>BPLQ01004772.1:600000-824038 GCA_021605075.1 Caerostris darwini
CAATGGGGGGAAATACCCCTTAACTTCCTCATCTTAATTCATAAATATGATTTTAATTTTAATTGAATGCTTTATTGATAGTATATAAAAAATTACAAGATAAAGTTTCTAAATTAAATAAATGGTACTCAAAAAAGTTAAAAATACTAAAAATAAATAATAAAAAATAGTAAAATACAAAATAAAAATAAAAGAGTTTAGGTTAAGTTTAAATTCGGTACAATTAGGGACCAGTTGTCAATGCTACAGGACTATTGAAAAAAGTAAATAAAAACACTGAACGGTGGGAACCATGGTGATATCTGAAAAGCAATAAATTAAAATCCCCCCCAAAAAAAGGCCGTTATCAGAACCGACGTTCTTTTTATATTTTTTATTTTCATTTTTTTCCCCCTAACAAAAAAAAATGGGGGGAAAATGAATGTTACCAGAGTATATACAGTAATAATGTATAATCTCCAAAAATGCAATAATAAATTGCTCACAATGTGATAATACATTCACATGTTGAAATTGTTTTATAGGAAAGGCAGCAGATCTTCTAGCAAAAAAAAAAAAAGCAACATAAGAAGTTGCTGGACAGTTATTCTCATATATATATATATATAATGGTTTATTCTGTATTAATTATTAAATAAAAAGTTATTTTTATTAATAAAATTCCTTATAAATATTTTTGATGGTTTTAATTAGCTCTTTTTCAATTCTTCTATTAGTTCACACTCTTCCTATATACACTCAAGAGCCAAAACATTATGACCACCTGTCAATAACGAGTTGGCCCGCATCCTTTCCCATCACACACAGAAGTAAAAAGAATGATTCTTCAGACTCTGCAGCAGCAGTTAAATACCACTTCCACCTGATCACGTGCTTTCCACGTCATCCAGGCGAGTTCATTGCAAAATGTAGGGGTGGTCATAATGTTTTGGCTCTTGAGTGTATATCTTGTTCAAATTTTCAATCGTTAATGAAATACTTTTTATTCATCCACTCAAGTTCAAATAAATTTTTTTAACTTGTAGTGGATGACACTGGATGTTAAATACAGTTTTTTCAACTATTAATTCATTCATTAAATTTAATTAATTAATTTTAGTTCTTTTTAGATTTAAGTTGCATGTATCTACCAATAGATGGCGCCAGATGTAAGAGGAAAATTTCAACTTAAAAAGTAGGAATTGACTTCAAAAATTTTTTTATATATTACTTGTTATATTATACCATTTGATTGTCCAGAATAATATGTGTAATAAAATAGTTAACTTCCATCATTCAGAAGATTTTATATCTTACTCTTTTTTAACTATCTAGAAATGTGTGTTATAGATTGTAATAACTAAATGTTTTTTTGCATTGTTTGTCAGTGAGTGTATGTCATCCATTTCTATTTTGTATGATAAATACTGCCATTTTGCAATGTCTATTTATTGAAATTTTTAAGTTATAATGTAAATAAATGTGAAGTTGTGTAATTAGTTATTTTATATGCAAAACAGCTTTTAACCTATGGTTTTGGTGTGTATAGTTATTTTTGTTATCGTTTATTTTATCCTTTCATTTTTGTACTTAGTCATTTGGGATCAATTTTTTTTCCCTTAAATCATTGTTTTGTTTTTGTTTTATTTAAGGTCATATATACAGCAAAAACTCCACTATATTCATTGTATTATATGTATGCTTGTGTAATTTAATGTATTCTGTGTATATGTTGTAAAAATTAAGTATATGGTCAATTAACACCATACAATATGTATAAAATAAAGCATTTAAAAAATTCTTTGTTTACTTCGAAATTGTTATTACATTTTTCACACACACACACAAAAAATTATCTGACCAACTTTCATGTTATTGATATAATTATCACTTTTAGATAATTTAAAAATTCAAACTATTTTTAATTCCTGTTTAATATAATTCTGTACATATCTAGAATAACTAGATAAAATTTAATTTTGGGGGACTTTTTCAATTCCTACTATTAGTTCACACTCTCCCTATATATATTTTGTTCAAATACATTTTTTTAAACTTGTAGTGGATGACACTTGATGTTAATACAATTTTCACAACTATTAATTCATTCATTTTAGTCTTATATGGGAGAAAAATTTTTCTCTTCTATTAAGATATTTAGCAGGATATAAATTTAGGAATCAATACCATCAGTGGTGAAGCGTGTAGATCGCTGGAAAAGAATTTCTTTTTTCATTCTGGGTTCTAATCTGAGTCAAGAAGGGTACAGAATTGGGGAAATTTTTTTTTTTTTTTTTTTTTCTTTGTTGACTTAAGTAGGAATTGACTTAAATTATTTTTTTTATATTACTTGTTTTATTATTATTTTAGCATTAAATAAATGTAAATTTAATTTTTCTAAATATTTGTCATTTGTATCATATGCATATTCTAAATATTTGTATTTTTTCCTCCAAAAGATTAAAATTAAAATATTCATTCATATTAAACTTTTTGAAATGTTTTATTCTATTTAATGAAAAATGGTCTGTTATAAATAAAATAACATTTTTTGTATCTATTTATCTTTAGTAAGCATGTAGTTGGGCCTGAATGGCCGAGTGACTAGCGCTTGGTGCCCCAGGTTTCGGGTTGGAGTCCCGGCTGTACCATGGATGTTTGTATTAATCCACTTTAAACAGTAGGTCCCAGACTAATATGGCTGTTGGGCGTAGTGCTGACAATCCTACCCCGTAAAAATAAAACATCTGTCTAGAAATCTGCCAACAGGCTGATGGCCGGGGCCCACCAAAGGGCTGTTACGCCACTGATGATGCATGTAGTTAAATAACTGTATGACTTGAGAAGAAGAATTTCTGGGAATGTTCAGGATCGCATTGTGACATGCTGGCATTTTCTAAATAAAGAAGCCAAGGGGCGATACAGCGCCAATTCTAGTATGAAAAGCACGAGAAATGTTTTCCCCAAACTTTTCAGTTCCTTTAAGGCTCGTTCTCACCGAGGCGTTTAAGCGAGAAACATTGGCCAATCACTAGCCTCACCACGTTCGCCTGAAACCGGTTTGAAATCCACCGCTTCGAGTCGACCCATTTTCAACTCGAAGCGGAACTTCACTAGGCGTAATGCTATTTCTGACGTTTCGCTGTGAAAGGGTCGAAAAAATTTTCTCGCCTGTCGCGTGAATCTTCAACGCTTCACGCCTCGGTGGGAACGAGCCTTTAGAATAGGCGGATGCTATTTGTTTTATTACTCACCAAGAACTCTCACATTGAAATTTATTAACTTTAATGTTTACATTGAAAGTTAAAGAAATTTTTATTTCCGAAGTTTTTTTGTGCATAATTTTTCCCCCACTCATTCTCAGAGATTCTACTTATCTCATATATATATACGTTTGCAGCATACTTACGTCTCATATACTACTGTGCCAATTATTATTATTATTATTATTTTAACTTTTATTTATTCTTCCAAATTTATTTCATCGCCATCAAAATAATCCCCTCTTCAATCGACTCAAAACGGTGTCTCCGGAGTAGT
Organism: Caerostris darwini; assembly: GCA_021605075.1. NCBI lineage: Eukaryota > Metazoa > Arthropoda > Arachnida > Araneae > Araneidae > Caerostris > Caerostris darwini. The sequence continues at coordinate 603,520 of BPLQ01004772.1, forward strand.
CTTTTGAGTTTAGGGAATAGCCAGAAGTCGCACGGTAGTTGTGGAACGATATAGGGTTTAATTTTTGACGAAAAAGAATTTTTTTTTGAAAACTAAGAATCAATGCAGTGTGCATTCAGTGTTTTCGGTACCCATCGAGATTTGATGCCTTTGAGGCCCAAAATGAAATTGTCCGATTCTTTTGAAATTCCAACATCATTAGCAAGGTCTCTCATTGTAAATCGACGGTTTGCAAACACCCAATCTTTATTTTTTTGGACGTGAGCTTCGTCTGTTGAGGTGGAGGGTCGACCAGACGGCTCTTCGTCTTCAACGCGTTCTGTGCCTTCTTTGAACTGTTTATACCACTTCTAAACATGTCTTTCCGATACAGGAATGCTCAATGAATGCCTTCTGCAACATTCTATACGTTTCCGCAAACAAAATGGAATGCAAGTTCTTTGCTCAATGCATTCAGACTTTTCAAAAATCGCCGGAATCAGTTTTAGTTTCTCACAAAGGCAAGCGTAACTCAAGCACTAATGACTATTTTGGCGTCAAATTTCCCACAGATGTCAAGGGCAGTGCCAGCATCCTAAAAAAGAAAAAAAATGAAATTCTATAGACCCCGGAAATTTTAAATGGAAAATGGGTCTTACTTTTTGTACACAGGAGTACATTGAAAGTTAATAAAGAAATTTTAATTTCCAAATCTTCCAGTTTTTTTTACGCATAATTTTGTCACCACAAATTCTCAGGCATCCTGCATATCTCATATAATAAATTTACTACATGCGTCTCATATATATACGTTTTATCACTACGAATCTAATTTTAATTAGAATAAAATTGAATATCTTGTGAGTTACATTTTACAAATCGAATCGTAACTGTTCAGTCACACAAGACTAAGTGAAAACTGTTTACTACAAAATTTCCGTTTTCAAAACAGATAAAGAAATATTCCAAGTTTTTATTTATGCAGATAAGTACGTTGAAGGCATGTAATCGGTGCCATTTGCTGCCCACCTGTGCGACTTCAAAAACCTTGACAGGTTTCACTGAACTTTCAGTTATGCAGCAGAAATGGAGGCTGAATTCATTTCCATGTTTTCTTCTTATTTCAACTTCGGTGATCGATGGCTGGAAGTCGAGACTTCGAAAGATCAGCTCCTCACTTAGATAACCGACTGCGTTCAAAGCGAACATCTTAAAATATTGTTCTATGGAGGATTTTTTTTTTTTTTTTTTTTTGATGCTATTGCTTTAAACTAGGTTTTAAAACAATGACATTAAAATATAAACAGGAATATTTTGTGTTAATTTGGCCAATATATATATACATATACACATATATATATATATATACACACATATACAGTAGAACCTCTGTAAGTCGAACTTCAAGGGAGACACCAAATAATTCGAGTTATAGAGTTTTCGGCTTATGCGAATTTTCTAAGGAGATATTCGACTTGTAGAGATTTAGATTCTTTCTAACTTCTTTTGAGTTAGAGAGGTAAAATAAGTAAAAATTCAAGTTACAGAGGTGACACATGTTTATTTGCTACTTACAAGTTATATTATATACTACACTAAAAAATCAAAATAATTCCGAAACAATGATGTGCATTGTCGGTAACTTATTTTTCTTCGAGCTATAGAGGTAATTAGTTTCAAATGATCGACTTGTAAAGGTTGTAAAATAAAACATTGCCAATGTTCGGATACAGAGGTCCAATTATTATTTTTTTTCCGAGTTACGGATGGAAAATAAATACCAAAATGGCTTGTGGGGATTGACTCATTATTTCGATATATAGAGGGTTGAAATTTTGAGTCATGGAGGTTTTGGGGCTTGAAAGGAAGGGAACAAAAATTTTTCCCGAGTTGTGGAGATTTTCGACTTATCGAGGTTCGACTTAAAGAGGTTCGACTGTATATATGTATACTGCCGGCCATTAAAATTACTACACCAGGAAGGCGACATGCAGTGCTCGTTACATTTCTGGTGCGCTACGACCCGTGGCTCTACCCTTTATTCGAGCCCTGCGAAACCCTACTTTACAGCAGCACGACCGCATGTTGCTGGTATTATACGGACCTTCCTTGATACAGAAAATGTTCGGCTGTTGCCCTTACCTGCGTGTTCACCAGATCTGGCGCCATTAGAAAACGTCTGTTCCATGGTTACCGAGCGACTAGCTCGCCAGTTACTACGGTTGATGAGCTATGGCGTCGCATTGAAGCTGCATGGGCATCTGTACCTGTACATGACATCCAATCTCTGTTTGATTCAATGCCCAGGCGTATAACTGCTGTAATTACTGCCAGAGGTGGTTGTCCTGGGTACTGATTTGTCAGGATCTTTTCTCCCAAATTTCTTGAAGATTTAATCACTTGTTATTTCCAGTGCAATATATTTGTCCAATAAATATCATTTTGTTTTCTACATTTCTTCCTGGTGTAGTACTTTTAATGGCTAGTAGCGTATATATATATCTTTTGATTAGTAAAACTATACGGGGCAAAATGAAGTCATCGTATACGAATAAATTATTTTCTAACACCAGATGAAAAGTCTGGGAGGCAATAGGGGATGACTGGAAAGAACTGAGTGGAAACACTCGCAAAGAGGCTATGGACAATTTTAGATTTAGAACTGGGCACGACTGCCTGGCCTGACATCTGGCTAAAATAGGGATTGTGAACTCTGATATATATAAGACAGAGAACATGAACAAGGCACATCTACATGTTTGTTCGGGACTGGAACCTGGTGGCCGAGTGGCTAGCACTCTGGCTCTCGTACCACAGGTATCAAGTTCGTATCCCGGGGGTGTCATGGATGTTTGCAATAGTTTGGAATCCACTTTAAGCCGTAGATCCCGGTTTCATAGGACTGTAGAGCGCCACAGAGCCCAATCGGACTTCTTCTCACCCATATCAATCCCAAACTGTAAAGGGGCAACACAGTGATGTGGTGTGGTGTAGTAGTATCTAACACCAAAGAAAATGTCTGGGATGGCATGAAAAAAATTGAGTGGAAAAATTCGCATGAGCCTGCTGCTAATTTTTGGGCGAACACCTTGCCAAAATAGGACTTTTGAACTCTGATATATGTGTTTTCTGTAAGACAGTGAAAATGAATAAGGCCCGTCTACTTGTTGGCTCGGGACTGGACTCTAACTGACAACAGAAGGGTGAAGTGTGTACTCTTTGGTGGAGGGCCAGAGAAAACATGTACTTTTATTAGGATGCTTCTAGCTTTTTAAATTTTTATCCTATTTTATTGTATTTTATTTTAACTTGTTTTTAAGACCTTTGGGTCGTTTTCGTTAAGAATGTTTTTTTTTTTTTTTTTTGTCATTTTTATTTGTTTGTAGATTCTTTTTGTTTCTACTGTAAGTGGTCAAATGTGCCTTCCATGGGTAACAACAACATATATCTTTTGACTTTAAGGAAAACTCCTACCTAAAATAATACGTAAAACACACCACGTTGACTTGTATTCAGTATGGGATACCCAACGAATGATACCATTCTACAACCGAGCCACTGAGAGCAAAATGACAAGAGTCATGTTTTTAACAAAACTGCTAATAATTCATTTGTCAATTAATCTATTGGAAAACCATCTATTCAATGCATACGTAACATCCTTCAAAACATACGGTTAAAAAGTTTCATTAGATTCCGGAATTACTGAACGACGTAGTAACCAAAAGGGTTTTCAGGAATTCATTTGAAAGTTTTGAATGCATGAATTTTATACATCTCAATAACTCGTGATCAAACTCGACTCCTTAAGTCCCTAGAAACAAAATGAAAACTGTTTTCGAAAGTTAAAAGTCTGATTTTTAAAATAAAACCATGAAAATTGTGATTTGAATGTGATCATTTACTTTAATACAATATTTTTTTGAAGCTTTGAAAAATTTGTACCTTTTTCTTCATTGGCGCAACGTCCCCATGATGGACCAAGACCGTCTGCTGGCAGGAGATGTTTTCTGTTTAAAGGGTAGGGTTAGCAGCCCTATGTCCAACAGTTCTATTAGACCAGGACCTACTGTTTAAATGGCACCGCCGGGACTCGAACCCGACACCTGTGGCACCGAGCACCAGAGCGCTAGCTAGTCAGGCCCATTTTTACGTAAATAAAAGAAGAAAAAAAGTAATCGGAAATGTTAGCTGTTATTAATGAAAATTGTCTTTGAAAAAATAAACTGACAAGAAAAAGAGTAACTATATTTATTAATACGTTTTTATTAGCTTCACCTGTATGTTTGTATGTATGTATGTATGTAACTGACTTTTTCCCCCTGGAGATCTGTTTCTCCTCATATACACTATTTAAGCTGCAAAGAAACATTTACAGGCATCTTTCAGAAAGAAAACAGTTGATTCTTTTTAATACGCTATTATATTAGTTTCACCTGAATGTTTGTTTGTTTGTTTGTAACTGACTCTTTGAGCTCGATTTTGCCTAATCTGATAGTGTAAATTAAACGTTGTAGACTTATGAAGGATAATTAACACCTCATTTAAATATTATAGTTTAAAAACACTAAAAAATCACGCTTTTATATTTAATCAAACTAAAAAGTAAAAAATTAATTAATAGTTTAAAAAAAGTAAAAAACACGCTTTTAGAGTGAATCAAACTAAAAAGTAAAAAATAATTGTTAACATAATAAATATGAAAAATGACAGACGAGAAAATGAATGTCACTGTTCTAAAAGCGTGGGGTGCTTCGTATGACATTTTAAAACTAACTCTGCATTTCGGAATGAAACTAGTGAAAAATTATAACGATTGATATCGAGCACCCCACGCTTTTAGAACAGTGACATTCATTTTCTCGTCAGTCATTTTATTCTTATGTTAACAATTATTTTTTACTTTTTAGTTTGATTCACTCTAAAAGCGTGTTTTTTAGTTTCTTAAAACTATTAATTAATTTTTTAGTTTGATTAAATATAAAAGCGTGATTTTTTAGTTTTTTTAAACTATTAATTATTTTTATAGCACAGGGCGCCCCTTTGAGAACGACTGCTCTAGAAAAAGTTGGATATGACATGTTTGACTTAAAATACCTTTGGTTTTGACATGTAATTTAAAATAGCTGGAAAAAAAGATCGATCAGTCCCACACTAATAAGTGAGTATGAAAGGAATTGGAATTGTTTGTATTTTTTTTAACCTTACCAATCAGTGACTAATTATGAAAGATCGAGATTAATTATCAAAGTGGTTTAAAATTGATCTGTAACAGGGTGGCCGAACAAACGTGCATTTATATTTTATTACAAAAATACTTAAACTGAATTAAGTTGAAACAGAGATCATTGTGAGTTATTATATGTTTGAAACATAATTCTTTTTATCAACTGCATGTGCCCGACAAGTGGCTCAGTGGCAACGTGCGCCGCTGGTGAGCATGAGGTCCGAGGTTCAATCTGCTGTCACCATTGTTGAAGACACTGTTTCAAAAAACGAGGAGACTCTATGGAGTTTGGGATGTTCAGCCTCTTGCCTCAACTAGTCAGACTACTACTACCAAACCACATCACTGTGCCTAGAACTGAGTTGCCCCTTTACAGTTTGGGAATGATGTGGGTGATAACAAGTCTGATTAGGCTCTGTGACGCACTACGGCCATATGAGACCGGGAGCTGCAGCTTAAAGTAGATTCCGAACCACTACAAACATCCAGGGCACTGCCGGGATTCGAACTCGATACCTGTGGTGCCAGAGGGAGGTGGGAGTTTTCTCGAGTTTTCTACCATACGATACGCACATGCAGGGTAGTGCCCCCTTAAAAGTTCTCTCGAAAATCACTGCGTCCTTAGCGATTGGGAACCAAGTCAGACTTCTACCTACGGGTTCTCCATCACAACAAAAGCTGCCCTCCTTTCCCTCTATGCGTGAGTAGACTACATATGGGTTCTTTGTCCCTAGCTGCCGGAAATGAGTATGAGTCACAACAGCAACAAAAAAAAAATGCTTTAGCTTAAAAATACTTAGTTTCACTTGGGGAATGATTTTTTTATTGTATTTCTAAATTTATTATTATTATTCTTACAAATTATTTCCTATTTTATTATTATTTATTTATTTATTATTAATTATTACTTTTATTTATTTTTTATTTGTAATTATTTTAGGCATGTATCTCAGAAAATAAAAATAAGAATTAAATATTGTTTTTTAAATAAAAAATTTCATTTAAATACAATATTTTATATAGATGTTTTTGTAAGTATAATTTAAAAAAAAAGACAAATCAAGTAATTACATAAAAATATCATACGATACGCAAATGCGGGATAGTATTCCCTTAAAAGTCCCCCCGGAAAACTCTATCCTTCTTCTTCAGCTACATGGAACCAAGTCAGACTTCTACCTACGGGTAGAAGTCTAACAAAACAATTTCCATCACAACAAAAGTCTCCCCCTACCTTTCCCTCCTTACCTGAGTAGACTACTCGTGGTGTGTCCGTCTCGCGCAGCCGGACACTGAGGATTAATCACAACAACACAAATGCTGTTTTCTCTAATCATCAATTTTTTCTTTTCAAATCTCATTTCAATTCCTTCTATTAGCTCACACTCTCCCTATACATATCTTGTTCAAATTTTCAATCGTTCATAAAATACTTCCTGTTCATCCACTCAAGTTCAAGTAGATTTTTTTTGAACTTGCAGTGGATGACACTGGAAGATAATACAGTTTTTTCAAATATTAATTAATTCATTCAATTTAATTCATTAATTTTAGTTTTTCTCAGATTTAAGAAAAATTGGTAGATATATCTACCAATAGACGGCGCCAGATAAACTTAAAAAAAATGAATGAAAATTATTTATAAAGGACTTTCTGCAATAGAGTGAAAAAAAAAGTAGGAATTGACTTACAAAATTTTTTTTTTTATATTACTTGTTTTCAATGTTTGCTTTGACTTCATTAATGGACTGTGAACTGTGACGGATGTGATGGATCTAGGTTTAAACCCGTGGGGCCTAGGGCAGCAACAATTTGAAATCGATTTTGTTTTTTATCAACTGTAAGACCGAATTTGAATGCTTCTTTTCTCGCTTTGACAATCTCAAGATGTCAATATTTGAAGGATAAAATTAGTTAGTAAAAAACTAAAAAAAATGTGTTTTTTTTTTTTTTTTTTTTTAAATCTCGCATATAAAGTTTATAGTTTTACGTAATGTGAGGCGATTTTCAAAAATTACCATAATCAATTTACGAGATCAAGGTCATGAAAATTCTAGTTTTCATAAATCTTGTATGAGTCAAATTTAATTCGAATCCATTATTACTATTTGTATTATTATTAGTATTATATATAAAGGCGTCAAATTAAATTGGGCCATCGAACCTAAATCCGCCACTGCTTCAATGGTGTTCTGTGCGCTCCCACAAGATGCAACCGCACTCCTCACACTTTTTGTTACTCTTGTCTCTCAAAGCTGAGAACAGATTTTCTTTTCGTCGCAGTTAAGAAGGTGCGGGGGGGGATCGTCAATCGGCCTCATGTGGAACGCGAACATCCCACCTACAATCGTCGAAGGGGAACAGTGATTTCCTGGAGGAATTTTTTAGGGTAACTGCCCAGCATGTGCGTCTCGTACAGGAGAAAACTAGGAAAATTCCCTCCGGGCAACCTGACTACCGATGCGAGACGTGTTTACATACTTTGTCGCAATAGTCTTCGAGTCTCCTCGTTTCTGAGAGAACTGTTTACAACAATGAACTCGAACCTGGAGGTGGTTCGAACACTACTGTTTATCGATTACTACTGCTTATGGGAGACGCTAAATCAAAACCATTGTAATTCAAAACAAATTATTCATTATTTAATCAGCGATTGTATTGTACGCAACAAGCAGGAATCAAATCCTTGTCTTACCACCCGATGTTTCAGAATCCACCACTGGACAGACGGCTTTGTTGCAGAATTAAAAAGATGGCTATACTTGCTAATTTATAAGATGGCATATATTAGTACTGCATTTTTTTTAATTAAAAAATAAATTTTAATAATTAAAAAAGAGCATTCTTGAAATCATTGGAATTTTAATCTTTGTGGTACGCTTATTAGGAAACATTCACTCAGCATTATTCTAGATCTCGCCATGATCTTTGCAGCACATATGTGACAACATGAGGCAAGCGTTTTATGCTTAAGTTCTTTTAAATTTGCCACTTTTGTTCTGTAAGAATTATCCTTCTCATTGAAATAAGGGTAGGGCTCTGGCCTGATGTTCAAGAGAACTTGGGTTCAATTCCCGATGTATGAGGTTGCGATGTTGTTCTTGTTGGGTGTTGCGCTCCTGATTTGGATTCCACGCTAAACTGTACGTCCCGGTAGGATCAGCCATAGTGTGCAAAAAGTGGCCGTTGAGTTCAAACAAATCTATACTAAGTTAGCTCTTCATACTGCTGCGCCCAAAAAGTAAGACCAATTATTTATTTTTAATACGCTTTTATTAGTTCCACCTGCATGTTTGTTTGATTGTAACTGACTCTTTGGGCTCGATTTTGCCTTACTTTATGCCATCAGATTTAATTTAAACGTTGTAGACTTATCACGGACCGACGGCAATAAAATATTTTGATAAGTTTATTATTTCATCATGATTAGGATCGCCAGGATGAGTGATTAAAACACACAGCCTTTGAGAAGTCATCTTGATCGGCGCATCATTTCCCCTGGAGATCTGTTTCTCCTCATACAAACTATTTAAGCTGCAAAGAAACATTTACAGACATCTTTTAGAACTAAAACAGTTGATTCTTTTTAATACGCTTTTATATTAGTTTCCCCTGTACGTTTGTTTGTTTGTAACTGACTTTTGGGCTCGATTTTGCCCTACTTTAAGTGATTAGATTTAATTTAAACGTTATAGACTTGTCAAGGACCGACGGCAATAAAATGGTTTGATAAGTTTATTATCTCATCAGGATTAGGATCGCCAGGATGAGTGATTTTATTTTAACTTATGAAGAGCAATTTAACCCATGTAGAATGAAAGTATTCAGTAAAGACATTCAGACCTACGTGGGACAGCGGCCCAACGGATAACGCGCCTGACTACGAATCAGGAGATTCCCTGTTCGAATCCTGGCTCGGGTGACATATTCGCATTTAGATTTCGTTTTACTCACAATTGAATTATTGTGAGAACTATAGTTCCAGTCCTCCGTACCGGGACCTCATTTAAATATTTTAATTTAAAAACATGCTTTTATAGTTAATCAAAGTAAAAAATAAATCAATAGTTTAAAAAAACACTCTTTTAGAGTTAATCAAACTAATAAGTAAAAATTAAATTAATAGTTAAAAAAACTAAAAAACACGCTTTTAGAGTTAATCAATCGAAAAAGTAAAAAACAATTGTTAACATAAGAATAAAATGACTGTTCTAAAAGAGTAGGGTGCTTTGTATGACATTTTTAAACTAACTCTGCATTTCGGAATGAAACTAGTGAAAAATTATAATGATTGATATCAAGCACCCCACGCTTTTAGAACAGTGACATTCATTTTCTCATCAGTCATTTTATTCTTATGTTAACAATTATTTTTTACTTTTTAGTTTGATTCACTCTAAAAGCGTGTTTTTTAGTTTTTTAAAACTATTAATTTATTTTTTACTTTTTAGTTTGATTAACTCTAAAAGCGTGTTTTTTTAGTTTTTTTAAACTATTAATTTATTTCAAAAATTCTTCATTTATTCTTCCAAATTTATTTCATCGCCTTCAAAGTAATCCTCTCCGGACACAATGCACTTACGGTAACTTTTTTCCAATCCTCAATGCATGTTAAAAAGTCATCGGCCGAGATGAGCGCGCGCCGATTCACGTTGAATCTCTTCAATCGACTCATAACGGTAACCCCAGAGTGGTCTTTTGAGTTTAGGGAATAGCCAGAAATCGCACGGCGTGAATACGGTGTTTGTGGAACGATATGGGTTTCATTTTTGGCGAAAAAATCACAAAGAATCAATGCAGTGTGTGCTGCCGCATTCAGTGTTTTCGGTATGTGACGCGATTGAGGCCCAAAATGGAATTCACCGGTCCTTTTGAAATTCCAACCTCATCAGCAATGTCTCTAATTGTAAATCGACGATTTGCAAGCACCAAATCTCCCATTTTTTGGACGTGAGCTTCGTCGGCTGAGGTTGAGGGTCGACCAGAGGGCTCTTCATCTTCAACGCGTTCTCTACCTTCTTTGAACTGTTTTTACCACATCTAAATATTTTTTTCCGATATAGGGATGCTCACCGGATGCCTTCTGCAACATTCTGTGCGTTTCCGCAAACAAAATTGAATGCAAGTTCTTTTCTCAATGAATTCAGACATTTCAAAAATAGCCGGAATCAGTTTTAGCGTCTCAGAAAGCCAAGCGTAACTCAAACACGAATAAATATTTGCACGTAAAATTTCACACAGATGTCAAAAACAATGCCAGCAAACAAAAAAAGAAATGAAAAAAAAAAAAAAAAAAAGCTCCATAAGCCCCGGGAATTTTAAATTGAAAATTGGTATTACTTTTTCGATACAGTATTAACTGAAAAACATTGTTTTAAAATATTAAAATATATATGAAAGAAAAAAAAAAAAAAAAAAAAATTTGGAATGGAACTTCATTTTGTATGAGTCAGTTTACCTTCAAGAGACGGAAGTATGATCCAACTGTTCCTTTGATGAGTCTATTCATACAGATGTCAGTCACCGCACAATTTAAATAATAAAAGAAAAATGGGTCTTTCAAAATATGCTTTTACTTGGAGAGAGAGAGAGAAAAAAAAAAAAAGAAAAAGAAAGAAAAAAACTCAGCTCAGACAGCGTTATAAATCTGCAGATTGCAGACACATAGCATCATTGTGAATAATGGTGAAATTATTAAAAGTTTAACGTAGCTAGTGCTTGTTTGGGTTATTCGTAAAATATTTCAAAAATAAAGTATATATATTAATGGTTAATAATATAATTATTTTTAAAATTTTCGGAAAATTTATCTTGGCCCGCCAAACTTTTTTTTTTTTTCAATTTTTGGCCCGCGACCGAAAAGGTTTGCCGTCCCTGGTATAAGTAGTTAGTCGGTATAAAAAAGAAGATATCAAAATTTCAGAGGAATTGAAGGCTTTAATCAGAAGGAACAATTACGTTTACTGAATCAACCAGTAAGGAATTTTCCCACCTCTGGCCATTATACAAGACTTTTTTAACAACTTGGCATTAAATTGTATAGCTTGCGGATGTCTCCCGATGTGCTTAAGGTTTTCTGGATGAAATCTTCTTTTTTAATGCTTAGGCTATTGTGAATTGTATCATTACGAATATATAAGATTGTTCCAGTGATAATAAAGTATTTTGTTCTGGAAGATATGAATCTTGTAATGGTTACTCTTAGCAGAATGTCTCCATATCGGGGTAGAACAGGCAAGAAAAGTTTTCAAGACTTGTTTGTAGAGTAGTATCGTTGTATTTGAAGACAAGGTACTATTCTATAAACAAGTGTTCAAGCCATGCTGCCCCAGTATAGGGATTTTCTGCTAAAGCTAACCATCACAAGATTCATATCTTCCAGAACAAAATACTTTATATTATCACAAGGGACTGAATGACCGAGTGGTTAGCGCTCTGGTGCTCAGTAGCCCAGGTTTCGGGTTCGAGTCTCGGTGGTGCTATGGATATTTGTAGTGGTTCGGAATCCACTTTAAACCGTAGGTCCCGGTCTAACAGGATCGTAGAGCGTTGCGGGGGTAGTGTTACTCCGCGTGTCCGTAGCTTATCTTCAAGCTACACGCACCTCCTGGGTAGTGCAAAGTGAGTTCCGTCTGTGCAGCGTTTGCCTTAAGACATACAAGACAGCTGTCTAAGTGTTTGCCAGCTGCATTAAAAGAGGAAAAAAATCACACGATCTTCCTGGTATATTCGTAATGATACAATTCACAATGACATACAGGGGGTTATCAAAATAATGGAAACAGCTGTGAATAAAAGTAACATTTTTGAATGCACTTCGTAAGCATTAAGGTGGAATGTCATGGGTGGTTTTCTGCTGGACCAATCGTAACCCTGATAAGAAGGATCACTGGGCAGAAGTACAGAGAAATTTTAGCTGACCAGGTCCCTCCTATGATGCAAACTTTGTTTTCTTGAGGAGATGAAATTTTCCAGGATGATAATGCACCCAACCATGCAGAGGGATTTTACCAATCAGGGTTTTATGAACACGAGGATGAAGTTTAACATCTACCTTGGAACGCACAGTCACCCGACCTCAATATCATTGAACCGTTATGGTCTATTTTAGAGCGTTCAATACGGAATCGATATCCTCCACCGGCACTCTCCCAGAACTTTCACAATATCTCCATGAAGAATGGTACAATATTCCTCTAAACACTATTCAGCACTAGTATGAATCAATTCCTAGGCGAATCCAAGGTGTATTACATGCCAAAGGCGGTAGTACACCCTACTAATAAAGGATTATTTATAAATCAGTGGTATTTCCATTATTTTGATAACCCCTTGAAAGTAGCAAATAATAATAATAATAATAATAATAAATAAATAAAAGATAAGAAGAAAAAAAGAAAGAAAGAAAAGTAGAAGAAGAAGATTTCACTAAGAAAACAACCCCAAGAACTTACTTTCAAAGACTTTACACAATAACAACCTAATTAAAGCCTAATTTTTCTTTGCCCACGATGAAGGAACTGTTAAATATCCGTACTCCACTACCAAATGGAATCTACCTCTAAAACCGCCATACTTCTTCGAAATTCACTGAAATTTCTTCATCAATCCTCAGTACCTATTCGTCATCTTGGGAATTACTTCTACACATATGCATTTACTCTTCCTCCTACACTGCATTTTTGCCTCTTCATTAAAGACCCCTCTTGCTAGATCAGGAGTGACCAACCTAAATGATCTTGTGGGCCACTTTGGAAATGCATCCTAACTCCGCGGGCCGCATATAAAATTATATACCCCTATTAGATTTACATCCATTATAGACCTTATTTTAGGCCTGACTGGCAGAGTGGCTAGCGCTCTGGCACTCAGTACCACAGGTTTCGGGTTCCAGTCCCGGCGGTGCCATGGATGTTTGTAGTGGTTCGGAATCCCCTTTAAACTGTAGGTCCCAGTCTAACATGACTGTCGTGCGTAGGGCTGACAACTCTAGCCCGTAAAAAGAAAACATCTCATGATTCAAAATCTTCCGGTAGGCAGATGGCCTTGGCCCACTATGGGGCTGTTGCGCTAATCATAATGATGATGATAGATCTTATTTTGGAGTGAAAAATTGAAACATAATAAGTTATTATTTTTGGGTTTACTATTATTCTTATATGTGCACATAGATAATATAATAATAATGATACTAAACGCACATTGTAAAGAAATAATTTAATATTTCACTAAAGATGAAATATAAAAAAATATATACGAAATAAAAAAATGAAATCATTAAAAAAAATATTTATCTTAATAGTGCGATATTTGTTTCATTACTTAGCTTTTGCAAATCGATATCAATTTGGGTATTTGCACATCGTAATGGGTGTTGCAGGTGAGCGTCCGTTATGTTTGAGCGTGTTTTGTGTTGGGTCAATTTCATTTTAGAAAAAAACGATTCGCAGATGTAAGTTGAACCAAAGGCGCTAACAGCATCAACTAAGAATCTGGTTTGCTCTCTTATCAACAATTGACTTGTATTACGTATCTAGGGATGGTCACAGCGGCACTGAGGTCACTTAAAGCGAAGCATAGAACTTGTTATATTAGATGTTCCAAGATGCGCGCGCCGCATGAGTACGCAGAATATAATTTAATTATTATGTTAACTCAAAACTGTAAACTCATAAGTAAAACAAGCAATATCTGTCCTATATTCGCAAGAATATTATTTTAAAATCAAATTTAATTTTTTCTCATCATTTCGGCAGCTAATTTTTGTACATATGGATGCATACATAAGGTATTTTTTAATACATTGATTTTCACTACTTTGGCCATTATAAAATAAATATATTTTGCAAAAGTGTGATAAATCTCACGGGCCGCAGGTTGGCCACCCTCCTGCTAGACGAAACCATCTGACGTCACAACCTATCAACACTCTTTTTCCAGATTAAAAGTTATTTTCTTTCTTTCTTTTTTTCTCCTTCTTAATTTGTATATTTCCTTTTCATTATTTAACTTGTGCCACTTCTACGCTACCTTTTTAAAAACGTTGATTCCGTATAGTTGTGTGCCAAGCACACAGAACTTCAACTCTTCCGTCCATTCTTGTTGTTTGGTGAGATTCGAAAAATAATTAAAAAAATAAATAAAAAGAACATCGGTTTTGATAACGGCCTTTTTTTTTTTTGGGGGGGGGGATTTTAAAACCATTTGTTTTTCAGATCATCACTACTACAGCTCTCATCGTTCAGCATAACCCTTTCACTGTTTGTTTACTTTTTCAATAGTTTTATGGCATCGACAACGGGTCCCTAATTGTACTGAATTTAAACTTAACTTAAATTATTTTATTTTTTAATTTTATATTTTTAATTTTGTATTTTACTTTTATTTATTTTTAGTATTTTTAATTTTTTTTTGAGTACCATTTAATTAATTTAGAAATTTTTATTTTGTAATTTTTATTTACTAACATTAAAGCAGCCAATTATAATCGCAATCGTATCTATGAATTAAGATGAGGAGGTTAAGGGGTTATATCCCCATGGGTACTCCGTAATCGGTACGCCAGTTGGTGGGATTCGTTGTCAAATTTTCTCCAATTGTCGATCTAAATCGACGAGATTCGGGGACAGAATTATTTTATTCTAAAGAACCTCTACTGGGAAGAGATAGCTTTGCCACGGAAGCTTTTGACCAGCACGACGACATTTAGTATAAATTATGGCTATATGTGTTCGGGAATTATCATGTTGAAATGTAAGTCGATGTAATTTGCCATAAAAAGAAGACCAACGCTATGAGAACACCCTCGACAAATCACAATTCCGCAGGATTGAATGTTGACAACTAAATGAATTGTGAATTATAGTAAATTCCTTTGAATGAAAGATTAATAACTATTAATCTCTAAAAAAAAAATTTCTCAAAATTTGATCAAGTAATTAATAGAATTTATTCCTTGATACAATGAGAGATTAAAATTTTTCATCAAAAAAGCTTTTGAGTCCTTTCCCCAGAGAAACATGCAGTTCAATCACATCTTTCAAAGTAAATCATCACTTGATTGTTATCACAGTTAGCAAATTAAGTTAAATAAGTTTTTAAAAATTATTTCTACTAATACCGTTTTGAAGCAATAAAATACATATTATTTCAATCACTGTGTTACTCTGAAAGATGTTACATTTATAGAGTAAATAGATTTAAACCAAAAGTTTTTAAAAGAGAGAGGCCTAAATTATTGTAATAAATGCTAGAAATTGATAATATTTTCTAATAAAAACATGTCATACATTTTTAGTATAAAGTGATGCAAATTTGTGTGTAGAAAACCTGGTGAGTAGTTGTTAAAAAATTTGACTGTAAAAAATGTAATGATGATATAATGGTTTAACGGTTGCAATGACTTTGGAAACTTGAAGTTTTTGTAATCCACAAATGATAGAATGAACTATTTTAACATTTTAATTTGAAATTTAAAGCAGTTTGGAAAAAAAATTATCTTAGACAGTTAAGGCATCCAACAAGAAAATAACTCCAACCACACTAATTACGTAATGTAACTTAGTATGTTACAAAACACTCCAAACTAGTGCCAAAGTCCCTACAATTCTCAGATTTACACATTTTAGGACATTTCATGTCATTTTCAGCACTATTAAACTTAAAAATGATTCAAAGACTAATAAACTAAATTCAAATGACTTGTTGAATTCGATGATTGATTAGTCAAAAGCAATATCTGAAGATGCATCAAAATTATCGAATTCTCCGCTAAAACACCTACATATATCTATGTAGGTACTAGACCAGTATCTTTTTTTTTTCTGGGAAGAGAAGGATGCTAATTATTAAGAGTGAGCAAAAATTAAGTTTATTAAAGATTTCATTTAGTGTAGGCAGACATTTCTGTGGAATTTTCAGCTTCTTGTCATTAATTAATTTGATACGCCAGAATATATTAAATACTTTCAACTTAAATTAAATAAGTTACGAGTGTGTGAAAAATAAATAAAAATTGAATTTATAGTCATAAAAGCGTTTATAATGGTTTTGTTCGCATGAACATCATGACTCCATAACTTGTATGCAGATTTGATATTATTAGTGAAGGGATGACCGGCATTTACGTGTCGTATTCTTATACGACACGTAAATGCCGGTTTATTGTAAAGCACAGAAAATCGATTATTGTAAAACACAGAAAACTTCTACTAAATAGTCGAAATGTCTATGTGTGATTCTGATACAAGATATCGGAATTGAACGTCGGAATATGGCATCCTCATTTCTGTGGCCAACGGATGATGCTAGGGCACGGGTCGGCAACCTTTTGAGTCGGAAGAGCCAAAAATGGCAATTTACAAAATTTCAAAGTTTTTAAAGAACCACAAATTTTTTTCTTGCCAACAATAAATAACAGGTGGGCTGAAAAGTTCGTAGGCTGACACATAGATGGCGCTACTAGTATTAAATCCATAAGATTTTTAGTTAGCCCTAACCTTCAAAAGACACGTGTATAAATTTGATAGCTGTTGCGCTATTAGTATGTGAATTATAGCATTTTTAATGAAGTTATAGCATTTTTAGTGTTCATCACGTGAAGTCTACTCGGTTGACTGTCGATTGGACTCCGGTGTGAAATGATGGAGCCATGTTTCATCCACTGTCACATATCGACGCAAAAATTCGGGTTTATTACGATTGAACAGCTCCAAACACTGCTTAGAATCATCAATTGGTTGTTATTTTGGGTCGATTGTGAGCTCGCGCGGCACCCACTTTAAACAGAGCTTTTGCATATCCAAATATTCATTCACGATATGTCCAACATTTTCCTTTGTTATCTTTAGGATCTCAGCTATCTCAATCCACTTCACTTTATGGTTATCAGAAATTGTTTTTCTGGACTTTTTTGATGTTTTCGTCGGTAACAGCCTCTTTGAGGCGTCCACTTCGTGCATCGTCCTCGGTGCTTATTTCGCCTCGTTTAAATTTAGCAAACCACTTCTCTACGGTTGATTTTTCTGGTGCAAAGTCCGAATAATGTTTATCAAGCCAAGCCTTGGCTTCAATAGTATTTTTTTTTTCGCCAAAAAGCAATGCTTTATTAACACATGAAATTCCTTTTTATCCATTTTTTCAAACTAACAAAAGTTGCTTTACTAAAAATGCTATAACTCACATACTAATAGTGCAACAGCTGTCAAATTTATACACATGTCTTTTGAAGATTAGGGCTAACTAAAAATCATATGGATTTAATACTTGTAGCGCCGATTTAATTACTAGCCCACCTGTTAGTACTCGCATAAATACAGTTTTTTGATAAAAAAAAATTTAAAAAAAAATCTATTTATTCATAAGAAAACATGTCTATTTATTCCTTATATCATTCTATTTATTCATTATTAGATAATTACTTATTATTTAAGTAAAAAATTAAAACAATTAAACATTTACTTACAACACTAACTTTTACTTCAATAACAAACAATTGAACAAACAAATTCAATGTGAGCGATGGCTTTGCATGGTTATTCAAGTAGAAAATTTAAACTTTACTAAACAATGTAATTTGTACTTAAAATAAAAAAAAACAATAACATACATTTGAGCAAACAAATTCAATGGGAGCATTGGCTTTGCATGGTTTTAAAAAGTTTGGATAAATTTGGCTCATAACTCGTTGCTTTAAGTTTCAAACACGACTCTAAATTTTCATTTATTAGTTGGCTTCTTACTTTACTTTTAATTATATCCAGGCAAGAGAACGCTTGCTCGCACGAATATGTCTATCCGAAGATAGTCAGCACTCCTAATGCCAACTTCTTCACCTCATTGTAGCAATCTGGAAGACTATTCCATGCGTCGAATATAAGTGCCTCAACTCGCGGCATTTCTTTTAAAGTTGTCCACTTTTGTTGCGTTACGTACATACATTTCTGGACCTCCAACACTTCCAACTTGCTTTTCAGCTCTTTAAATTTTCTACTCCACAAAGCTTAACTTTTTAAATCGATCAATTGCATTTCTAGAGATCCAGTATCAATTCCAAATGGCTCAATGTGGATTTCGTTAGTATTTGTGTTGAGAGGATTTACTATGAATACTAGAGTGGTTTTGAATTCCTCAAATCTATCGCAAATTCATCTTTAATTTTTTTATAACTGTACTGAAGTACCTTGTGTCAACAGTTGCACTAGTTTTATCACGATATTGCTTTAGAAATTGAAAATGAAGTAATATGCCGCTCTAAATATCTTCTGCAAAAAGAATTAATTTTCTTCAAAACAAACCAATTCTTCTACCAAAACATAGTCTGGGTTTCCCTTTTCTTGCAGTTTTAGATTCAGCACATTTAATTTCGCTGTGATATCCACCATAAAGTAAAATTTTTGCAACCATTTGCCGTTCTCTAACTCAGGGTGATTAATGCCTTTTTTATTTAGGAATGTATTTATTTCATTCAAGCACAAAGCAAAACGTTTCAACACCTTACCTTTGGAAAGCCATCGCACTTTATTCTGAAGAAGGAGGTCGGAATACTGAGTCTCCATTTCGTTTCAGAATTCTTTAAACTGACGATGGTAGAGTGCTTTTGACAAGATGCTGTTAACAATCTTGATTACCAAATTCATGACCTCAACTATTTCGGCCGGAAATGTTTGGGCACAAAGCGCTTCTTGGTGCATTATGCAGTGAAACGTAAGAATTTCGTGGTTTATTTTGCTCTGAAGAATCGTTGTTGCCCCTTTATTTTTTCCTGTCATACTTCCGGCTCCATCAGTTGCTATTGAAACGATTTTATTTAAATCGATCTTATTGTCTTCAAGGCATTTTTTCTCGACATTCGCTATATCTTCCCGTCTAGTTTGTCCCGAGAGCGGTAGCAATCCTAGAAGTTCTTCTTTTGGACCTTGGAAAGGCATATAGCTGACAAAAAGGGCAACTTTTGCCGTGTCTTTTATGTCGCAAGACTCCTCTATAGCAAGTAATAAGGCAGAAGAAAGCAACCTTCCACCTGCAAATATGCTACATTTGAAGATATTTTAGTTATTCTATCTTGTACTGTTTTAGCGGATAGTGGCAAATCTTTGATATTTTTCAAGATTTCTGGTTTGTTTTTGAAATCACAAAACAGTTCTTCAGATTCCTCGTTAATCAATTCAGAACGATTTAATTTTTTTTTTTTTGATAAAATAAATAATATTTGAGTATGGAACTAAAGAGCCGCAATTTCACATCCAAAGAGCCTCATGCGGCTCGCGAGCCGCAGGTTGCCGACCCCTGTGCTAGGGGATTCTAACAGGAGTAGTTTTTCTGAGCAGAAGCCCAGACTGCCAATGGGTCTTGAATTGAGAATTGATCTGTTACTGGCATTGTTATTTTCTTACGTGTTGAATATTATTTAAAGAAAGAATAATATAAAAATTGCAATTTTTTCAAAAGCTTAAGAACTATTCTTTTTTATCGATTCTTTTCAAATCTTTAATTCCAGCTTTAGTTCTGGAGATCAGACTTTTTCCCTTCAGGATTTTTACAGAATAAAGGAAAATTCCAACCAAACTTAATTTCTTTTAAAGAAGTGTTGTTCCGAAATTCTTCATATTTTATTATCTCTATCCATTGCATTATTGTTTATATAATTGCTTGAAAAAAGAACTAGATACATAGTTGATTAATTTATTTTTTAAACAGACTGTGTTTTTAAACTAACTTACAAAGACTAAGGCTGTTTTATTTAAGGAGTACCTGGGGTAAAAAAGTTCTCCCGAACCTCCAGCTACTTAATTAAAAATTAATAAAAAATTTATATTAAAAGAGTTTTACATAAGAGAGTTTTAAAGTATCATAATTTTTTAAAAGGGTTAAAACTATAGAGATAATTTATATGAGCCATAGTTCAGGAGATTAAAAAATATATACGATATTTAGAATAATATGGAGATTAATATAATTAAATAAATTAAATTTTAATTTAAGTCCTTTGCACTTTGAACTAATTGACATTTAGAAATTAAATGATTCATAAAATTAGAGCAATAGGTCATATCGATTTAACCCAATGTTTAAATCGTTCAAATCGTTATCGTTGCAGCGCCATCACTTCATTTCATCATTAATCATACAATCTCTATCTGTTCGGAGAAGAACATTTAATCTATCCTTGGTTATCGAATAATTTTGCTGCCCTTCCATCTGTTGTTTGCATATGGTAATTTATTACTCCATATCCCAATGAATATTATCTTCCTATGAAGTATATTAATGAACGAGTTTTTTTTTTTTTTTTTTTTCTGTTAAAATGGAAAGATGTAGCATTAAATTGTAGACGCTATTGCCGGCTTATGCTAGTGTACATAATTTCTCGATTTAGATTCATGAACATTAATGATCATTTCAAGTAGAAATAGTTTTTGCATTTAAAAAAATAAAAAAATTTCAAGATTATTATGACGCAAAATCTATTACTTTATAGTGTGGGTAGAAGGAAAAAAATAAATAAATGAAAAATTTATTTAATCTGTTCACAAAAGTTCTATTTTTTAAAATATGATAATATACGTTAAGGCAAATGTTTAAATTACAACTTGAAACATAAAAAAATAGTAAAATAAATTTACTAATAGTTAAAAAAATTTGTTAGCTTAAACTGTCTAGTTTACATTTTTTTTTATCAAGTATATCCTATAATAAATAATTTTTCGTATTCTGTTGATATATTAATTATTCTTATTCTATATATAAGGATTTCTTTAAATAAATCCTTTTGCAATGGTATGTAAAATCGAATAATGTATTTTAAATTATTAAAAAATTTGTGTTAATACTTTTGATAACATATATATACTCTTTGAAATATAAATAAAAGAAAATTTTAAAATGTATATGAGTTTTCTTATGTTTTATATCTACATAATGCTATTGTATTTTATAAGTAATATTGAAATAAAAATATACTAGAATATGCAAATTGCTTTTGTTGTGGAAGAATTCCCAAATGCATTGCAATTATATTAGATATTGATGAAAATAAATAAATGACTTGAAATTCATTTTAAGTAACAAGAAAGCCAAAATTATTTTAAAGACTATCAATTATTTACAAGTATTCTTAAAAGAATGCAATTTATCATTCAATATGAATAACTGAATAAATGTGAAAATTAATACACATTCAAGATTCATAATTTATTTATTTCATATGTCATGTACTCTTCAATCGACAAAAATTGAAATGAGGCTTGAAACCCTTCCCTGCCCACTTTTATGTAGAATTTCCTGTATTTGAAGAGAAAAAAATGAGATGTAAAAAGAATTTTTATGATGTAAATTTTAAAAATCAAATAATAAGTTTTCAAGATTTTATCCTATTTTATTAAGATGTATTAAAATTAATATTTTCATTCTATATGTTTCTGCTGATCATGGAACAAATGAAATAATATGTAACATTTACCTAAGATTAATTTTTTTTTAATAATGCTTTTATGTAAAAAGTTTTAATTAGTTTGTCTAATAATCTTAATCTAAAAAAGCATGCTATAAATTCAATTCTATTTTTAATTGTAAAGCTTAAGTTTTGATGATATAATTTTTCCCTCTAGTTAAGCTTTTAATAATTTATGTATAAAATAATTAATTATAAAAAAATTATAATATCTTTTTTTTTTTTTGTTAAATCATTTAAAATAATTTCTCGAAAGTGTATATAATAAATTCAATTAAAGCAAAATTCAATGTATAATTTAACATGGAAAATAATTGTTAAAGTATAAAAATCCATCTTTTCTTAAAAAATTATCCATAGCTTGAATTTCCATTTGATCATATTCAATATTTTTAAATTAATTTCAATAGAAAAAAAATATGAATGCCCCCTTTTTTTTTTATTTTTTTATTTTTTATTATAGAATTATGCTTTGTTAAATATTTTAGTAAAATATATAATATAACATATATAGTAAACATATGATAAAATATTCAATTTAGTTTAAATGTAAATTTATTCTATTTAAGTACAGTAAAGGCTGGTGTATGTTGGAATTCCTACTCTGTACCTCCGTGTCATAATTAAAGTTTACAGAATTATATATTAAATTTACTAATATTTAAGATTTTAATGAAATAAAGTTAAAGAGCTCAAGCTCTGTATAAAAATAAGTGAGAAATTAATGTTAGTATATTTAAATATAGAATCAATTTATTCTATTTAAAAAAATTTTGGGATCTGTTATTTCAGATGGCAGCTGGACAAGATAGGTGGCAAAAAGATGCAGCTGATCAAAATTTTGATTATATGTTTAAGATTTTAATTATTGGCAATAGCAGTGTAGGAAAAACATCCTTTTTATTCAGATATGCTGAAGATGCTTTCACTTCAGCATTTGTCAGCACTGTGGGCATTGATTTCAAAGTAAAAACTGTTTTCAGACAAGACAAGAGAGTCAAATTACAAATTTGGGTATGTAATTTTTATTTTTTCATATTAATATTACATGATTTAGTTTTAAAAATAAATAGTATACTTTAATATTGGGTCAACCGTTTAGTTCTGATTTTAATGTTATTAAGATAAAAAACTAGAGGTCCACGGCCAAGAGGAGGACAGCCTAGCTGGATCTTTTAAAGAAGGCCAAGGCCCACAACGGGCTATCGAGCCAGTTATGATGATGATGATACCTTAAAATTAAATTAATAGTATGCATTTTGTTATAAATACATTTATATATCAATATTTATGAACAAATAATCTTAAATTACTCATTCTAAAAAAATGTAGGAAAAAGTGCTAGTTGAAGGCTCTAATTTATATAAAGTATTTAATTAAATACATTAGTTAATTACTAATTTTAACTTTGAATCTTATCTTATATTTAACTAGTTACAAACCAAAATTGCTGAATTTTTATTAAGAAATGCTAATTCATTGCTCACTTTGATTAAAACCATCGAGAGCAATTTGCTATAATATTGTTTAAATTTTCTTTGTAAAAATATACGTAACATGTTTTTAATTTTTTCAAAAACTTCAGTAGGCTGGTGTGGCACTTCATCCTAAAAGTTTGTTGTTCTGCCTTAAAAGATACTTAATATTAAAAATAATTAATTGTAAAATTGAAAATAAAAAAGTGTGTGTATGTGAGAGAGAAAGAAAGAGAATATTAAAAACATTTTTTTAACTTTTTTCATTAAATGGGTGTTTATATTATTCCTATGTGGTTAGATAATAAATTGTAGTGTAGTTATTAAAATTTATTTTTAAGTAATAAAAAGGTATTGTATTTTGAATGCTTTTATTGAATTCATCAAATTGAATGATTTAATATTAAATTATATTGCTCCAAATATCTTTTTGTTTATGTATACAGTTAGTGACATAAATTATTTCCTGATAAAATAGCATTGATATTAGCTATTGATAGAATTTTATTATGCCTGTATCAATGTTAATAGTACAATTTTCATTAATTTTTTAAACAAAATATTATATTATTAAAATTTGATTTTTCTATTAAAAGAATGTTTACTTATTAATTTTTGTTCAAACTCAACATCCAGGAATCAGGCATTTAATATTTCTTTGCATTGTTTAATAATTTTACTTAACTTTTGGAGTGACTATTTTTTTTTTATGGTAAAATTGT
This sequence comes from Caerostris darwini, assembly GCA_021605075.1. Classification (NCBI taxonomy): domain Eukaryota; kingdom Metazoa; phylum Arthropoda; class Arachnida; order Araneae; family Araneidae; genus Caerostris; species Caerostris darwini. Next base: position 627,373 of record BPLQ01004772.1, read on the forward strand.
ACTTAATTTTTTAACTTTTTTTTTATGGATATTTCTTGAAATGAAGTATTTGTTAAAAATAAAATAAAATAAAAAAAAAAAAAAAAAAAAAAAAAAAAGGAAATTCAAAGCAATTTGTTTATTTGTGGATAGTATTTTAACCTTTCATTTTAAAATGTGCCTTGTATATATTAATGTTCATTATGTTTTTGCTGTTGTTGTAATCAATGGCTAAAATATATAAATGTGCATTATTATTGAGTAATTCAAAGCTGAAATTTGAATTGTATGAAATTTTTATCCTAAAAATATTTTCCGTTTTTATATTCTAATGTATATATGTTTTTATTGTTATTAATGTTCTGCCACTTAATTTATAAAATTTATCCCTTACTTTATACAACTCCTGTTTAAGAAGCATAATTTTTCACACTCTAATACTTAATATTTTTTTGAAATCTAATCTTTCAAAATATTGACATTAGATTTAAGTCCAAAGCTTAGCTTGGTATCTAGCACTTATATTTCATCTATGACAGTAATAAAAAGAAAGTTAGATGTTTTTCTGTTAGCTGGACCTATTTTTATTTTTCCTTCTTTTTTTCTTTCAAAATATGACTATATTCCAGCATTGTTAATTATAAAAGCGATCAAAATTATGAAACAAATCTTTTAATACATTTAAAAATTATTGAATGATATAAATAAAATGAAAAAATGATAATAATAATAGTAGAATTATAATAATAGATATAAATATAAATATTAGAAACAAACATCAAACTTCAATATTAGGTAAATAATATTTCAAAAGTAAATTAAACAGAAGACATGAAATTACAAATTTCTTTTAGTTTCGCATAAAGTATTTTTGATTTTCGGTAAATGACTTCTCATAAACTTGATCAAGTACAAATCTAAATACTCACAAATAGTTATAATTATTAATTATTATATTTTATGTTAATGAATATACCAAAACTTTCTCAGTGAAAATATACAATAAAATAAATATAGTATGTATTAAACCCTTTACAGAAATTACTCAATGGTAATAATCATATAATTTTCTTTTTAAGGATACAGCTGGGCAGGAGCGATACAGAACCATTACTACAGCTTATTATCGAGGAGCCATGGGTTTTATTCTTATGTATGATGTTACAAATGAAGAATCATTTAACAGTGTCCGTGATTGGTAAATATTATATTTAAAAATTTAATATAACATTTAGTAATAACATACATTGTATATTGAATAACATATATTGTATCATAATTTTGTGTGTTTTCATAATCAATATCATTTTGATGACATTTAATGCATTTTGAAAATATATTGTTTGTTATTACTCATTATTTGAAAAAAAAATGTGATAAATGATGTATGAATAAAATGCATAAAAAGTTGCTGATTAACTAATATGAGTAAAATAATACTAATATTGAGTCTTATATCAAATTTGTTAATTATTAAAAATCAACTTAATTAAATTAAGAAAATGTTTCTCTAAATAATTATATTTATTTTCATTTTTTATTTCAGTGGCTAATTTTCAAAAATCTATTAATTTAAAATGTAAATAATTTATTTAAGGTATTTCATAGTTGATGGGGTTTTTTTTTTTTTTTTTTTTTTTTTTGCAGACTTTTAGTATGATCTATCATTTATCTACATTTTTCGATTAGACTTTGTAGATATTTTTTAAAGAAATGTGTTCTTCTGAAGGAAAAAAAAGTTTATTACGAATATAATATCTTATTATTAGAAGGGCAATTGTTTTGAGCATAATGTATAGTGCAGAATATTATACGAAAATCATAAAAATATTTAAAACTAAGAATATTTTTTAAAAAAATCGGATGACCAAAAACAGTAACAAGTAAATTAATGTGATATGTGTGTAACTTTAATAATATTCAGTTACTGAAATGTATATATTTATGTCATTGTAGTTTTCTCTAAATTTTTATTAAAAACAGTTAATGGGATAAGCAAATGCATCAAATGTAAATGCCATCATTTGTTGCGGGAAAAGTTTGAATGATTCCTCAAGTGAAAATTTTAAATCTTTGGCACATTTTTTCATTTGCCTTTCCAGAAAGAAAGAAAAAAGAAAAAAAAAAAAAAAAAAACACGTTGCAGTTATTGATGAAATTCCTTTAATCATTAAAAAGCAGATAAATTAATTAGAATATTAACATATATTTTTATTATCTAAAAAATTGCCATAATTTATTTTATGTTTCAAAATTCTTTTTCTTTTTATATAACCTTTCATTTATATATATACTTTTGTGTGTAGGGTTACACAAATTAAAACCTACTCTTGGGATAATGCCCAAGTCGTTCTTGTTGGGAACAAATGCGACATGGAAGACGAAAGAGTAGTTTCCACCGAGCGAGGCAAGCAACTCTCTGACCAGTTAGGATTAGAGTTTTTTGAGACTTCAGCTAAAGAAAACCTCAATGTTAAGGTCGTATTTGAGCGTCTGGTGGACATTATTTGCGACAAAATGTCAGAAAGTCTCGATTCTGATCCCACTCTAGTCGTTTCATCCAAAGGTACTCGACTGAATGAACATACTTCTCCATCTAATGCCAATTGTCAGTGCTAATCATTTTTTTATGTATGCATCAACCTGTTGTCCCGAAATGCTATCTGACAGTTTCTGGCTCAAAATATTCAAGCTGCTCATTAGAATGTTACAACTGTCAGTACTTAATCAATGAAAAAAATGATTATTTTAATTTTATATAAGTTTTATGGAAATTGATTTGTTCAATCAATGCTTTCCTTCCATTAATCTCTAAATGTTTAAATTAACTATTAAATGTGACAGTTTTCAAGATAGAATAACATCATATTCATAAATCTCTATATTTCCAATCTATATTTGGAAACATAACATTATATTAAATATCTATTGGTATAAGTTTGCAGATAGATTGATTAATTTGATTATTATTAGTATTTAAAATAAAATGCTGAATATGTACAAATGTTTCATGCATTGAAATGGTTATAATTTTGTACATTCATTAATTGCTCAATCTTCAATTCAAATAATTAAAAGCATAAAAAAATTTATTGTAATATTTAATTAAAATAATTTTTTTTAATTAGTAGGGAAATAAATGATGTTATATTAATTCTGATCAATCTATTATTAACCATCATTCAAAATGAGTGAATCAGTGAACTCACATTATTATCAGACCGATGGGAGGTAGGGTCTTGACAAAATAAAGCGTAACCTTTCCTGATAGCTCATACTAAAGTATAAGTAATAGAAAAGGCATCTAAACATGAAATTTCATATATTAATTATTTTATTAGTACTTTTTACATTGTACTCATTTGGTTCAAATACATAAAAAAAGAAACATTAAAACTGGGAAGTGTTGCAAAAAAAAAAAAATTACATCAACAAATTATCAATTATAATTCAAATTTATTTTCGCTTTTGTCAGTTCAATGATTAAATCGTTTATGTTAGCTTCAATGTTTTGAAAAATATTTAATAAAGCAAATCCAGGGATAACTCTTGCTCAATCAACACATTTAGGTGTGGTAACAAAATTGGCACCGATAAAAGCATTAAATATTTCATGAAAGAAAAAGTTGTCTAAGTGGGAAGTTCCCATAATTTTTAAAATGCAAATATTTCACTTATGGCCTTGGTTGGCCGCTTAATAATTATGATGCGAAAAGTTGTAACATTCTTTTTGGTGCTTGTGTATTTAACTTCCTCTGCTTAATGTTACAAAAGTATACATATGTATGCTCATATTAGTGAACATTCCAATGTTGAAGGAGATTTTTTTTATCTATATGTATTATAATGTACCTGAGATCAATTGGACCAATATTTGAATATGATCAATTGTCAAATTTTTCTCAGGAAAATTGCTAACATGCTTATTTTTTTTTTGTTAAAGTTTTTATTTATTCTGTTCATAAAAATTGAGAGATTATCTTTTTTTTCCCTAAGTGTTTTACATTTAGCTTAATGTGAATCAATTTTTTAAGTTTAGTATTATCTTTTATATTTAAAAGTTTTTCTTCTTTTTTTATGTTATAATTAACATAATAACTTTAATATACATTACATGTATTAAATGTTGTGCAATTGTTTGAAAGTTTGACAATTTGAAAAAAAAAAGTAAGATTAATTAAATTTTGGAAATCAAAATTTAAAAATTTGAATTGAAATAAAAAGAAATTATGAGTTAATTACTTTAATCTGAAGTATGTTACTTTATTTTATATTTAAATTCAATGCAATGGTTATTCCCCCCAATTTATATTTATATATATATATATATTTAATATCCTATGCATTTATATTTAATATTAAAGTTCAATAACATGTTTTTAAAAGTCTTGAAATCTTGTATGATTATATCCAGTTTTCATATTTTTGAGATACTTAATTTGATTGTAAATTTTCGTTTTTAAGCCTGCCTTCTATTCATAAATGAATTATTGGAAAACAGATTAAAATTTTAAAATAAAATGTTTAGAAAATATGCAATTAAATACTAAATTTTATACAATGTCTAAAAATACTAAAAAATAATATACTTAATATAATGAAAATGAATAAGTACAAACTATTTATATAGAATTTAATACTTTTTGGAGTCCTAATTTATAATTAAATGCTGAAGATGGTTTTGCTTTTCAAAATTTTCTATTTATATTTAAAAAAAATAATATATAAAAAAACATATACTTATTTTCAGAAAATTTTATTATAATAATTATTTATTTATATAAGGTTGAATTTTTACACTTTTTTTTTACTGTTGTAAAATGTTATTATTTCATATTCGTTGTACTTCCTATTCATATTTAAGGAATTCATGTAAAAAAAAAAAAATTTGTAAAATCTCTAATGTTTATGAACATTTATTAGTTAAAAATAAAAACATATCAGTAAAGACATGTCAAGATTTAGTAGTATTAATTTTATTAAAGTTTTTCAATAGAATTTTTTTCTTGCATTTGTAAAGAAACTGCAGTTACTGTAAATCTTTGTTAATATTTGATGTTGATTATCTTAGTTTTGTAGCCATTTTTTTAATTTAAATTTAGTATTTTCAGAAATTAAAATAATAATTAGTAAATAAAATAATAAAATAACTTGCATTATATATTATAGAATTTTATAAAATACCTATTCGACATATGTAGTATCTTTTTGAATGAATTTTGAAGAATATATTAATGTCTGGATGTTTCATAAAATTTATTAAATTTGTGTGTGTGTATATATAATATTTAGTATTAGAAACTATTTCACCGTTTAAAAAACAAAAACAAATGTAATATGCAGCTCTTAGCATTAAAAATTTTTAAGCTGAAATATATATTTGCTATCTGCTATTATATTTCTACAAAATATTTTTTGAAAACATTTATGAAATTATTGGAAAGTATTCAAATCTATATTTAATAAAATTGCAACTTTATTTCAAATTGAATGTATTTATGCAAAGCTTGGTTACAGAAATTCTTTTTTTGCATTCTGATGAAATATTCATTAATTATAAAATGTAAACTTTTTATATGGCTCCATAGCCTTTTACCTATTAGGGTAATTTTTTGACTTAAAAAAATTTTATTAAAATTTATATATATTTTTAAATCATGTAACAAATTTAATGAACAAAAGATCTATTGCTAAATCATGTTTGTTGTATTAAGATTTTGTTTTTAATAATTTTTGAAACATGAAAATTTTTTTAAATATTTTCCATTCTTATTACTTGGTAGTAAAACTGGCTTTTTATGTGTAATTTATGACAACTTAAAATTTTTTATTTTAAATAGTTTTTTTTTAATGTGATATCTTTTTTTTTATCAGTACTTAATAAGAAAAATTATTTTAAATGTAATTATATTTAAAATGCATGTGATAGATATTGTGTAAATTGAAATTTCATGTGCAATTTTTCCTTCAAATTTTAAATCTTTTAATTTCCAATATTAGCATACCTAAGTAAAAAGTAATCAATTTTATATTTTTGTTAATTTTTTATTTTTCAGATGTAATTCTAAATTTTCCTCCCCTTCTGTGTACTTAAATTATATTTTAAGTATTTAATTTGAATGATTAAGATGAAATTATTTTAGTATAATGATGCCAGATTGAAACACCCAAATTTTGTTTTGTTTTTTATTTGTAAGACAGTGTATCATAAAAAATAAATAATAATGAAACTAATAAGTATTTTCATTTGGAAGGGTATTATACAAATTAGTAATATTACATGGAAATCATCATCTAGTGTTATATTATTTATAACTTTTATATGTTTATGTATTTGTGAATTGTAAATTTTGACCAATTTTATAACTATTATTTTCAATTTAAAGTATTATGTATATATTGCTGATAAACTTCTTTCTTAAGTCGATTTTATAAAATGTTTTTCCACTAGTCAGTTTTTTGAAAGAATTATAGCATTTACTTTTGTATGCATATTCATGTTATTGATATCGGAAAAATTTATTCTAGTCAAGATTAAACTATAATTAAGTCCAAATTATTATTATTTCTAATTTGATTTTTTTTAACTATTAAAGAAAAATTCTATGGATATTAACATACTTTTGTATGTATGTTTTTTTTTTTTTATGTGTATCTAGTCAAAACTTGTGCAGTACAATCAACTTTGAATACTTTTTTGTTATTAACATATAAGTACCGAGAGATTATTATGACCTTGTATTAAAAAATACATATCTAATGTAATTTTGTATTTTTCTATACAAACATATTTTGAAAACTTTATTTATATATATATATCAAAAAAAAGATTGTTTATAAATCAACAATTTTTTTCCTTGTTACATGAAAACACTGCAAATTAATAGTATTAAATATTAATTAATGCAGTTCTAATTTATTATTGCCAAGTATAGGAGCATAAATCTCAAAAAGATCTCAACACAGTTATTAATTATAATAATCCAAAAAATTTCTTAAAATTGATTTCAATTATATTAATATATTATAAATAATGTGTGCTATGCTGGGTAGCTACAAAAGAAAACAATAACATGAAGTAAATTTTTTCGGAGGGAGGGAAAAACATGTACAGTAGCGAGTGTAAAAGGGAATCATTGAATAGCATGTTTGAGATTCGGCTGCCACGACATGATGAATACATGTCTCAAACTGCTGCAGCGCAGGTTTGCATTTGGAATTGTTGCAATTTCGTCTTTGATAGTATGCGAGATGTTGGTAAATATCCGCTGGCAGTGCCAGTCCAGATGCTCTTTCTCTTTCCACAAGAAGGTATTAATTAAGTCCAACTGTAGGGAGATCAAGTAAGACAGCCAGGAAAAGGTTCATGGAAGCATCTGGTATTGATTCTTGAGCCGCAGTGCTACTAAAGCATATCCAACACATCAGCAGTGCCATATGTGTGTGCACCAACCTGCTGGAATACCTGATTTGTAATTTTTTTTTTAAAATTTAAAACACCCTGTCTTCTATGTTATTTTATTTTTCTCTCTAAATAACAAAACAGATGCCTTTCACCTCCTATCCAAACTGTGCAACTTACCGTGCCATCTACTTTCTTGGTGAGTTATTCCAAAACAAAGTTGTAGCTACTCAGTGAAACACCTGTAGATTGCTGTAACAATTTTTGATATATTTATATATTATAATGAGAATGGCTTAATTATTTTTAGACTATTGGTGTTTTATTTTAAATTTTTAATTAAGTTTAAATGATGTTTATATTTAATTATTTTTTATAGATTTATTTTAGAAAAATGTTAATTACGACAGTTTTAAGATTCTATTGTTAACGTGTCTTTTTAGTAAATTTATTAAAATTTATGCTGTATGTATGTTTAAGATTGTAATATTTTAGGATTTAAATTCCTGCAGACTGAAAACAAAAAACACACAAAAATGGTTATCTATATAAAATTTGTGAAATCTTTAAGTCCTTTACATTGTTAGTGTATGCATTTAGTAATATCTTTATGTGCATTTATTGTAAAATTGCTAGTCAAAGATTATTCCTCTCAATTTACTGTACTTATGTCTCCTTTAGTATTAATGTGCAGTGTTTTAGTTTTCTTGTGTGTACTTTGATTTTCTCTGTGTTGGTCTAGTCACTTATAAACGCTTAAGCACGCTTTGCGAGAAATTTCAAATCATTGTAAAAGATGCTATGTTGCTTCTTTTAGATGTATAATGTGTCAAGATGTATATTTACATTAACTTGTTTTGTGTAATTCATCTGTGTTTTTTCTTATTCTGTTTAGTGGTGTGTTCTAATGGAATGTACTCAAAATAAAATGTAGCAGTGCTTATACAGCTGCTGTTCATTGCTCAGTGGCTTTGTATTTGCAGTGCAAAACGTTGTAATCACCAGATAATAAAACAGGTTGTTGTGGCCTTTTGAGTCTTTTTATTCAATCTTTTGCATAGTTATTAGGAAATTTTAAATTTGTCTACCATTCTGCTATCATTGTGAGGTTTATGTATGATTTCTGAACACCAAAAAAGTCACATAAGAAAAAGAATACAAGGTTGTTAGTCCTGTATTAGTTCGCCACAAGCAACAAAACCTGGTTATAAACCATGAGTGGCGAGTTGGCCAAAAAAATTTCTAACTTCAGAGTTGAATTCTTTTAGAATTTTTTTTTTTAAATTTCGGAATTTACTGACTCCATTCCATAATGTTATGTATTTTGATCTTTAATAATGGATTTAGAAGAATTTGTAAAATAAATTCAATAACTTTTATTGAACACATATATTTATAATGACAATTTTTGCATAACAAAATTTAAAAGTGTAATACTTGCACTTACTCAGAAGAAATCTTTGTATTTAAAATTTGCTTATAAAATTATACATATGTCCTATAAAAATAACAGTACCAAATGAATAGGTGAAAAAGCATAATAGAACAGCTTAAGACTAGCAAAAGGAAAGTGTATATTTTAGATATAATGATGCTATATATTTATACATTAAATTTTATATTTTCTTAATAAAAGAGCTTCTTTCATTATTGATATACAAGATACCTTTTTATAAGCCTTAGTGATGAGAAGAGTTTCTGTCGAGACTTATTTTGTATGCTGGTAAAGCAGTAGCTGTCTTGGCTATGGATATATGGATACAATTAAATTGCCGTCTTTGCATTTAATTTTAACATTTGCTAAAATTTTGAAAAAATAAGAATTATTTTTATAAAGGAGTCAGATTTTTAAATCGACTCCTTCAGATTTGCACATTCCGGTTTCCTCACCTCTGAATATATTAACATAAGCATTGAAGGGTATTAAATGAAATAATTAAAATTATTTTTCAGTTTTTAGAATGGCGTTATAATTTAGGTAAAAAAAATAGTGCTTTAATAAAGTCTCTCTATAAATCTCATTTTAAAAATTGTGTATATTAGTAATTTAATTTTATAAAAAAAAAATAGAAATGTGCAATAATTTTGGGAAAATACACATTGGAATTTTTTTGTGTATAAAATTTTAACAACAAAAGGAGTTTTTCAAATTCAATAAATTTGCACTTTGTATTCCACATATAGCAACATTGTTAATAAGACACTTCAAATTAATTTTATTTATAATTGTACTATTTTTTACAACATAAAATGAGTTTTTTCAGAATACATTGTTAGATGAAGTTTTATAAATCATAAGTATTGCTTGTAATTTTTTATTTCTTATCTGTATTAATGATAAGGAATTTGTTTCTACAACTTAGTTTTCTTTAGTCTTTCATTTAAAGATTTTTTAAAAAATATTCTGTCTCTCAATAATTATCTACTTAAGACATTCATCTTGTCTTTATACTAATGACCACAGCTCAGTATTCCGCTCAGAATTAACTGCTATAAGCGAAGCTCTGAACCTAGCTTTAGACTTTAAAGTACCTGATGTTTGGATTCTGACTGATAGTAAGAGCTCAATACAGTATTTGAAAGATTGGCCAAGCATCTTGGACAAATTGGGGCAGGATATAGTTTCTAAACTAGCTGTTTTGGACCAGATCGGATCGGTGTGCTTGCAGTGGATTCCTTCCCATGTGGGCATCTACGGAAATGAAATTGCTGATCTGCTTGCTAGGGAAGGTTGCGAACTTCCCAAAGCTTCTTCTTCCAATCTGTTAGCTTCAGAGGTTCATTCCATGACTTTAGCCAGAGTGAATACCTCTTGGAGGTCGCCCCCAATTCATGCATGGTACGCCGCTAAATATCCTGGTATGTCCATGCAGTGCTCCTGTCCTAGACCTGCTCAAACGGCTTTAGCTAGACTAAGGACTGGCCACATTAAGAGTCTGACCTTCAATGGAGACGAGAAGACATATGCCCTTTGTCATTGTTCGACCATCGTGTCTCCCTCTCATCTCATAGATTGTATTGGTGCCTCTTTGAGGCAACTGTTGAATGAGGGGAGGACAGTTTACGATCTATTGATGCAGCATGATCTACTGGACTTGGTTTAGGATTCTAAATCAAGGGGATAAGCAACAACTAATGACAATCAATATGAAAAAAATTATTATTATCAGTGGACCTTATTTGAGTTTTAAGGCTGTATAAAGGACAAATTATTATCAGTGGACCTTATTAACATTAATATTTTTTGAAGATTATTTACTTAAAAATGTTAGATGCTCGTCTTTATCAGATCATTTTTGGAAGTTTTTTTTGCCCCTTAGTATTTTTGAGAGTCAAGTACTGCAAACGATTGAACAAATTTTGAATTTTTTAAATTAAACAATTTTTTTTAAAGGGGGAAGCAATTAACATTTTAATAATAAAAAAAAAGAAATTTCATTTCAATAATTTAACCAAAAATAGCTTTGAAATATATTCCATTCTTTCTTTTATTTTAAAACAACAGTAGAGTAAATGAAAAGATTCTTCGAACTAAATAAGAATTTTTATAAATGCTAATAATGAAATAAACTAATGATGATTTTGTTTATATTTAGGAAGGTATTCTAATGACCAACTTTCTTCATTATTCCTTTAAGAATTTAAATTATGTAGCTGTGTTTTACTTCTAATGACAATAATAATTGCTTTAGAATTGAAAATATATGTAATTACTTAAAGCTTTATATATTTTTCTCAGAATTGTGAAGAATCATTTTTTAAAACTGATAATAATGATAAGAATTTTTTCTTTTGAATTCATTAAAAAGAAAGGCATTTCGTAAAATTCGTCGAAATTGTTATTGTGAAATTTGCTATTTCTAATTTAACATTCGCAATATTTATAATGCTACTTAAAAAAATAATAAACAAATAAAAATAAATGAAAGCATTTTATTTCGTATAAAAATCCTTTTTTAATGAGAAATTTTTTAATGAATCATATAGTAAGGTTTAGATAACAATAGTAATTGATTTAGAACTAAAAATAAATTTAATTGATATTTTACTTTATTTTTTAAAGATGGAAATAATAATGAAATCGCCTGAAATGTTGAATGTATTGAATTATATTCCTTCCATTCATCAAAATTATTATTCTTAAATATTACAAGATAGTAAGTAAGAAAAAAAAAAGTATTTTGTCAGAAGTGGGGTTCGAACCCACGCTCTCTTTCGAGAACCAGAGCTTAAATCTGGCGCCTTAGACCGCTCGGCCATTCTGACCACGCATGGCTTAACTTCTATACCACAGAATTACAAAATCAATTACCACCTGCCAAAAGTCAAATTAATGTTATTAAAATTGATACACTTTTTTATCCGTTTATTCAATCAGCAATGGATCTTTATAACAGTATTTTCTATTGCCAAGAATTATTTTTGATCGTTGACTTTTGGGATTGATTTGTAAACCATTGGACTAGTAGAACTCAATAGGGTTGCGTTTCGGATGGCCGAGTGGTCTAAAGGTAGTCGGACGTCACACAGGTCCCTTTCGTCATCTTCAACGTAAAGCAAACAGGTTGTGTTTATTAGTTCCCGCGAAATTTTATATATTGGAATTCATTCATAAAGTAATTTTAGCTTTTTGAACTGAAGGTTGAAGCTCTGATTCTCGAAGGGCATGAGTTCGAATACCGCACCTAACAGATTCATATTTTTGACAAAGCAATTCTATTATTAGATTCCATTATCTAGGCTGCCACACATTTATTACAAATCATATAAAAGCATAGAAGAATTTTACAATGAGAATAATTTGTTTGATAAAATTTGGCATATTTCCTCAATTAGATATAATTTATTATTATTATTATTTTTAGTTCATTAAATATTTTATGCATTTTGTTGTGACTCATCCTCACTGTCCGGCAGCGCGGAACGGACAACCCATGAGTGGTCTATTTATGGATCGAGGTTTGGTTTGTCGCTCTACGGTCATCTTGTGCTCAAGAGGGCTAAACAGACCGAAACCTATAGTTTAAAGTGGATTCCGAACCCCTAACAAACATCCATGCCACCGCTAGGAATCGAACCTGATGCCTGCAGTACCAAAGGCCATAGCGCTAGCCAATTGGCCACCAGATCGCTCATGGATTGAGGGAAGGCGGAGGCAGCTTCAGTTGTGATGGAACATACGTAGGTAGAAGTCTGATTTGGCTCCGTGTCGCTGAAGAAGGGCAATGCCTTAGGGGGGAACTACCTCGTATTTTGCGTATCATGTGGGGGAGAACACGAAAACTCCCAACAGGTAGATTGACTAATGAGGCAAGGGGTTGAATATTCCAAACGCCATCGAACCTCCTCTTTTTTTGGAACAGTGTCTACAGCAAAGACGCCAGCGGATTGGACCTCAGGCCTAATACTCACTAGTGGTGCACGTTATCACTGAGTCACGAGTCGGGTTTTATGCATTTTAAATACTATATCAATAAAATTATTTAATTAAAAATTATTTTTCAACAATAAATAACCGCTCGTTTGCTTAAAACATTAGTTACAACAAGTGGAAATTATATAAATTATAAATTTGGCTTTATAATTTGTGTGTTATTATCTAAAATGAGGGATTAGAACAATCTTAAGCGGAGTACTCGCATTGTTACCCTTTTTTTTTTTTTTTTTTCTTTCACACAGTGTGCCAAAGAATTTTTAACTGGTGCTGGAACTAGTGCTTTACCTGCAGAGGGCGCCATCTGTGTTACCGCGCATGCGTGATACACTTTGATTTTCAGATGGCACACTGCCAAAACCTCAATGTTCCTTAAGCAGCGTACAGAAGAGAAATCTATCATTTAATGAAACAAGTTTAAGGCGAATTTCTTTTAAGTAGATCTAATGTTTCTTTATGGCATTACGGTTTAAAGTGGATTCCGAACCACTACAAACATTCATGAGCCAGCAAGCCCCTTATATACAGATACACAAGAAATGTTATTTTGTTTACAGCTCTGATAATTTTATGTGAAATATAATAAAACATTGCAGAAAGTTCATACAAGGGAATATTTAATTTTTTTAAATATTTTGGGGTGGAAATTTATTAAAAAGAAACATAAATGGCCAATATTTAGAAAAATTAAATTTACATTTATTGACAGCTAAAAGAAGGAATTCTTTCTTTCGAAAATCATTGCAGGACAGTAAGTCCTTTTTGTCTCTTGATGGTGCAGATCAGCAAAGATTGTTACCAAAAATGTTCAAGCTGTTATGGCATATGTTAAATTACAAAGTAAAAGTCACGTGAGAAATATGATCACGTGAGAAGTATGTTTGCCCCAAATAGAAATTCCCGATGCGCGCTCTAATATATTATTACTTTATGAATCCTCCTAGACTTGTCTAGTTTGGTTTGGCGCTCTATGGGTGATCTTGTGCACACGAGGTCTAAACAGAGTAAGTGGATTTACCTACAGTTTAAAGTGGATTCTGAACCACTCCCAAACGTCCATGTTCCTGCCAGGATTCGAACCGGTAGCTTGTGGTACCAAAGGCGCAAAGCATTAGCCACTTGGCCACCAGACCGCTCTAGACCAATGGAGAATGGACTTCTCTGTCAATGAATTTACGGTGTCGTTCGCAGTTTAGACAAAAAAAAAAAGCTCTTTGTTCAATTGCCTGACTCAGGTTTATCTAACCCCCTGATGGTCTTCCTCCCCGATTCCCCCACGCTTTTCAGAAATTCAACACTCTATCCATCGGGCCACTCTGGGCAGAATATTATCAACAAAAGCTACTAAATAAAAAATGTCGTCTACCAGTTTTATAGGCGACGGGCGACAAAATAATACTTTCGTAAATGCAGTCTTATTCCCCCCAAAAGTCCTCTTGACAGACCTCACTTCCACCGTCGGTGGGCTTATCATCACAAGCATTAGACAAGTCCTCCTGTGCTTAAAAATAAATAAACAAGCATCACAAAATATTTAAATGAAAAAAGGTAAATTGAATTAATTATTGGCTCAGGCACAATAATTAAGAATTTTGTAAGGCTTACTCAGTAATTAAATGCCGAGCAGAGAATACAGATCTATTTATTTTTTGTAAAATCTAAATTGAAAAAAAATGTAAAATTCATTGTTTTTTTTTTTTTTTTTTTTTTTTTTTTTGGAAAGCGAAATTATTTTAAATCACAGTTATTCACAAAAGTATTCAATAATCCATATAATATTTAACATTTAAATCGGTTGCTCACGATTTCTTAACACATTAAAAACCTTCAATAAATAATACTGTAAAAAAGAAAGGCATTTCTTATTAAAATGACTGAAATATTCCAAGGCGAGTGCTTTCATTTCATCTAAATAAATTGTGCTGCAGTTTAATCTGGTATCTCAGCGGGAGTTCGAAATATCGTTTTGAAACATCCAAGTTAAAGAGTTTTTTTTTTTTTTTTTTTTTTTTTTTTTTTTTTTTTTTTTTTTTTTTTAATAATAATGCAAACGATTTCATGATGGAAACATTTTAGTGTAAATAAAAATCGTTTTATTTTTTTGAATATTTTCTTTTTGGAATTTTTTTTTTATTTTAAGCGTCTAAAACCCAAAAGATTTCAATTAAAAAAATAAAAATGAATGAAAATAAAAGTGATAGAAATTTTTTTTTTTATGTCGCTGTAGATTGTGAACGATTTTTCTTCGTTCTCCTCACAGAATATTTATACTTTAAAAAAAAAATGTTCCATTCTATTCTCATAAGATGCTGTTGATGTTTGTTCTGTAGTTCCAGTTGTAGTTCTGTAGTCCAAATTGTTCTGTAGTTCAATCTAGTATTCCAGCGGGAGTTCGAAACATTGTTTTGAAACATCCCAGTTAAAGCGTTTTTTTTTTTTTTTTTTTTAATAATAATGCAAACGATTTCATGATGGAAACATTTCAGTATAAATTAAAACCGTTTTATTTTGTTGAATATTTTCTTTTTTGAATTTTTTTTATTATTTTAAGCGTTCTAAAATCAAAAGATTTCAATAAAAAAAAATGAATGAAAATAAAAGTGATAGAATTTTTATTTTTATTTTTAAGTCGCTGTAGATTGTGAACGATTTCCCTTCGTTCTCCTCACAGAATATTTAAACTTTACAAAAATATGTATATATATTCTATTTCATTCTCATAGGATGCTGTTGATATTTGTTTTGTAGTTGTAATTTTAGTTCTGTAGTTCAATCTAGTATTCCAGCGGGAGTTCGAAACATTGTTTTGAAACATCCCAGTTAAAGTGCTTTTTTTTAATAACAATGCGAATGATTTCATAGAGGAAACATTTTAGTATAAATAAAAATCGTCTTGTTATTTTTTAAATGTTTTCTTTTTTAAATTTTTTTTATTATTTTAAACGTCTAAAACCAAACGATTTCAATAAAAAATGAATGAAAATAAAAGTGATATATATATTTTTTTTTTTTTTTTTTTTTTTTTTTTATGTCGTTGTAGATTGTGAACGATTTCCCTTCGTTCTTATTATTCCAGAAGCGAGTTCGAAATATTGCTTTGAAACATCCTAGTTAAAGTATTTTTTTATTAATAATGCAAACGATTTCATAGCTGAAATATTTCACTATAATTAAAAATCGTTTTATTATTATTATTTTGAATATTTTATTTTAGAATTCTTTTTTATTATCATTTTAAACGTTCTAAAACCAAAAGATTTCTATTAAAAAAAATAAAAAAAATAAAAAAAAATGAAGTGAAAATATAAGTGATAGAATTTTTTTTTTTAAGTCGCTGTAGATTGTGAACGATTTTCCTTCGTTCTCCTCACAGAATATTTAAACATTAAAAAAAAAATATTCCATTCTACTCTCATAGGATGCTGTTAATATTTGTTCTGTAGTTGTAATTGTAGTTCAATCTAGTATTTCAGCGGGAGTTCGAAATATTGTTTTGAAACATCCCAGTTAAAGTGTTTTTTTTTAATAACAACGCAAACGATTTCATAATGGAAACATTTTAGTAATAAAAATCGTTTTGTTTTTTTTTTCGGAATTTTGTTATTATTTTAAACGTTCTAAAACCAAAAGATTTCAATGAAAAAATGAATGAAAATAAAAGTGATAGAATTTTTTTTTTTTTTCTTTCTTTTCAACTCGCTGTAGATTGTGAACGATTTCCCTTCGTTCTCCTCACAGAACATATCAACTTTTTAAAAAAAATATTCTATTCTCACAAGATGCTGTTGATATTTGTCTCGAAGAAGGGAAATGACCTTTGGTAACACTGTGATTATTGTGAGAATTTCGTCTGCTGCATCCCCTACCCGTACCCAAAGGCGGCTCAGGGGTCAATGCAGGTGAATAAAAGAACCGGTTGCGAGGATTTGTTTTTTTTTCTCTTTTGGCGAACGTTTTTACCTATGACGTGACTAATAGATGCAATACTTTCGCCGCAGAAAGTTGTTTTCGAACATCAGAAGCGCATCTTCATCGCAGCTTTAAGGTAAGTCTAATCATCATTTTATTTGAAGATCTTGTATTTTACTGTAATTCATAAAAATGTATTGATTTCATTATAAAAGATATCATGTACTTATAATAATAAAAAAAAAAAAAGATTTAGTTAAATTTCGTCAGTTGATTTATTTGAACAGTGGTTACGTAATTGAAATTGAATAAAAATTTACTTAAATTGTTTTTTGTTGGTTGGTTTGTAATCTTTTTCTTTTTAATAATATCTTTCTATAAATAATTTTTTTAAAATCTAAATCATTTTATTTACTTTTCGGCGGAGAGAATAAATGAGTGAGCTGTGTATCGATAAAGAAATGTATCCCAAAGAAATGTATCCATATATCACTCAATGTTTATTACGCGGCGCATTACATTTTTATTGTACGATTTTATGCATCTTTATTGCTTTAAAACGTGGATTTTTGTAGTCCGTTTTACAATGTGTTCATTGTGGGAATTCTGGAAAAAGTGATAGATGTTAATGCTTAAAAAAAAAAAAAAAAAAAAAAAAAAAAAAAAAAAAGAAAGAAAGATCGAATGTCTTATATTTTCATAAATAAAAAATTTAATTAAATATTCAGTTTAAAATTTTAACAAGAATGTAATCTTTAATTTCGGTATAAAATTACCCATAAAAGATTACAAGATTATTTTTAATTCAGATTCCTTCACTTGTTTTCGTCTAAAGCAGGAGTGGCCAACCCATATGATCCTGCGGGCCACTTTGGAAATGCATCCTAACTCCGCGGGCCGCCTATAAAATTATACATCCCCCTATTAGAATTAGACCCACTATAGACATTTTTTTGGAGGGAAAAGTTGAAACATAATGAGTTATTATTTTTGTGTTGACTATTATTCTTACCTGTAAACAAAGATAATATAATAATAATGATACTAAATGTATATTGTAAACAAATATATAGCTTTAACTAAAAATGAAACATAAAAAAATATATAAATATAAGGAAATAAAAAAAATGAAATCATTAAAAAATATTTATTTTAATAGAGCGATATTTGTTTCTCTACTCATTATGAGTTCGTAGAATATAATTTAATTATTCTGCGAACTCATTAATAAAACAGTCAATATCTGTCCTATATTCGCAAGAATATTATTCTAAAATGAAAGTTAATTTTTTCTCATCATTTCGACAGTTCATTTTTGAAAAAAGGGATGCACACGTAATGTATTTTTTTAATACATTGGTATTCACTACTTTGGCCATTATAAAATAAATATATTTTGTAAAAGTGTGATAAATGTCACGGGCCGCAAAAATGTTCAAGGTGGCCCACGGTATGATCACCCCTGGTCTAAAGTCTACTTTCTATAATATTGTACTATCTTTCCTCCAACCTTTTAATTTCTTTTTTCTTTATTTGATTTTTCTTTTTCATTCAATTCCTTCTAATAGTTCACACTCTCCCTATACACTGAAGTGACAAAAGTCATGGGATACCTCTTAATATCGTGTCGTCTCTCCTTTCGCCCGGCGAAGTGCAGCAACTCGACGTGGCATGGACTCAACAAGTCGTTGGAAGTCTTCTGCAGGAATATTGAGCCATGCTGTCTCGATAGACGTCCATAATTGTGAAAGCGTTGATGGTGCAGGATTTTGGGCACGAACAGACCTCTCGATGATGTCCCATAAATGCTCGATGGGATTCATGTCGGGCGATCTAGGTGGCCAGATCATTCGTTGGAATTGTCCAGAATGTTCTTCAAACCAATCGCGAACAGTTGTGGCCCGGTGACATGGCGCATTGTCATCCATAAATATCCCATCGTTGTTTGGGTACATGAAGTCCATGAATGGCTGCAAGTGATCTCCAAGTAGCTGAACATAAGCATTTCCAGTCAATGTTCGGTCCAGTCGCACCAGAGGACCAAGTCCATGCCATGAAAAAACAGCCCACACCATTACGGAGCCACCACCAGCTTGAACAGTGCCTTGCTGACAGTTTGGGTCCATGGCTTCGTGGGGTCTGCGCCACACTCGAACCCTACCATCAGCTCTTACCAACTGAAATCGTGACTCATCGGACCAGGCCACGGTTTTCCATTCATCTAGGGACCAACCGATATGCTCACGTGCCCACGAGAGTCACTGCAAGCGATGTCGTTCTGTCAGTAAAGGCACTCGAGTCGGTCTTCTGCTGGAATAGCCCAAGAAAGCCAAATTTCTCCGCACAGTTCTAACAGACAAGTCCCTTGTACGTCCCACATTGATTTCTGCGGTTATTTGACGCAGTGTTGCTTGTCTGTTAGAATTTACGACTCTTGCAGACGTCGCCGGTCTCGGTCGTTAAGTGCAGGCGGTCGACCACTGCGCTGTCCATGGTGGGATGTTATGCCTGAAATTTCATACTCGGCACACTCTTGACACAGTGGATCTGGGAATGTTGAATTTCCTAACGATTTCCGAAATGGCATGACCCATGCGTCTAGCTCCAACTAACATTCCGCGTTCAAAGTCTGTTAATTCCCGTCGTGCGGTCATCATCACGTCAAAACCTCTTCACATGAATAACTTGAACAGAAATGAAAGCTCTGCGAAAGCACTGCGCATTTATACCTGTTCTACGCGATGCTACTGCCATCTGAAAATTTGCATATTGCTATCCCATGACTTTTGTCACTTCAGTGTATATATCTTGTTCAAATTTTCATTCGTTTATAAAATACTTTTTATTCATCCACTCAGGTTCAAATGCATTTTTTTTTTGAACTGGTAGTGGATGACACTTGAGGTTAATACATTTTTTTCACAAGTATTAATTCATTAACTAAATTTAATTAATTTTTAATACTTTAAATAGAGTTTTAGCAGTTTGAAATGAAAATTGAAATCAACAGGCAGTAGTTCAATCGGTAAAATGCGAGGATTTCAGTATTTTCCACGTGAAGGTGAAGAATGCGAGTTCGATTCTTGCGAAAATCAATAATTTTTTGATAAATTTTTGCTTTAAGTAGATGTTTTATCCACATGATTTTCGACAGTGAGTTAGTAGTTCTAATTATTTAATAAAAAGCGAAATTGTAATTATTTAATAAAAAGTAAACTAAAATAAAATTTTTCTTTGGAATTGACTAAGTAGGAATTGACTTAACTTTTTTTTTTTTTTTTTTTTTTTTTTTTTTTTGTACTACTTGTTCTTTTTAGTTTCCTCTATTAAATGTAACATATTTCTTTCAATTAGACAAACTTTCATTTATCGCATAGACTGTTGTAGGGAAATGGATCATAAATCCTTCTATTAAAAAGAATGAAAATCTCTTTGAAAGCAAAAACTATCAATTACTAAGAACTATATGTCATCTGAGATGGGAAAAAAAAAAAAGTTTGAGTAGTACTGCGTTTCATTTCCTAAGGCCAAATGATTTCTCAACTAACTAGCACAGTTAACACATAAATGAAACTTAAATAACAATTAAGTAAAAATTCCAGCGTAAAGCAGTTATTTTTCATCTAGTATTACCATCATTTAACCAATTAAAACACGACATCTTTTGTGGTCTTAAGAGCTGATAAAATCATATTTATACTTAACATACAATTTAAAATAAATAACATAAAAAAAAACCCCTTGTAAGATAGATAAAAAGTGCAGGTGTGAATTAAGGGAATGGATTGATTATCCTTTCCCCATATATGTCATCTTAGAACGAGAGTGGCCAACCCGAGACCCGCAGCCTGCAAGTGGCTCGCCTTGAATATTTTTCCGGCCCGTGATACTTTGACAAAATATATTTATTTGATAATGGCCAAAGTAATGAAAACCAATGTATTAAAAAAAAAAAAAATACATTATGTGTGCATCCCTATATTCAAAAATGAACTGTCGAAAGGATGAGAAAAAAATGAACTTTGATTTTAAAATAATATTCTTGAGAATATAGGGCAGATATTGCCTGTTTTATTGATGAGTTCGCAGAAAAATTTAATTATATTCTGCGAACTCATGATGCACGCGCATCTTAGAACATCTAATATAGCAGGCACTATGTTTCACTTTAAGTGACCTCAGCGACGTAGTGACTATCCCTAGATAAGCACAGTTGATTGTTGATAGCAGAGCAAACCAAACTGAGTTTCAAGAGAAAATTTGCTTTTTGGTTTATTTTAAAATAAATATTTTTTAATGACTTTATTTTTTTAATTTCATTTGTATTTATTTATTTCATTTTGAGTGTTATATATTTCTTTACAATGTGCGTTTAGTATTTTATTGTAAGAATAATAGTAAACCCAATAATAATAACTCGTTATGTTTCAATTTTTGACTCCAAAAAAATGTCTATAGTGAGTCTAAATCTAATAGGGGGATATATGATTTTATATGCGGCCCGCGGAGTTAGGATGCATTTCCAAAGGGACCCGCAAGATCATTTGGGTTGGCAACCTCTGTCTTAGAAGATAATGTCTTTGTCTCTGAAAAGACATAACAAATCTATCTCTGTCTCTCAATGAGACATTGAGAAAATTCACTTTTGTATCTGTCTTTTATCTATCTATATAAAAATTAATTTTGCATCCATGTATGTATAATAAATCAACTTATAATATCAACTTATAATAAATCAACTTATAAATAAAAAGCTAGAACACTTAAAAATCCAATTTTTTTCCCCTGTGATTTCTTTTTTTATTTGGTGCATAAAAAAAAAAGACGAAAGAAATTTAAAAACTATAACATTTATCGTTCTAATTTTTTTTCTCTATTTAGTGATTATTCTTTTTAGAAACATATTCTAATGAGTTCTTTTCCAATTTTTTTTTTTCAATGACAGCTGGGAAATACTTAGACAGTGATCTTTTATGCCATAACGTTAAAATAGTCGCTTCAATCCCAGCATCTTCATTACACGCAGCTTTGGGCCATTGAAAACGACGACGATTTGCCAGGTTGACGGAGAACCTTGGTTGCCTAGCAACCTCTATCTCCTGCTTTGCGAATGAGAGAAGTTGCTTAAGCTTTATGCCCATTGATTTGATAGAAAAAGAGATAAATTTTTTTTAATAAATTAATATATAACTTGTAAAGTTTTTCTTTCTTTAATTTATATATGCGTAATTTTTTTATATTACTATTATAATTTTTAAGTAAGAAATAGTAGGTAATATAAAAAAAATAATATACCATAGAAACAAAAACAATTCGTGGGGAAATTGTGACTCAGCGGAGAAACTGCATGGCAATTTGGAAAGAAAGATATTGGAATGTTTTTTTGAAATCAAAAACGTCGTAATCATAGTTGTCGAGATCATTCAAAACAAAATTGTTAATATTGGGAATGGAGTTATAAAAAATTTTGTGCAATTTCATAAACAAATTGCTTCAAACTTGGGAGAGAAAGAGCATGTCTGATATCCTCAATTCGGAAAAACCAGGGTGAATTTGTAATCATACGTAGGATTTAATTTTCAAGTCTTTGTATGATCTCGAAATTCGTCGGAGCAGTAGATGCCCAAATAGGACTCGCATATGCAAGTATTGGACGCAAGTAAGTAAGATAAATGAGCTTTTTTATTTTCGAAAGACATAGCAAAGTTCCTACAAATAAGTGGATACAGTACGCGAATGCATCTATTAAATTTATCCATAAGTTAGTCAATGTGAGGAACGTAATTCAATTTACTATCTAAGATTATACCCAATATTTAGCCTTTGGGCCATTGAAAATTTTGCAGTTCCTGCAGTAACATTATTGGAGATTCCTCTTCAAATGAAAGGCGATTAGGTGGCAAATTCAATCGGATCCAGGGAGTTTAGAAATTCTGATGGGTAATGGATGACCACACCAGCTACTACGTTATCGAAAGATTTGTATTCAATGATTATGTCCAGTAACCACAGACGGATTTAGGCTTAGGCCAGCGAATCTCGGGCTTAGGGCGGCGGCAAATATTTAGGGGGCCAAAATTTTGGAGGCGGCAACAATTTGAAATCGATTTTGTTTTTTATCAACTGTAAGACCGAATTTGAATGCTTTTCTAATTTTGACAACCTCAAGGTGTCAATATTTGAAGGGTAGAATTATTATTATTATACCAAAACACACACATCCAGCATACCAGCTACCCTATGCTTGTCATATTTCTTGTCACGTTAACAACCAAATTCCAGTATTTTTATAAAAGAGCCAGGAGTTGGTTTTAGATTTTTCTCCCGACTCCGAATATTGATTCTTTAAAAAAATGGCCGACTCCCTACCTATACTTATCATGTTTCCAACTAATTTCCAGTAGTTACTCACTTAGCACTACCCAGGAGGTGCGTGTAGCTTGAAGATAAGCTACGGACTCTGAGTAACACTTCACCCGCAGCGCTCTACGATCCTGTTAGACGGGGACCTACGGTTTAAAGTGGATTCCGAACCACTACAAACATCCATGGCACAGCCGGTATTCGAACCTGAAACCTGTGGTACCGAGTGCCAGAGCGCTAGCCACTCGGCTATTCGGGCCCTCATTATTAAAAATAAAAGCTTTTATATCCTGTTTTTGTGGAAAAGAAACCCGTTGTTTGCTTGGGATTTTATCATAGAATCATCCGCCTATTTTCAGTTACTACAATAAATACTTAAACTCAAATCACTCTCAATTGCACAATTAAGCATTGAATTCAATTCAATGCTTAAAAGAATTTCTAGTAATATTTAATTGAACTGCGTTTAAGTATAAAGTGCGGCTCAATTATTTGATTTGAACAATTTTAATTGAAAAATTCTCTCATTACACAAAATTGTGCATTGCAAACGAAATGTGATCTTACAAGAGGCTATGATGCTTTTAGTTTAACCTATCTATACCAAAACAGCTTGCACTATTTAATGACGGATTTAGGTTTAGGCCCGCGAGGTCCGGGCCTAGGGCAGTAAATTTTTAGGGATGCCAAAATTTTCAAAGCGGCAACAATTTGAAATCGATTTTGTTTTTTATCAACCGTAAGACCGAATTTGAATGCTTCCTTTCTTGCTTAGACAACCTCAAGATGTCCATATTTAAAGGGTAGAATTATTTTTTAAAATGATTAATCGCGTAAGTAGTAAAATTTAAGATATCTAACAAATAGGTTCTAAAAAAAGTGTTCTGGAGAAAGATCGTTTTCCAACCTGAAAAGAGTGAAAAACTATTTACGTGCAGGTACGAAGCAAGATAGGCTCAATGCACTTGCATGAGTAAGCATTGAAACACAGTCAGTTCAAGAAGTTAAGCATGAGGATGTCATTCATACTTTCGCACGGATGAAAGCAAGAAACAAATGCATTACATGATTCATTAGATAGATAGGATTCATTTCTTAATTAAAAGCTATTTATTCTAAATTGTATGTTTAGTTGTTATACCAAATATATATATTTAATTCATGCCTAAATTTAATTCGAATCCGTTATTACTGTTCGTATTATTATTATATATAAGGGCATCAAATTAACTCGGGCCCAGGAATCTAGATCCGTCACTGCCAGGAGGTGCTTGGAGCTTGAAGTTAAGCTACGGATGTGGAGTAACCATACCCCGCAACCATCCTCTTAGACCGGGACCTACAGTTTAAAGTGGATTGCGAACCACTACAAACACCCATGGCATCGTCCAGCCTAAAACGTATGATACCGAGCGTTAGCCATTAGGCCATCTGAATATTGTTCTTCAACTTCTAAGAAAACTACTTAAAAAAAATTCAATATTTTATAACAACCTCCTCAGTAAGCCTTAATTGAGCTACATCGAAAACTTTTCCTGATTCATTTTTGATTATTTAAATACAAATGCAAATCAAAGGAGACTTTATGAATTGAATGATTATGGTACGGTGAAAGTTTTTTTTTTTTTATTCTAATGCAGCTGGCAAACACTTAGACAGCTTGGTCTTGAATGCCTTAAGGCAAGCGCTGCACAGACGTTACTCACTTCGCATTACCCAGGGGGCGCGTGTAACTTGAAGATAAGCCACGGACGCGGAGTAACAATGCCCCCACAACGCTTTACGATCCTTTTAGGACCAGGACCTACGGTTTAAAGTGGATTCCGAACCACTACAAACATCCATGGCACCGCCGGGACTCGAACCCGAAACCTGTGGTACTGAGCGCCAGAGCGCTAGCCACTCGGCCATTCAGGCCCCTGGTACGGTGAAAGGTTAAAACAAAGATAATTTTATACTATATATATATATATATTTAATTCATGCCTAAATTCAATACCTAAATTTAATTCGAATCCATTATTACTATTCCTATTATTGTTATTATTATATCAAAATTAAACTTGGGCCTAGGAGGCCATCGAACCTAAATCCGTCACTGGCACTATTCAAAATCCTTCACATGTTTGCATCAAATGTTAAGTATCGGATTAAAAAAGACTATACACATTATTCATTCAAGGACACTGAGTCTGGTTCCGTACGTTTATTTATCGCCCACCAACACACATCCGCAGCGAGAAAGATGAGACAGTTAAGAAAAAAAAAAGGTTCCCTTCGAAACGACGACCTCGTTACGCATTGTAGGATGTCCGAAACGGCGACTGACCAATCACAAAGGCCGTAACAAACTCGGATCGGAAGCACTCGGTTAAAGGCAACTTCGCATACTCCACTCTTTTCTGAACAGCTGACTAGAGCGGCGGGGCGTAGCGAGTCCTGAGTCAGCGCAACAGGTTGGTTTGTTTACATATTTCTAACGATTCTTGATTGTCGAAGCCAGTGCTTTGTAATCTTTAAACTATTGTTTATTTATATTCCCAATTGTACCGAATTTAAACTTAAATTAAATTCTTTTATTTTTTATTTTTACTTTTATTTATTTTTAGTATTTTTAACTTTTGAGTACCATATTAATTGAATTTTAAAAACTTTATCTACTTATTTTATATTTACTAATATTAAAGCACCCCATTAAAATTTAAATCCTATTTATGAATAAAGATGGGGAGGTTTAGGGGTATTTATCCCCATTGGTACTCCGTAATAGGTACGCCAATAGCCAGCTTATTTATATTAATGAATGGCAGTTGGTATTCCAATGGCTGCTTCTGTCAGATACTGAAATTTCACAGCTCGTTAAATGGATACTAAACCCTTTCGGAAGAATATTTCCTACAAAACTTTAGGGCCTGAGTCAGAGCAACAGGTTGGTTTGTTTACATATTTCTAGCGATTCTTGATACACGAAGCGAGTGCTTTTTAATTGGAAATCAATCTTTAACAATTTTCTTACTTATTTTAATGGATGACAGTTGGTATTTCGATGGTTGCTTTTGTAGGATACTGAAATTTCACAACTCGTTAAATGAGAAACCCTTTTGGGAGAATTTTTCTTGTAAAACTTCTTTCTACGTACCTACTGAGTCGAAAGTTGCATTCATTTTTATAAGCGTTTTCATTCTTATTTTGCTGTGGAGACGAAGTACGTTGAATAAAAAAAAAAATTATAAGTTTCGAAGTAAAGCTAAAAATAATCGTAGCGAACAACACATCAGGGCCTAAGTCAACGCAACAGGTTGGTTTGTTTACATATTCCTAACTATTCTTGATACACGAAGCGAGTGCTTTTTAATCTTTAAAAAAATTGTTTATTTATTTTAATGAATGAATGGCAGTTGGTATTCCAATGGCTGCTTGAATACTAAGTTGTTAAATGAATACTAAACCTTTTTGGGAGAATATTTCCTATAAAACTCTTTTTAAGTACCTATTAAGTCGAAAGTTGCATTCATTTTTATAAGCGTTTTCATTCTTATTTTGCTGTGGAGATTAAGAACTGTGGATATTACAATTAAAAGAACATTATAATATATTAAAAATAAATACTTCAATAAAGATTCTAGTATTTACTAGAAATAACATTTGACAAAATCACTTTATGTAGTTCTAGCATCTTTAACCCTTATTATGATTTCATTCTTAATTTTATTCATTAAGTATGACGTATATTTTACGAATATTATGATGAATTTATAATATATGAATATTATGATATATGATATATATGTGACCACGAAGTACGTTGAATAAAAATTAATAAGTTTCAAAGTAGTATCGCTTTGAAAATGAGCGTGACGTTATAACAAAAAAAGTTCTAAATATGTCTATGCATATTTTTTTGAAGGATCGTCTATGACCTTGGAAGGGAAAAAGAATGTTTTTGTTTTCACTAGCTTCAAATTAAATGTGGCATTTTTTTCATATGAATAAATTATAATAGCACTAAACATATGTGTTATTAAGAATAAAAATAGCATTGCCTTTTGTTTTTAAAAAAAAAAGAATGTTGTTGTCAAATTGCTTTGTTTTATATGCATTTTTTCGTTCCTATATATATATATATATATATATATATATATATATATATATATATATATATATATATATATACACGTTTTCAGACTTTTTTTATAATGAAAAATAACTTTTTAGGCAGACAGTTAAATAACTTTTAAATTAAAAATAAAGTTGCTTAAAAAATGAATAACATTAAGAATGAAATCATAATAAGCGTTAAAGATGCTAGAATTACATGAAGTGAATTTTGTCTAATGTTATTTTAAATAAATACTAGAACCATTATTGAAGTATTTATTTTTAAAGTATTATAATCTTCTTTTAATTGTAAAATGTGTTGTAATTTCTTTTTCTTTTTTTTTGTAAAACTTTCAATTTTTCAGAATTTAATCCCATTTTATTGAATACTTAAAATTTGAATAAACTTAGAACGTCAATTTTTAAAATTTCTCCTGCGTTTCTTTGCTTTTATTTTGAGAACAAAAAATTTTAAAACTTCCTACCTCTAAGTATCATTAACAAATTATTAAAAATTAGTTTCATTCCCCAATCATGCATTTAGGTTGCGTTTTGTATTTTGATATTTTGATTGTGTTTTTGACAGCAAAATGTTTTTCTTGTGCCAGGAATTAAGTGTTGCCACACCTGCTTAACAAAAGAAGGGAAATTATTAATTTATTATCTGTGTGACGATGATAAATATTTGGTGCATAAATATTTTTCCAACGTCAAATATGTCGATAAAATGCTTTGTGTTTTTTTAAAATTGCTTATGAAAATTATTTCAAATGTGAATTTGATTTTTTCTTGTAACCGATTCTTATATAAATTTTAAATACTTTGTTTTTAAGTAACGCGATTAAAAACGATTAATGATTAAAATATTTTACTAGCATATTTATCGATTTTTTTACTATGTTTGTTTATTTTCGTACATCAACAACACAATCCATTCGTAGCGATTTTTTTTTTTTTTTTTTTTTGCAAAAATATGCATGTTATTTATTAAGTAACAATCGATGTGCAAATTTAAATGTTATACTTTCGAATTTTGCTGCAAAATAATTTTTGCAGCAATATATAGATGTTATGTTAATTTTTGTTAGACGTTAAGTTAATTTTTTTAAACTGAAATTTTTACTGAGTCGTATAGTTACGACGATGGTTTATGAAAAACAAATATTAAAATTTAAAAAAAAAAAAAAAAAAAAAAAAAAAAAAAAACTAAAATTACTTACTAATTATCATTTAATGTGTTATCTATTAATTTCATCAAATGAAGTTGAATGTGTTATGACAAATGATTGGTCTGTTTCGTTAAGTCTTAGCAATGCATATTTCGTATGAATTTGAAACATACATTGATTAAAATCAGGCAACACAATGAGTGCTTACTTTAAATAAAAGTTTCTGAAATGGAAGCGGTGGGCTGTAATATTAATATGCTTTAGCCCAGGGGCGGCCAACCGAAATGATCTTGCATGCCACTTTGGAAGTGCATCCTAACTCCTTGGGCCTCATATAAAATTGCATATCCCCCTATTCGATTGCATATTCCACTATGGATATTTTTTGGGAAATTCAGATTCCTTCACTTGTTTTCGTCTAAAGCAGGGGGGCCAACCCACATGATCTTGCGGGCCACTTTGGAAATGCATCCTAACTCCGCAGGCCGCATGCAATTATATATTCCCTCTATTAGATTTAGACGAGCTATAGACATTTTTTTTGAAGTGAAAAATTGAAACATAATGAGTTATTATTTTTGTGTTTACTATTATTCTTACATGTAAACATAGGTAATATAATAATAATGGTACCAAACGTACATTGTAAAGAAATATATAACACTCAAAATGAAATATAAAAAATATATAAATATAAATGGAATAAAACAATGAAATCATTAAAATATATTTATTTGACTAGTGTAATATTTCTTTCTCCACTTTTTCACTTCGCTTTCGCAAATCGATCTCAATTTGGGTATTTGCACATCGTAATGAGTGTTGCAGGTTTGCGTCCATTATGTTTAAGTGTGCTTTGTGTTGGATCAATTTCTTTTTCGTAAACTATTCGCAGGTGTAAGTTGAACCCAAAGCGCTGACAATTTTTTGTGCCAGATTTCTTAAATTGGAAAATTTCTCTTTTGTGATGTAACTGTTGTAAAAATCTATTTTTGTTTCTGGTGTTTCAAAAATGTGTTTTAATTCAATATTGCGTTGTAAGTCAAACAGTTCCATTTGGAGATATTCAGAGGCCGACTCGATTTCGACATGAAAGGGAGATGAATATACTTAAAAAAATTTGTTGTATTTGTCTAACTCTAAATTACTGAATTGGCTTTCAAAAGCAGCTGTAAGTTTTCTTATTTCTTTTGCATATTTGATGTAATTTTGAATAGATGGATGCACACATAATGTATTTTTTTAATACATTGGTTTTTACTACTTTGGCCGTTATAAAATAAATATATTTTGTGAAAGTGTGACACATCTTACCGGCCTCGGGTTGGCCACCCCTGCTTTAAACAATAAACTCTTCTCTTTTGTCGAGGAACTCATACTTGATAAAAATGGCAGCATTGAAAGATTTCTTAGCCTTTTTTTTTTGTGTCCGGCATGACATTCTAACCAAATGCTCCCTTTGTGTTTGTTTTTCTATACCTAAAGAGTAAATTACTCTAATATCAATAAAAATTTTATTCAGAAGCAATTTTTATACCGTTCTGTAAATTTTTTTATCATTATAATTATTTCTTAAATATTGATTTATGTTTCAGTGTAGTTATTTATGATTGATTTTTTTTATCATGCAGTTTCAAACGAATTTTTTCAGATTCTTATTTTCAATTAGTTCGTGCACCGGCAAACACGGTTAAAAAAAGGCACAAAGTTAAATACTTCTCAAAGGTGCTACTACAACTGCACCACATCACTTAGAGCTGAATTGCCTCTTTACGGCTTGGGAATGATGTGGGTGAGAAGAAGTCTGATTGGGCTCTGTGACGCTAGCAATAAATGAAAATTTAAAGAGCCAAATAGTCACCTCAGATTTGCAATTTATCTATTTTGGTCATTTTGAGTCCCGCGAATTTTTTTTCGACGTGGGAAGGACTCGAACGTCACATCGTAGATAGATCTAGGTCTTTTTCTAGAGCTACTGACACCAGGAATGCTTCATTGCGAATCTGAAGGCATTTATCATGAAAGTTTTTTGAAATTTTGAATATGTAATCCATTATCGGATTAACATCAAGATCTTTATGGATTTGTTTCCGTCTAACAAACCACAGAGCAACCTTTTTCTATTGAACGTTCACTAGAATGCTCACCACTGGACTCATTCGTCTAACAGGGTTGTAGCCGCTTAGAATGTATTAGGAAGAGTACAATCATAACGAGGAAGATTTTGGATGTGTCATCTGGGCAAGAGGGTTATAAAGTTTGAAAAAAAAACCATTTTTAAATACAATTTTTGATATCCTATTAGATTGGTTTGGTTTGTCTCTCTATGGTCACCTTGTGCACACGAGGGCTAAACAGACCGGAATCTACAGTTTAAAGTGGATTCCGAACTACTCACAAACATCCAGGCCACCACCGATATTTGAACCTGGAGCCTGTGATATCAAAGGCCAGATAGCTAGCCAGTTGGCCATCAGGCCACACAGGGGGTGGGATGAAATTCAAGTTGGAAGTAAATGTAGAAACAAAAGACAGTTGGATAGGAATATGAGCTTTCCAACTGTCTAACGAACACCTGAACGTCTACTACATACCTTAAATTTTTAGTATCTGGTGGAAATTTAATTTAAAGGTTATGTAATTCCCCCTCCCCCTAGAACACGCGTACGAAATATTCCAAGCGCAATAAAAC
The DNA here is from genome assembly GCA_021605075.1 of Caerostris darwini. NCBI lineage: Eukaryota > Metazoa > Arthropoda > Arachnida > Araneae > Araneidae > Caerostris > Caerostris darwini. Next base: position 658,419 of record BPLQ01004772.1, read on the forward strand.
GAATAACGATCTATCGAGGAGTTACTATAGTAGCCTATAAATATATTCCTTTTGCATTGTGTTGCTCAAAGTTCTCAGTTAAAGTGACACTCACGCTGCTACTGTGTCCAAAACGTAAATCCAGTTTCAAATTTAAATTTCCCGGGCATATGGTATTTCAATTTGTTTTCTTTCTTTTTTTAAGTTGTTGGTACTGTCCTTGACATTTGTGTGAAATGTTACATCAAAATATTCATTAGCGTTTCAGTTACGCTTGGCTTTGTGAGATGCTAAATTTCCGGCGATTTTTGAAATGTCTGAATTCATTGAGCAAAAAACTTGCTTTCAATTTTGTTTGCTGAAATGTATAGAATGTTGCAGAAGTCATTTATTCAGCATTCCTATATCGGAAAGAAATGTTTAGAAGTGGTACAAACAGTTCAAAGAAGGTAGAGAACGTGTTGCAGACGAAGAGCCTTTTGGTCGACCACCAACCTCAACCGACGAAGCTCACGTCCAAAAAATTAAAGATTGGGTGCTTGCAAACCGTTGATTTACAATTAGAGACCTTGCTGCTGATGTTGGAATTTCAAAATTCCATTTTAAAAGATGTTTTGGGCCTCAAACGCGTCAGATCTTGATTAGTACCGAAAACACTGAATGCTCCAGCTCACACTGCATTGATTCTTCGTGACTGTTTTGCCAAAAATGAAACCCATATCATTCCACAACCACCGTATTCATCTAATTTAGCATCGTGCTACTTCTGGCTGTTCCCTAAACTCAAAAGACCACTCCGGGGATACCGTTTTGAGTCGATTGACGAGACATTTAAAAAATCGGCGAAATCAGTTGTAGCGTCTCCCAAAGCCGAACGTAACTCAAACACTCATGAATATTTTGATGTGAAATTTGACACAGATGTCAAGGACAGTGCCAGCAACCTAAAAAAAAGAAGAAGAAAAAAAAAATGAAATTCCATAAAAGACCCGGGAATTTTAATTTGAAAATGGGACACAGTAGTATAAGTGCCTTTAAATATATTCCTTTTGCATTGTATTGCTCAAAGTTCTCAGTGAAGGTGACCCTCACCCTAATTAATTTTCGCACTACACCTGTAATAATTTCAAAATTTTCTTCATTGCGAAAAGTAAAAAGAAATAGTGAAGTTTCAACTCATACAGTCAATCGAATGCATGCAACTTCGTTCCGAGAATTCGTGGATTGTGTTCTTTTCGGGAAAAATATCATAACCCGTATTCAATAGCCGTGCATGCCATTCAATAAAGGAGGACGAAATGTAGTCGCATATGGAAAACCAGCTGTTTTGTGTGTTGCCGTAATTGTGAGGGGGAAACATGTGGCTGAAACAATGCACGCGAAAACAGATACCCTTTTTATTTAGCAGGAAATAGGAGAGTGACACCTGTCGAAGTTGCAATAATTAAATATCATAACTTGCTTGATTCATTGAAGAGGGCCGCAGTCTGAATGGTTATTTTTCAAACATCATTCAAAATTGTTTTTCTTAACTAATTAAAAATCTACATAGCAATTTTTTTCTTTATCTAGATTTTTATTAAAAATTTCTGTTTCTATAAATATATTTATCTTCAATTATACAGTATTATACAATAAAAGTATGAGATAAGCAGGAGTGGCCAGCCTTGAACATTTTTCCGCACATTATCACACTTTTACAAAATATATTTATTTTATAATAGCCAAAGTTGTGAAAATCAATTTATTAAAAAAATACATTATGTGTGCATCCATCTATTCAAAAATGAACTGCCGAAATGATGAGAAAAAATTTACTTTGATTTTAAAATAATATTCTTGCAGATATAGGACAGATATTGCCTGTTTTATTTGAGTTCGCAGAATAATTAAATTATATTCTGCGAACTCATGATGAGTAGAGAAACAAATATCGCATTAGTAAAATAAATATTTTTTAATGATTTCATTTTTTTTATTTCATTATATTTATATATTTTTTTTATGCTTCATTTTTAGTTCTATATATTTGTTCAAACACGCTCAAACATAACGGACGTAACACCCATTACGATGTGCAAATACCCAAATTGAGACCGATTGGCAATAGCCAAGTGAAAGAGTGGAGAAACAAATATCACGCTAGTAAAATAAATATTTTTTAATGATTTTATTTCGTTTATATTTTTTATATTTCTTTTTTTTAGTGTTATATATATCTTTACAATGTGCCATTAGTATCATTATTATTATATTGTCTATGTTTACATGTAAGGATAATAGTAAACACAAAAACAATAACTCATTATGTTTCAGTTTTTCACTCCAAAAAACATCTGTAGTATTTCTAAATCTAACATTAGGGATACATGATGTATTTGTGGAGTTAGGATGCATTTCCAAAGCGGCCTACAAGATCATTTGGGTTGCTTTAAAGCGTACATTTCGAAACTGTGTTAAAACAAACATGTTGCTGTCGTTTGCTCCTTCACTCCAGATGATTTTAAAATTAAGATATTTTCTTTTGACATTCTATTAAATAGAACATTCGAGTAATGGAACGAATATTTATTTCGAAAAGCAAAAACACTTAATTTTATGAATATTATTTTTTTGTGATTTCTTAAATGTGACAAAATCTTAAAAGTTGCAACTTGGGTTTTACTAACGATGTATTTTTTGTTTATTAATTAATTATTTTTTTTTGATCATATTTCATAAAATAACTAAGTTTTAAATTCATTTAAAAGTTTTTAATAACTGATCTTTTAAAAATATGTAATTTTTTTTTTGTCGAGTACAACTGTGGAAATTCAAACTAGACAAAGAAAAGATGAAAAATGGAATGCTTTTAATTCTAAAATATTATCGTAACTGTATTAATATCTTAAGACTACACAGGCTCCAGGTTCGAATCCTGGCCTTGGCATGGATGTTTGTGAGTAGTTCGCAAACCACTTTAAACTGTAGGTCCCGGTCTGTTTAGCCCTCGTGTGCACAAGATGACCATAGAGGGACAAATCAAACCAATCTTAATACTACTATGGGCCTAAATGGCCGAGTGTCGCGCTCGGTGCCACAGGTTTCGGGTTCGAGTCCCGGCGGTTCCATGGATGTTTATAATGGTTCGGAATCCATTTAGGTCCCGGTCTCATATGATTGTACAGCGTCAAGGAGCCAAGTAAGACTTCTACCTACAGGTGCTCCATCACAACAGAAGCTGACCCCTTTCCCTTCAACCATGAGTCTGTAGCGACACCTATTGATGTAAAATGGAATACAAATTGAACGACTTCTACTTTCACTGTTAAAAAAGGGAATTTTCCCGCTAGAATGAAAACAAGAACGTAGTTGGCGTTCGAAGTAGAATAAACATGTCGTAATTGTGAAAATTGATTATCGTCTTTTATTTTGCCGTCTGGATTTTAATAACACTACGCAACCTTTACAATACCGCCACATACTTGGTGACCCGTGAATTGTTTGCAAACAGTGAATTATTTACAAAATGACTGAATCTAATGAATCGGCGAAAAAAGATGAAGTAGCGCGGGTAAGTGTCAAAATACCTCCTTTTTGGGCAGAAAAACCAGAAATATGGTTCTTTCAAGTTGAAGCACAATTTTCAATTTGTGGAATAACAGCCGAGGATATAAAATTCAACTACTTAGTTTCGCAATTAGAACCGAAATTTGTTGAAAGTTTGTGGGACATTATAAGTGATGATAATAGAACAAAATATACCGCTGCTAAAGCACGTTTGCTGAATACATTTAAAGAAAGCGAAAATAAGCGTCTTCAGAGACTGCTGACAGGACTTGATTTGGGAGATCTTAAACCCAGTCAACTTTTACAAAAAATGAAAAACCTGGCTACTGATGGAATAACTGATAAGGTACTAACAACATTATTTCTACAAAAAAATGCCTGATTCCGTGCGGAATATTTTACTAGTTAGTGATGAAGGAATTGAGAAACTCTCATTAATGGCAGATCGTATTCTTGAAATGCAACCAAAACAAGAACTTTACCGCGTAAGCAATAATGTTTCATCAGGATCAGATGCCATGACTGAGTTCCAACAACAAATTACATCTTTGGAAAATAAACTTGAAAAACTGAGTGTCACAAGGAACTCTCGTTCTCAATCAAGAGATAGATGTCGATACTCTTCTTCTCAACGAAGTAAGTCTCGCAATCGCTCTTACAATCCTTCTGGCAAGTACTGTTATTACCATTTTCGTTTTCGAGAAAAATGTTTTCCTGATAAATGCAAAACTCCATGTGCATGGAAAAACAATCCTTCGGAAAACCAGAATCAGCAACAGAATTAACGGCAGACTCTGCTGCTGAAAATACAAAACATTGCCGTCAATTCCGTCTATTTGTCAACGACAAAAAAACGGGTTTACGCTTTTTGGTTGATAGTGGAGCGGACGTAAGTCTTATTCCTTATACTTCTAAACACAAATTTATTAGTGACTATAAATTATATGCTGCAAATAATACTGCAATCGATACTTTTGGTACAGAAATTTTAAATCTTGATCTAGGTTTACGCCGAGAATTTCAATTCCCATTTATTGTGGCCAAAATTAGTAAACCTATACTAGGTGCAGATTTTTTAAATAAGTTCAATTTATTAATTGATATAAAGCATAAAAGATTAATTGATGGTGTAACTAACCTTGCAGTTTATGGTAACATTGCACCCATCTCTATTAATGAAAGTGTAAATACAACGACCAGCTTATGTAAATATTCTGATTTATTTTCTATGTTTCCTAATATAACAAAACCAAATTTTCTTGTTTCAAATGTTAAACATAATGTAAAACATCATATTGTAACTAAAGGACAACCCATAAATTGTAAAGCAAGACAATTAGATCCAAAACGGTTGGAAATAGCTAAAAGAGAATTTAAATATATGCTAGACAATAACATCATTAGTCCATCTAGCTCAGAATGGGCAAGTCCATTACATATAGTAACAAAGAAAGATGGTTCTTTTCGTCCATGTGGTGATTATAGAAGATTGAATGATTTAACTATACCTGATCGATATAACATACCTCGAATTCAGGATTTTCAGCATATTTTAACTAATAAAACTATATTTTCTAAAATTGACATTACTAAAGCATATTATCACATTCCTGTAGCAGATGAAGATAAGGCAAAAACTGCCATCATCACACCTTTTGGACTTTATCAATTCAATGTGATGAGTTTTGGTCTCAAAAATGCCCCTGCAACATTTCAAAGGTTTATAAATGAAGTTCTTTATGGTCTAGACTTTGTGTTTCCATACTTAGATGATGTGTTGATCGCCTCTTCTTGCGAGGAAGAACATCGTTCACATCTTAAAATAGTTTTCCAGCGTTTAGATATATATGGTCTACGGATTAATATTAGCAAATCAGTTTTGGGAGTACCTGTAATAGATTTTTTAGGCTATCAAATATCTGCGGAAGGTTCACAACCTCAACCTCAAAAAATCAAGGCTATCATAGAATATCCATTGCCAGAAACTATGCACGAATTATGTTCCTTCTTAGGAATGATCAATTTTTATCGTAATTATATAAATAATGCCGCAAAAACTCAAGCCCGTCTACATGAACTTTTGAAAGGATCTACAAAAAAAGATCGACGCAAAATACCATGGACCGATGAAACTAGACAAAGTTTTGAAAAATGCAAACAAGATGTTGCTCAAATAGCGTTAATGGCATATCCCAACTCGGATTACCCTCTGGCACTTCTCACAGATGCATCTGATTGGGCTATTGGATCAGTTATTCAACAAAAAAGAACCAAATGGATGGAAGCCAATTGCATTTTTTTCTAAAAAACTTAATGATGCTCAGAAAAATTACAGCGTTTATGACCGTGAACTTTTGGGTATATATTTATCCATTAAACATTTTAAGCATTTACTTGAAGGTCGAGATTTCGATATTTATACTGATCATAAGCCGTTAATATTTGCTTTTAAACAAAACAATGATAAAGCCTCCCCCAGACAACTAAGACACCTACAATATATCTCGCAATTCTCTACTAACCTATACCATATCAGTGGTCGAAACAATGTGGTAGCAGACAGACTGTCTAGAATTGAGGACATCGATTCACCTATTGTTGATTATGACTTGATAGCAGATGCACAAATTAATGATGATGAACTGCAAGAATTGAAATTACATTCCAAATCATTACATTTTAAAGAACACCAATTGCCATCAGGAAAGCTCTTGTATTGTGATACCTCTACTTCCAGTATCAGACCATTCATACCAAAAAATTTTCGAATGACAATATTTAATACAATTCACAGTTTAGCTCATTCTGGAATTCGAACTACTGTAAAAGAAATAACTAAAAGATTCATTTGGCCAAATATGAAAAAAGATGTTAAACAGTGGACTCAAACTTGCATCAACTGTCAGAAAAATAAAATAACTAAACATACCAAATCGGAATATTCACAATTTCAAGCACCAGATGAGAGATTTAGTGTCGTTCATATAGATTTAATTGGACCTTATTCACCTTCTAATGGATACACACACTGCTTGACGTGTATTGATCAGTTTACCTCTTGGATGGAAGTGGTACCGTTATCAAATATCACTGCAGAAAGTATAGCAAAAGCTTTTTATGAGCATTGGATTACCCGATTTGGTGTACCTACTTGTGTTATTACTGACAGAGGCACTCAATTTATTTCAGAACTATTTCGAAGTTTAGCTGCGCTATGTGGTGTTAAAGTAAACCATACGTCTTCTTACCATCCTCAGAGTAATGGAAAAGTTGAACGTCTTCACCGTACCTTGAAAACAGCTATTAGTTGTCATAACAACGTTCGTTGGACGGACACATTACCAACGGTTCTTATGGGTTTGCGAGCTGCTCTACATGAGGACTCTAAGTATACAATAGCTGAAATGGTTTATGGCAAAACTATTAAATTACCAGGCGAATTCTTTGAAGAATCCAGATTGCCAATCTCTGATGATAATTTTGTAAGCAATCTCCGAAAACAGATGGCCGACTTAAAACCATACCAATCCAAAAACAAATGTAAACAAAAGATCTTCATTCCAAAAGATTTGTACACATGCTCACATGTGTTTCTGCGAATTGACAGAGTTAAAAAACCTTTAGAACCCCCATATGAAGGACACTACTTGGTATTGCAAAGATCCCCGAAAAACTTTCTTCTATCAATTAAAAATAAACAAGTCAATATTTCAGTGGATAGATTAAAACCGGCATATGTGTTACAACCTAATGAAGTTATGAATCCAACGTCCTTAAATGATCATACATCTGTGCCGAGTGAACAAACATTTATACCAAGTCAGCAAGTTGCACAACCAAACACAACAACACGTTGTGGAAGACAAGTAAAACTTCCTGTTCGTTTCAATGACATTATTGACTTTTCTTCAAACTTATAATTCATCCATGTCCATTTTCCTAATTAACTTGATTTATTGTATGTAAATGTTTATATGTAATTATTTTGTACAATTTAAATTTGTATCAATGTGTATTTGTTCGCTATTATTTGTATCGATATATTAATTCGTCTACCATTTTCAAAGTAATGTAACTTTGTTACTGGTAGGGGAGTGATGTAGCGACACCTATTGATGTAAAATGGAATACAAATTGAACGACTTCTACTTTCACTGTTAAAAAAGGGAATTTTCCCGCTAGAATGAAAACAAGAACGTAGTTGGCGTTCGAAGTAGAATAAACATGTCGTAATTGTGAAAATTGATTATCGTCTTTTATTTTGCCGTCTGGATTTTAATAACACTACGCAACCTTTACAATACCGCCACAAGTCCATATGAGTTCGTGGGCTTGGTCTAGAAGTGCGATAAGAAACAACAACAAAGATTACTATGTTTTATATACGAATTAAACATAGTAATCTTGAATTATACATAGTAAGGCCTGATGGCCGAGTGGCTAGAGCTCTGACACTCGGTGCTACAGGTATCGGGTTCGAATCCCGGCTATGCCATGCAGTAGTGGTAGAGAAGTGTTTGTGTTTGTTTGTAGGGGTTCGGAATCCACTTTAAATCGGAGTAGGATCGTACAGCGGATAAGAGAGCGTAGAGCGGACCTAATAGGATCGTAGAGCGTTGTGGGGGTAGTGTTACTCGCGGCCGTAACATATCTTCAAGCTACACGTGCCTCCTGGGTAGTGCTAAATAAGTAACAGCAGTGCAGTCCTTGCTTATGGCATAAAGATTAACTTAACTAACTGTAAATCTTTCAATATTTAAATGAAAATGGAAAGTTATAATCATTCTGCCCTATGATAAGTGAAATAATTATCGTAAATTAAAAATTAGCTCTTTCTTACTTTAATAATTTTTACGTAATCAATAAAAGCTTTTTTCTCCTTTTTAGATTTGAAATGATTTATTTTGGCTGTATTCTTTTCAATTTATCTTCTTTTCATTTTATTTTTAATTTTTATGCTTTTGGATTCTAACTAATTTAGTAGCTATTGGTGCAGCAGTATAGGGTTTTATTTTTTATTTTTATTGATATTGAATAAAGTAAATTGCAATGAGATTCATTATGAATTATTAGTGCTTGTCTTTTAAAATCTTGATTTACGTCAATGTTTTTAAAGTAGGGGCCTCGCAAAGATTTTTTTTTTTGTGTGGAGGGCGCAAAAAGTTTAGGAAATTACTCCTTTTTTTACTTTTTATATTTATTTTCATGCACTTTTCTTCTTTCATATGACAAAATTGGAACTGAATCCATTTACATCAAGCCACTCGCCAAAGAATAATACAACAATTTATTCAGAATTACGCACTACCAAATTATTAAGAGCACATACAAACATCATCATTAGTCTCAAAACTTGACACTATCTACTACACCACACCACACCGCCTAGAGCTTAGTTGCTCCTTTACAGTTTGGGAATGAGGTGGGTGAGAAGAAGTCTGATTGGGCTCCGTGACGCTCAACGGTCCTATGAGACCGGGACCTACGGCTTAAAGTGGATTCCGAACCACTACAAATATCCACGGCACCGTCGAGATTCGAACCCGATACCTGTGGTACCGAGTGCCAGAGCTCCAGCCACTCGGCCATCAAGCCCCTAAACTTCACTGTGTTTTGAAGCACTATGACTATTCCAATAGCTATAAGTGCTCGTAGTGCTTCGATCATTTTCTTCTTTTTGAAGTTTCACATCTATCATTTTTGGCATTTTCCCGTATTTATGGAGCTGTATAGTGCTTCTTATTGTATTTGGAATACTTCATTCTTCATTTATCTTACTTTTGTATATTCTTTTTTTTTTTTGACATTCTTGAACAATCCTTTCTTCATGAAGTTCTTGATCTATTCAACATTGCTTTATTCATGTGGCTCTTTGAATTTGGCCATTCTTGTAGTATTCCAATCCATTGCTTCCTATATCTCGTGCTTTATGAAACATTGGCATATTCCCGAGTTTATTCATCCGTCCTCGAATGTTCACACATGATAAGTTGAAATTTGGTGGAAGATTTCAGCATATATATATATATATATATATATATATATATTTTAAATTTGATATCTTAGGTACTATAACCAGGATTTAATTCTTATGTTATTTACACATTTAAAAAAAAATGGTTTATGATATTTATATAATGAAATATATATTTTTTTGGAACATCGATATTAGGGTCATAGAAATTTTTAAATTTGAAAGGGGGGATTGCGAACCAAAAGAGTTTAAGAACTTTTTTTCTAAGAAAAATGTGCATTTAAAGATAATCTGTATTACAGAGAACATAATAAAGCAGAGACTCCGTCAACACCTAGCGCTCAGTTACAAGGTAAAATTTTACGTTACTCAATGCCTCTTTCTACATTCATAAACTTCATAACCTTCATTCGACGCTGCAAATGATCCTTCCTAATGACTTTTCAACAATGAATTTCGACACTGTTGATGAGAAAGGACGGCAAAGATTTTAAAATCGCAAATAGAGGGATGATCACTCACAAAAAGTATGGAACGTGAGCACAGTTCTAAAATAAGAAAAGTCTTTATTTTCTCAGGAAAAGGAGAGAAAATTGGAATTGCGTAATAGCTGAGACATTTGGCATTGCATCTAACTTTGCAGATCAGTATTTCTCTTTCACTGGTGACGTGGCACTGTACATTGGTTAAGAAGCTGAGATTTTCTTTTTTTGTTTCTTTGTAGATATGAATTCCAAGAAGACAGTGTTCGTGACCGGAGGAGCTGGTTTCATCGGCAGCCACACCGTCATCGAGTTGTTGCAGGCAGGCTATGATGTCATCGTCATCGACAACTTCGTCAATGCTGTTCCAGGTAAGGCGTCCTTGCCACTGAACTCTCTGTTAAGCCTGTGGTAGGGAAAATGGTCATCAATGGTGTATTAATGGATGTTCTTATTTCCACTAAATTTTTTTTTAAGATACCAAATGTTTTAATAAATGGTTTACAAGATACAGACAGCTATTAATACCCGAATGAACTTTTACTTTGAAGGAGCGATGCACGTACTTGTGTATGCACACGCACACTTTCTCATAAATATACCACTGTGCCCAAAAAGTAAGACCAATTTTTTTTTTCAAAAACTTTTTATTAATTCTTCTAAATTTATTTCATCGCCTTCAAAGCAGGAGTTTAAGGCCCCCTGGGCACAAGGTACTCCGATAAACTGTAAAGACTGACTCGTCTTCAAAGTAATCCCCTCCGGACACAATGCACTTATGCACTTTTTTTCCAATCCTGAATGCATGCTAAAAAGTCATCGGCCGGGATGGTCTTCAAAGCGCGCGCCGAATCACGTTGAATCTCTTCAATCTACTCAAAACGGTATCCCCGGAGTGGTCTTTTGAGTTTAGGGAATAGCCAGAAGCTCATAGCGGTGTGAAGACGGTGGTTATGGAAGGATATGGGTTTTATTTTTAGCGAAAAAGTCACGAAGAAGCAATGCAGTGTGAGCTGGAGCATTCCGTGTTTTCGGTGCCAATCGAGATATGATGCGTTCCAACATCATCAGCAAGGTCTCTAATTGTAAATCGACGGTTTGCAAGCACCAACTCTTTAATTTTTTGGACGTGAGCTTCGTCGGTTGAAGTTAGTGTTCGACCAGAGGGCTCTTCGTCTTCTGCCTTCTTTGAACTGTTTATACCACTTGTAACCATTTATTTCCGATATAGGAATGCTCACCGAATACGTTTCCGCAAACAAAATTTAATGCAAGTTCTTTGCTCAATGAATTCAGACATTTTAAAAATCGCCGGAATCAGTTTGAGTCACAAAGCCAAGCGTAACTCACACACTAATGAATAATTTGATGTCAAATTTCACAGAGATGTCAAGGACAATGCCAACAACCTAAAAAAGAAAAAAAAAAAAAATTGAAATTCCGTAAGCCTCGGGAATTTTAAATTGAAAATTGGTCTTACCATTTGGACATAGTAGTATATATTACAGTACTATTTCACAATAAAAGATTATTGCCACTTATTACTCTGAAACATTAGACGTGTCTTTTAAGCCTAACATTTCAACATTTATTTAGGAAATCAGTCAGTTACATCCTAAAATAATCCCATTCAAAAATGAATCCTTTGCAAAAATTTTGCTACAACGATTTGTTCTCAATTTTTCCGTTAGAAAGGAGAATGATGATTGAAAAAAAAGTTAAAATGATTTGTGTTAGAGATTCTTGACCCCATCCATCATTAGCGGAGCTGGAATTACAAGTCAACATCTACATGGGACTGTAGCCATTAGCATTTTGTTTATAATTAACAACACAGAAATAAGCATTATTTGAAGGGAATAAATAAAAATGCAATCACACTTTTTGTTTTTAATTTTTCTACAAATGATTTGGCTTAGTGCATTAGAATCTTTTATTTGTAGTAATGTGTACAGAAAGTAAGGCCAATTTTCCATTTAAATTTTCTGGGCATATGGTATTTCATTTTTTTTTTCTTTTTTGGGTTGTTGGCACTGTCCTTCACATCTGTGTGACATTTGACGTCAAAATATTCATGAGTGCTTGAGTTACGGTTTTGTGAGATTCCAGCTGTTTTTGAAATGTCTCTTCAATCGACTCAAAACGGTGTCCCCGGCGTGGTCTTTTGAGTTTAGGGAATAGCCAGAAGTCGCACGGTGTGAATACGGGGGTTGTGGAACGATATAGGTTTCATTTTTGGCGAAAGAGTCACGAAGAATCAATGCAGTGTGAGCTGGCGCATTCAGTGTTTTCGGTACCAATCAAGATTTGACGCGTTTGAGGCTCAAAACATCTTTTAAAATGGAATTTTGAAATTCCAACATCATCAGCAAGGTCTCTAATTGTAAATCGACGATCTTAATTTTGTGGACGTGATCTTTGTCGGTTGAGGTTGGTGGTTGACCCGAGGGCTCTTCGTTTGCAACGTGTTCTCTGTCCTCTTTGAACTGTTTATACCACATGTAAACAGTTCTTTCCGATATAGGAATGCTCACCGAATGCCTTCTGCAACATTCTGTGCGTTTCCGCAAACAAAATTGAATGCAAGTTCTTTTCTCAATTCATTCAAACATTTCAAAAATCGTCGGAATCACTTTTAGCATCTCGCAAAACCAAACGTAGCTCAAACACTAATGAACATTTTGACAATAAATATCACACAGATGTCAAGGACAGTGGCAATAACCAAAAAAAGAAGGAAAAAAAAAAAAAATTAAAATACCATATGCTCGGGAAATTTAAATTGAAAATTGGTCTTACTTTTTGGACACAGTAGTATATTCTGTAGTGTTGAAAATCTGTGTCACGCTACGTCTAAAGCGAAAGATACAATATATAAATTTTGAAATCATGCTTGAAAAGATTTTTATTCAATGTATTTTTTGTCTTTTTTTTATTGCATGTATTTGTATACTGGAAACAACTGATATTTTCCTTCGTACTTTTGTTAAAGAATAATAATAATAATAATAATAATAAAAAAATCTAAAGGTTACTTAAATGAAATGAAATTTTAATAATTACATTTGTTTGTTAGACAAAACTTTCTTCAATATAATTTTTTTTTTTATCTGCAGTAGAGATCGATTACAAAAATTTCCAGTTAATAAGAATGAATCCAAGAAGTCAGAACGAGAAATAAAAGAGCGCGTTCATCCTTCACTTTTAATATAATTACAAAATTTTGAATAAGCTAACAGCATTTCGAACTGTTTTGTATGTTCTTTTTTTTGTATCTTAAAAGACAAAATATTACTTTACACAGAACTTAAATAGTAATGTTACATAATACATTTGCTATCCAATTAAGAAACAAATGCCTTGTGTTTTTAAAAAAAGTGCTAATAAATTGTTAAAATCGAGGATTTTATTCAATGTTTTCCTAAAAAGAGTCGTCATTACGGTTTTATATATATGTGCACAAAAAAAGGCCTAGAAAATGGGTTCTGTTTTTTTTTAAATTAATATAAAGATAATTTTGTAATTAATGAAACTTGCAATCCATTGTATTGTTTTCCATTCATTACAAAAAAGGCGTTTAGATATCTTCTCTAGCCATGATTACCAAATATCGTGAAATGTTGAATGTATTGTGAATGTGCTAGAAAAAGGTTTTAAAATTTTTTGAATTTTTTTAAAGTTTTTCGCAAATTTTTTAACAATCAACACCTTTATTTTTTAACAAAACGCATTTGACGATAGAGATACAGAAATAGAAACGCGTTGCATGGTAGATATTTTTAAAAAATATTTCTATAGATTATGTTTCTCTTTAACTTAAAACAGTTAAATTTTTTTTTTTTTTAATCTATAGGATTAAATGCATAAATTCAAAAGAAAACAATTACATATACGCACATAAAATTTTTTTTCTCTTTTTGATTTTAATTCTTTCATATATAAGTTGTTTCTTATCCCACTGGGTCGACAGCAACTTCTAGGCCCAGTCCATGAAACCATGTGTTCTCATGGAAGGAGGGAACTAATACCACACTACACCACATCAATGCGCCTAGAGCTGAGTTGCCCAGTTTGGGAATGATGTGGGTGAGAAGTCTGATTGGGGTCTGTGACGCTCTACGGTCCTATGAGACCGGGACCTACGACTTACAGTGGATTCCGAACCACTGCAAACATCCATGGCACCGCCAGGATTCGAACTGAAGGCTGGGATACCAAAGGCCAGAGCGCTAGCCTCTCGGCCATCAGGTCAGGAAGGAAGGGAGCAACTTCTTTTGTGATGGAACACTTGTAGGTAGAAGTCTGACTTGCTTCCACGTTATTAAAAAGGAGGGCAGTGCCTTCCGGGAGGACTACCCGCATTTGCTTATAGTATGGCAGAAAACCCGCACCAAGTAATTCGACTCACGAGGCAAGAGGTTCAACGTTCCAAACGCCATCAAGTCTCCTGGTTTTTTGAGCAGCCTAATAGCCAATTGGTTAGCGCTCTAACCTTTGGTATCCCAGGCTTCAGGTTCGAATCCTGGCGGGGCCATGGATGTTTGTGAGTATTTCGGAATCCACTTTAAACTGTAGGTCCCGGTCTGTTTAGCCCTCGTGTGCACAAGATTACCGTAGAGCGACAAACCAAATCAAACCTCGTTTTTTGAAACAGTGTCTACAACAATGCTGCCAGCAGATGGAATCCCAGTCCTCATACTCACCAGCGGCGCATCATTGAGCCACGAATCGGGCTTCAATGTAAGTTAAAAACAAAAGCACAATAAAAAAAATACACATTAAAGTTGTCATTCATTCCATTAGTACGTGGATGAAACTCAAATGAATTATTTGGTAATAGGTATTTTTTTTAATAAGAGAATTTATACTATGTTATCAGTTGCGGCTTTTTATTCTTCACATATGGATAACATCTTCTAGAATGTTCCGCCTGCCATCGCCTTGATCTATATTTAGAGTAGATTTAGCTTAAGAAATATCTCAACTAATCCTCTTACAATAAGTGCTTTTTTTTTTTCCTTTTCTCAGTTTTGATCGTTATTTTGTTTCTTCTATAATTTTTTTTTGTTTTGAAGCTTAGTAAATCTTGATTAGTCCCTTCACTCTTTGGGTGATCGATTATTGTCTGTTGAATTCCGATTGAATTCCAAGATTCAGTTTAAATTATTTCTTCATCGATTTATTTTAACAAGGCGTTTTTATCTATTTCCAATAACCCTAGATCGTTTCTTATCTACCCCACCAAACCACACCACATCACTGTGTCTAGAGCCGAGTTGCCCCTGAGTCGACTGAAGAGATTCAACGTGAATCGGCGAGCGCCTTGAAGGCCCTCCCTGCCGATGACTTTTTAGCATGCATTAAGGATAGGAAAAAAAGTTGGCGTAAGTGCATTGTGTCCGGAGGGGATTGCTGTGAAGGCGATGAAATAAATTTGGAAGAATAAATAAAGAGTTTTTGAAAAAAAAAAATAATGGGTCTTACTTTTTTGGGCACAGTAGTATAAGTGATTGTGGTTAAAACCGCTGGACATTTGGCCTCGCACTTTGCGATGGGACACGGGGTCATAATAATAAGGAAGTACAGATAATTTGAACTCTGAGGTTTTTTTTGTTCCATTATAAGTGAAATAAAATTATTTTACAGGTCAAAAGGGAGATGCGCCCAGTCTTCGCAGAGCGGAGCAAATTACTGGCAAAAACATTACATTTTACGAATGTGATCTGATGGATAAATCAAAGTTATCTGGAATATTTTCAAAGGTAATGTATCTCTTGTTGGCGATTATGAGCTTTACATTAAATTTAAGCAATCAAACATAATCAAATCGTGTCGTGTCGTCAGATAGATTTAATTCTCGCAGTTTCCTAAAAAATTCTGATTTGTCTGGAATATTTGCAAGACCGCGAAGCAAAAAGTATCTAAATGTTCCACCTCGTTCGTTTCCAACCAGTCACAGAGGAGTCGATCTTTCTGTTGCTGTCATGAATGTGTATGCTGTAATTGGCGTGTTAATGGGAATTCACAGTATTAAATATTACAGCAGTTAGATTTTTAAGCCAGCGTATGCGAGTATTAAATCATTGTAAAGCATCAGGCAAGTTATCAGACAAAGTAAATGAATAAAAAAGGCCCTTGTGTGTTGTTTAGTTAAAAATGTTGGCAGCAGACAGCATGAAGCTTAATATACGACATTCGGCGGGGTTTGTTAACGTTTCATAGTAACTTCATCCTCCGAATTAAAACTAAAATCATACTAAAAGCAAAAATCATTAAAACAAACCTTTTTTTTTTTTTTTTTTTTGTGATTGAAAAAGCTTTAATTGCCTCTTTCAAAGTTTTGTATAAAATAACATGATGTAAAAAGCCTCACACCATTGGCGAAAAGCTCGTTTTCTTCTTTGGCTCAATAGCCGTAGGGTAGGCCAAGGTCGTCTGCCTATTGGCAGATTTCGAGACAGGAGATGCTTTTCTTTTTACGGGGTAGGGCTGTCAGTCTCACGCCCAACAGTCACAATATAGACGGTTTAAAGCGGATTCCGAACCACAACAAACATTCATGGCACCAGCGAGATTCGAACCCGAAATGTGTGGAACCAAGCGCCAGCGACTCGGCCATCAGGCCCCAAAAATTTTGAATGCCAACGGCACGCTGTGTTCCCAGCTTCGTACTGACCGAGTTCGATGATGCTTGATTCCTTTTTTCCCACCTATGCGTGAATGATTTTATTTATTGCATTTCCCCTTTTTGTAACTTTCCTTTTATTTTTAAATAAATCCGCGTCGATACCCCGATGTCAAGTCATGTAAGCATATAAAGTAACATCCCCCTCCTACCACTTGCTTTTCAATTATTAAACCTTATATAATTAATTTGCATTTTTGTTAGTTCTTCTCATTTGCTCGCAAATGGGGACAAAAATTAATTATGACATGACTTCGGTGATCGAACGAGAACCGGTATATTCAGCATGGTATGGCCGTTGGTTTTGTTCACTCACCTTCAATTAAAATGAATTCACGCTAGTGTAAAATACATCAGCATGATTTGCGAAACAGCCAAAGCTGAAGCAAATGCAGTAGGCAACATCTGGGCAGGCAGATTAAAATTCTAAATTCTGTTCTGTTTGTCGTTCTACGGCTATTTTTTGCAGACTTTGAGTTAATTAGACCAAGACCTACAGTTTAACGTGGATTTTAAACCACTCACAAACATGCCAGGATTCGAGCCTGAACCTGTAATACCAAAGGCCAGAGCGCTAAACAATCAGGCCTCTTTAATCCTGTTAAGCCACCAGAGTGTAACTTCCGACGTAAAAACGGATATGCATTATATAATGCTGATATACAATATAAAAAACTAAATTGTAAAAGAAATATGCTTCCACAATTAATGTAAATTGTTGATTAGAAATATCTAATCAACAATTCACATTAATTGTGGAAGCATATTGAAAAATAAAACTTTTGTCTTTTACGATGTTTTTTTTACAAGAATAAAAATTACTATCAAGTAAAACTATTGATATTTTGTAATTTTATTATATATATTATTAATTAATATATATAATTTATTATATATATTATCTAATAATTTGTAATTTCATTTTCAGCACAAAATCGATTTCGTGATACATTTTGCTGCCGTGAAAGCCGTTGGAGAATCCATGCAAAAACCGTTGTTCTACTACAAAAACAATGTTGTGAGCACAATATTTTTGCTGGAGGTAATCACATTTTTGTCATTTACTTTCAAAACACAGTGCCTTTCCTTCCCCCATACTTTTTAGGGCTTAGAAAAAGATTTAAATCGGTGGTAGTCAACCTGGTCCCTGCCGTCTACTAGTGGGCGTTCCAACTTTTGTGGTGGGCGGTAGGGATTTTATCTGATACCGAAGCATTTTCCTTTTTTCAATTCCTACTATTAGTTTACACTCTCCCTATATATATCTTGTTCACATTTTCAATCGCTTATGAAATACTTTTTATTCATCCATTCAAGTTCAAACACATTTTTTATGAACTTGTAGTGGAGGACACTGGATGTTAATGCAGTTTTTTCAAATATCAACTCATTCATTAAATTCAATTAATTAATTTTAGTTTTATAGGGGAGAAAAAAATTTCTCTTTTATAAGATATTTAGCAGGATATAGATTTAGGAATAAATACCGTCAATGGCGAAGCGTGTAGATTGCTGGAAATTTTTTTTTTCAGATTCTTTTTTCATTCTGGGTTCTAGTCTGAGTCGAGGAGGGAACAAAATGGAAAAATGTAAGAGGGAGAGAAAGATAATTTTTTCTAACTTAAAAAAATGAATGAAAATTATTTATTAAGGACTTTTCTGCAATAGAGTGAAAAAAAAGTTGGAATTGACTTTAAAATGATTTTTATATTACTTGTTTATTAATTATTGAAAGCTATTAATTAATAAACATGTTTTTTTTTTCCTAAAGGTTTGTGAAATACAAAAATTGTGCCCTGTTTAAAACCTTTTTCCCCCCTCTAGGTGATGAAAGAACACGGAGTATATAACATGGTATTCAGCAGTTCTTGTGTTGTATATGGCGACCCTCAATATCTTCCCATAGATGAAGCTCACCCCATAGGTGATGTGACCAATGTCTATGGACGAACTAAATATGCCGTAGAGCAAATGCTGGCTGATATTTGCAGAGCAGAAAAGGTCAGAATTTGTGCTTGGATAATTTCACATGAATTATACCTTTTCAATATTATCATGTATGACGAAAAACATGATATATCTAGATACTAATAAACAACCTTAAATTATTAATTAAGCAATTAGATATTTGAAAGCTAGAAATGTAGTTTGGTCTTTTCAATTTGTGATTTCATTAATTCATTCTCTTATATTTGCGTGATATATCCCAATATCTATTACAAAAGTTTGTTTCTAATCAAGCTTTGATTGATATATTCCATTACATTCAATACAAAAACCTACCATTGCAACTCACATAATGAATATATCTCCTATTGCAGATCTATATTGATATCTCCCCTATTGCACAGATGCATATCTTCCCCATTACACATCTGTATTCCATAGATGCATATCTCCCCATTACACATCTGTATTCCATAGATGCGTATCTTCCCATTACACATCTTTATTCAGGGCCAGATTTTCCTATAGGCTAACTAGGCTTCAGCCTAGGGCCTCATATTATCTGTGTCACATTTTTTATAAAGATTAGTACCCATCACAACACGTTTCTTTTAACATATTAATAAAACACATCATTACTGTGATATATATAATCTTTCATGTAATTTACAAACTTAAAAATGGGAGGTGAAAGGGCCAGTGGAATAGCCTAGGGCCTCTTTTCATCTAAATCTGGCCCTGTCTGTATTCCATAGATGCATATCTCCCCATTAGACATCTGTATTCTACAGATGAATATCTCCACTATTATATATTCCCCATAGCCATTCTATTTTGGACGCTTTCTGATTTTTCACATATTCATAGCCAAATAATTTTGTAGGCCATCAGCTTGCTATTTTGACAAACCCAATTCAAATGGATTTTGGTATCTGAAAGTTGTAATGTATGTAATTTTTTACAGCAATGGAACATCATTTCTTTGCGATACTTCAATCCCGTGGGCGCCCATCCTTCCGGCTTAGTGGGGGAGGATCCAACCAGACCCTTCACCAACCTGATGCCTTTCATTGGTCAAGTGGCCACTGGCAAGAAAGAGGAACTCGTCATTTATGGCAGTGACTACGATACAGAAGATGGAACAGGTAACTGCATACCCCTATATATTGTAAATTTTTTTTTAATAAAATACCTCTAATGCTAAGCAGGATTGTTTAGTAACTGTAACAAATGGACAACTATTATATATAACAAAACTATGATATTTCAACATGGGATGGCATAACCATGATCCAAATGGGTGGCTCTTCTGCAAGAGTTTCAGACAACCAGTTGTGATGTTTTCTTATTAAAACAGCAAGAGTTTTAAAGAATATCTGTAAATAATGTACATAGTGCTCATGTCAGCCACATTTCTATCTTCAATGTTTAACATTATTTTTCTTTTTAACCATTATTCTGGAACAAATCAGTCAGCTTAATGTCAATATGTATTATAACTAGATTAATCCTCTGTTGGTCGCAATATATAATTTGTAAATAATTTTTTTTTAAAACCATACTAAATAATTTAGAGCTTTTCCATGCTTTCTTCCATAATAAAATCTACAATCATAAAACTTCAAAACACTTTTACAATTTTTTGTCTTAACAGTGATGTAATATTGCATAATATATATAAAAACGAATTCTGTTTTTAAAACCATTTCACGAACAAAAAGTATTAAAGGAAACGGAAAAGTCATCAATTACAGTGATACTTTGATATAATTGTACCAAAAAAAAAAAAAAATTTTCCCGTAAGAAATGGAAAAATGATTCATTCATTCCATTGAGAAAAAAAATCCTATTGTTATTGATGGGGATGTATAACATAATTTTAACACAGCATAGCACTGAAATGCAAAAATAGTGAGAAGAAATACATACATAAAATTGACCAAATTTAATTTTTCCTCTTTTCTCTACCTGGACTTAATTGAGGATCATCCAATTGGACAAATCTGCCTTTAAGTGCTTTGCTTCAGCTCAGGACATTTATCATTCCAGACAATGTTATGATGTCTTGTTTAAAGTGTCTGCAAATTTTTTGACATCCACAAGGTTTGTGTTTCAAACTAAATTTTTCAAATCAGGCATGACACATATTGGACTTATTCCAAAGTGGACATATACAGACATACAACTGTATTAGAAATGCATCAATATTGAAAACATGTCTCTTCTTAAAGTGCACCTTTCAAAACTGCTCTTGCAATTGATACATCCAGAACAGTGAGATAATAGGAATATATGAGATGATTTGTGTGATTTAAAAAAAATGACTGACTGAAAATTCTATTTGATGAATTTAAATTTTTTCAGTAAGATTTATTTGATTACTAGGTATGGTATTTATGTATATATTTAAAATAACTAAGAGAAAGTAATATGAGCATAACATGAAAATTACTCAATTGTATTGTATGAGAATGAATAAAATATACACATTACGAGAGGGATACATATTTGTAAATTTTGTAGGAGTACGGGATTTCATCCATGTTATGGACTTGGCAACAGGACATGTTGCAGCTTTGAAGAAACTTGATAAGAGTTCCCGATATAAGGTAAATCAGAAGTTTATTTTAAAGAAAACATTGAACTTTTAAAAGATTTTTTTAAAAATATGCCTAACAATTTTTTTAAAACTTAAAAACAATTATTTGGAGTAGAAAGCAGATAATTTAATAATAAACTTTGTATATAAAAAAAAATTGTATATTACCTTCCCTTTTAAGCATATTTATTGACTTTAACATTAATTTATACAAAGCTTCTCATAATTTGCAAGCCATAATGAATATACAGGGTGTCCAAGAACTATTGGATACATTACAAAATTAAGTAAAAAAAAAAACAAACAGATAAAATATATACTCACTTACAGTGTAACTGCAGAAAATTATAAAGTTTGATGCAAGACACCATGATTGCTATAAGAAAATCAACTTTTTAGCTTATACACCGTTTGAATTATTTATCACCTCCTTAGTTACCAATTTGTAGCCAAAATCGTCTTTGGCGATTGGCACCCGAGATGAGAATCTTCCCCTGTAAGTTGTGCCCATCCAATTTTATTAACTGACAGGAAACATATCACAGTTACTATTAATTCCTTAGATGTTTTATAAAATACTACTTGAATCATCGTTTGAAAGAAATATGAGTAACCAAAGTAAAATAAAAAATAAATTTTTTATGACAACATCAAAAATTAGTATAGAAATTGTTTATCTCATGTTCTTTTTATATAATTTTGTTAAGGGTCTAGTAATACATCTTTTTTTTTATTTTAATGGAAGTGACATTTTAAGTATTTATATAAAATGCTGGAACATTTTTAATTCATAAATGATTTTAAAATCATAAATTAAAAATTAACTAACAGGAACTATTCAAAAATTAGAATCAGAAAATTATTCAATTTATTGCTGCCTTGAGGGCAGCAATAAATTGAATAATTTTCTCATGCTGTAATTCTACTTCAAAATGTCGATTCCAACAAGGAAACATGCAATTTATGTTTATCTAATTACACTTTTATTTATAATTATGAAATTCAATACACAATAGATATTTTTATAAATCACTATTTTTGTAAAATAAAGGAAAACAAATTTTGTAGACATTTAAAAAAATTTTATTGCTACATTTTTGTTTTAGACAATTTAAAAAAAAGTTCTCTCTTTCATAGTCAAGAATTTTACGACTCGAGTAAAAATACATCTATAGTCCAACCACAGATTTAATGGGAAGGAGTTAGTTGCAATAAGCATCCATTTTCAAAGCAGAAATGATTGATGAATCAATTTAGTGGAGGCGCTAGTCAGATATATGCAGAACTAAACAGTTTTGAAAGAAAAAACTTTCACTCTAACTATTAAAGTTTTTTATTCATTTTTTTTTTGATATTATGTAAATTAAAATTTTAATTATTTTTTATTGTAACTAACACTCTTTCAAAACAACCTTTCTCCCTTACTACATTACTCTGAATTCATCCAACTTGGCAGCTTGCCAATTTTCCACACAATCAATGCTCCAACTATATATTGATGTACATAAAAAGACATTTCAAATTTATGAGAAATATTTTAAGTCAAAAAGGCAGATAATTTTATAGAAATGCTCCTGTTAGCTGTATTTATTTATTTTATTTTAGTATTTAATTCATTATTTTACATATCATTAAAAAAACTTGATAGAGCGCCTCGTGGCTATCTATACAACAAAAAGAGAATTTGCTTTAATACAATTTTCATATCTGTAATTAAATATTTCTATATTCTAGGTTTATAACTTGGGTACTGGCCAAGGTGTTACAGTAGCTCAACTGGTTGAGTGTTTCGAAAAAGTGAGCGGCAAAAAGGTAAAAATCATTAATTTTTTTCTGAATTTCTACTTTCCATTGCCTCTTATGTTATGAGAAAGGCAAATGGGGGTAAGATTAATTGTTTCAAACTTCTTAGAAAGAAATAAGAATTGGATCTTCATTACCATTCTAACTGAAAAAAAAAAAAAATATATATATATATATATAAATTCTCAAATTTGACCCAGTTCATAGCTCAAGTAGATGACCCTTTAAGTGGAAAACAATAAATGGCCAAATTTTCTCTACTGCCTGTTTGTTTTGTAAAATAGTACGGATGTGCTTAAACTCTAGATTTTTTTTTTTGCTGTAAAAATTAACGAAAGAAACCTACAATTTACAAAGCTGTCCATGATATTCAATAGTAAAATAATGTACACACTCTCAACAAATACTTTTGTTGCCCAACACACATGCAGTGACATAGCATTATTGGTGAAAGAAAACATAAAAACATTTCCTTGATCGCCAGTGGGATAACACAAGCTGTTTAGAATCAGAACAGTATGACCATTCATACTTGTTCAAGTAGCTAAATTAATAATATAACAAGAATAAAAAATTTTTTTGGAATAAACAGATGCCAGATTTTTTAACAATATGCCAATGTATTTGGGTACATAAAACAATTATTATTTAATTGTTTAATAGAAATTTAGGTTATGCAAGATTTCACAATAAATGAATATTTAAAATATATATATATATTTTCCAATTCTAGATCCCATGCAGATTAACAGATAGACGACGAGGAGATATCCCAGCTATATGGGGAGATTGCAGTTTAGCCGAGAAAGAACTTGGATGGAAAGCACAGTATGGATTGAAGGAAATGTGTAAGTTGTGACTTTATACATACTTTGAAAAGGTATTTTCAAATAAGAAACTTTAATCATGTAT
This sequence comes from Caerostris darwini, assembly GCA_021605075.1. Lineage (NCBI taxonomy): Eukaryota > Metazoa > Arthropoda > Arachnida > Araneae > Araneidae > Caerostris > Caerostris darwini. Next base: position 682,349 of record BPLQ01004772.1, read on the forward strand.
AATCTTTGAAACAGGTGAAGACTACTGGAGATGGCAAACACTTAACCCAGAAGGCTATAGAAGAGAAACTACCAACGGAAGCTCTGATTAAGAATTATTTCATCTGTTGGCATTTGTAAAAGAATCATCTAAAAAATATTTTGTATCCCACCAAAGACAAAAGTCTGCATAAACTAAAAAATATTTTGTACATATCATACGATAAATCTAATGCTAGCAAGAATTTCTTGGATTTGGAAAAATAAAATCTATTTATGAATTACTCTGTTGATGAGACTTTCAACAATTGATTGATGATGTCAACTCTGTTGATTAAGAAATTGAATTATTAAAAGAGTATTCAGTTCATTCTAAATTTCAATTTTCTTATAAATAAACAGTTTCAGAAAGAGACATCAGGGGAAGGAATTTTAATTGCAATAAAAATATTTTAATTATCTAAAATTTGAATATGATACTTTTTCCTTTCCAAAGCAGCATCCCTTATGAGTCGTCAATTCATTCGTGGTTGGATTATACTTATGACACATTAGATTAGAGTTAAATTCTTTTTAGTGCTTTTGTTCCAAATCAAAATGGTCTCTTAAAATATATTTATGTTAAAAAAAAAAATAGGATTTTCACATAATCAAAATTGATAGTAAAAGAAAAACATGTTTTCATAAAATGAAAGACTTTATTTGAAGTAGAGAAAAAAATTGCACACATAACATATATATAAATAAGACTCTTTAAATCAGTTTACCAATATACTTGGCATGAGGATAATTTTCCTTTAACTGCGGCCACTGAACAAAAAATCTATCTGCTATGTAATACAATATTTTGCCAGACAGTGACATGGTTTTCACACGGCAAATACTTTCAACATAAACAATTCTGATATGTTTCCATCCTAACACCTGTAAATTGCAACAAATTATACATGATTAATTATCACAACACAAGTTAGGTATTATTTCAAAAATAATGAAATGTGTACTTACATGAAACAGGAAAGCAATTACACATATTGGCACACAGGTGCCAGGTCCATTGCACAACACCTAGAAATAATTTTCAATAGCAGATACAAAATACAGTATTAATCTGTATTTAAATCATGAAAATGTAATTTCAATTCTTAATGGATCATATGTCTACTAATTAAAAAAAAATAATTTAACTATCTCACTTGATTAAATTTAAAAATTCATTTTGATATTACTTAGAATGATGCTTTAAAATCCTACAAAATACAAATGTATTCTTATTTTGTATTTATAAAAAAATAATTTAAACATAAAAAATGAATGAATTAAAAAAGGTGATTAATAATTCTTTTTACGTTAAATTATCTCAATTTGGAGGTTTGATAACAGAAAAGAAATCTTGCCAGAAAGTTAATACTTTAATAAACAATGTAATTTTGCAAATTGATTGTATACTTCAGATTTAAAAAAAATAAATATAAATAATTGCTACTTCTGTTACATTAAACACAAAAAAAAAGTTTGTATATTATAATCTTTTATTGGTAAATAAGTCAATAAAAAGAAAAAATCTTGTAATTATTTATTATCAAATTGCATTGCTGATTGGAAATTTTTTGAAAAAAAAAAAAAAAAAAAAATTAGGTAGAATACATATAACCAAAGGTCGAATGCATTTTAAATAATGACTATCAGTTAGTTAAGCCAAATTGAATTAATTGTAAAACCATTTTATAAAACTTTTTTTTTTTTTTTTTTTTTTTGATTATGCCAAGGACAGGGCTGTATAGACCACTTTCCTGTGAGCAGCCCAAGTAGGCTGCACTAACGAAAATTTTTACTCATTTGTCACTACCCGGGGGCAAGTATAGCTTGAAGATATGCTATGGAAGCAAGAAACACTAGCTCCACAATGTTACACACTACCGCCGGGATTCGAATCCAAAAACAGAATTCAATTATTTATCTTTCAACTATCAACAACAACAAAAAAAAAACTTTACATTTTTACAAAACTTGCTCATTAATAACATCATTTATAAACAATATAGTAGCTATTTTATAAATTTGTTTATGCTATTTAGACATACTATGAAAAAAAAAAATTACTTAGCATCCAATAGAAGTTTTGTTTCAGAATTTATTGCAAAGAAAAAAATCTGATAATTCCGAAAGGATGATGCTACTGATTCTGAAATTTTCATTTTTTTCAAATTTCATGAAATTGATTCATTTTTTTTTTCTGCCACCATCCCAAAATTTTTTATCCATATGGAAATCTATCTTTTTTCAAATATTTCTCTCTTAGAATAGATGTTTAAGAATACATACATTAAATGCAAAATGGTTTATCTAGCCAAACTTTATATTGCAATTTTGCAGAAAAGATGGGGGGATTGGTTTTATGTATTGTTTTAGAATATCTGACATGCAATTCTGAAAATTTTAGTGTTACATTATTAGAAGCTATATATATAAAAAAAAATTGCAAATGTATTCTTATTTTGCATTTATATATAAAAAAATCATTTAAAAATAAAAAATCAACACATTAAAAATTTTTTTTAAGTGAAATTATCTCAATTTGGATGTTTAACACAAAAGAAATCTTGTCTGGTTTATTGTTTACAATTAAACTTAATAAAATTAATTAATGCATATTTTAAAATTGTATTAGAAACAAATAATAACTGCATTGAAAAACATATAACAATTTTTACACCCTTTTAATACCATTTAAATCACTTGTTACAAAATTGATTTGCGTCATGTTTTTGCCCTATTTTTTAAAAATATTTTATCATAAATCTAAAATGTGTTTAATTTGTCTCATAATGCTAAATTTAAATTCTTCACATAAAATGGATCCATGTAAATAATTATATACAATAAATGACTTCAATAAATATTTACAGGAAATAAGTGCACATTTTATATACTTACAGTCCGAGCACAGATAGTGTGGAAAGGTAAACATTCAGTTTAATGATGGAAACTGGATGAATTAATGACTCAATAAGAGTACTTATCAGACAAAATGCCACAAAGCTGCTTGGAAAGAAAAAAGTATCATAGCTGGTGTGGAATTTTTTTCATCTAACTTTTCTTTTCCAACAGTCATTTAAAATTTTAATTATTAAAAATAGAAATTCTTTGTATTATAATTAAAAACTCCACCTAAATGACATTTTCTTTTTAACGTTGCCACTTTTTTTCAATCCATCCAACTTGGTTGCTTACCTATTTTCCACACAATCAATAGTCAGACTATGTATAGTTTAAACACAAACAGTTATTAATATTCATATTATTTAAAATAAAAGTTAAAAAAAAAAAAAAAAAAAAAAAAAAAAAAAAACCTATCCATTTTATACATAAGAATAACATATACTTACAAGATCTGGTCTATGCTTTATCAATAAAACAAATGCAGTACTGCAAGCTTTTAGAGTAGTAAAACAAGTAGATATCCAAGATTGCCCCACTTCTCTACTTCGAAGTATCTTCTCTATTACATATGATTTAGTAGCAGACTAAAACGAAAAATAATTATTAAAACCAAAGTTTTTTACAATTGTCAATAATAATAAAATTAAAAATAATAGTAGAAATAATCAGGATAGCAAACTATCTTGTTCCCAAACTTCAGTTCTTATAAAATTCAGCTAAATTATAAGCCTGGAACAGGGATAAAAAAAATTTTAAATCATGCACACAATAATATTAACTGTTGGTTTCAAACACAAACTTTCTAATTGATATATGAATTCAATTTACTTTCATCCCTTTTTATGACGGAGATAATTCCTATTTAAAAACTGCTTCTAATAGAAAATAATACATATCAATAGATATTTATTAATTAAAAAAGTTAATTAATACTAATAATTATTGTATGGAAAAAATACCAAATTTGATTAAGTTCAATTCTAAGGTTGCATGGGATGCGATTACACTATTCATATTATATTGGTCCTCATACAGCAGGAAGTTGGCTTCTATTCAATTTCTTCACAGATTTTCATTGAATAATAATTATTCTAAATATTAAAAATGACAAATTCTTTATATATAAGTTGCAGATTGACTATTATTTTTAATATTTTTTCCTTGCTCTGACTTTTATTAGTGAAATATAAAATCTTAATAATGCAATTTTTTATATACAAGTTAATTCACGTTTCTTATTCCTTCTCATTTAAACTCATGCTTGCATTGATACACACACACATATTTTCATAGACAAAATACACACACACATTTTTATAGAGAAGTTTATCTTCAAACATTAAATAATTCTTTACATCAAAGAGATTTTTCAATCTCAAATGAGGAGAAGTATTTTCACAACAAAGTTTCCAAGAATAAATTTGTCTTCAATTTTGATTACCTTTAATCTTCATTAACCCTTTAAGCGGTCAATTATTTTACCAGAAATGCTTCCAAAAAAGGCATATTTTTTTATTGCATATAATTAAGTACCATACTTAATAGAATAAGAATATTAAGAATTTTTTATATTTTTTTTCACTTTTAATGCTTTTACAACATTTTTTATTTTACAATTTTGGATACAAAACCCCCTAAATGTTTTCTTTTTTCAAGTACATTCTGCATGCAGTAAAGAATGGTTTACAAGTTCTGCAAAAATTTCTCTCATACTTATGTGAATTTTGAAGTTTACAATTTTCCAAACAGTTCAGAAGTCTTTTTGTGTATGGTACAATTTGAAGCATGGTGTAATACAAAGTCCTACATCACAATCAGGGCAGAAATAACGTGTTTCTTTTCGGATTCTCTTTCCATTCTCATTTCTTTTCGAGCAGCACACCACGCATTGTCTTGCAGGTCTCAGTTTTTTTATCTGTGGGAGCAATTATTTCTAAAAAGTGTCTCTCTGTCAATCTCAGAGGATTAGGCTCCGAACCTGGTCGCCCACGGTGGAAATTTAGTCCCGAATGATATTTTTCAATTACACGGTCAATGAGATCAAGTCTAAATTCTAGTTGGGTGTTTTTTCCTCCGTTTTTACGGTAGACAACATATGAGTTCCATACAGCAATGTCGAAAATATGGAAAAAAATCTTTCCGTAACATTTTTAACCCCTTTTCTTTATAATTTCAAAACTTTTCAAATTTTGGTCCATGCAGTCTACTCCTCCCATAGTATTATTATAGTCCATGACAATTTTCGGTTTTTCTTTCATTTCAGAGCGGACTTGAATTTGTTCCATTTCAGTATTGTGAATTGTGGAAAGTAATGAAACTTTTTTCTTATCCACCCACTTCATCACAGTAACTTTTCCTCTCTGAAAAGCTATAATCTCTCCTTTCTTCAATTTTTTTTTCTGCATTTCCTTTGGGACTTCTTTTCTCTTGAGGTTTACTGTGCCGTATGTGTCCGTTAGACAAGAAACAAGTTTGTCTGCTAATTCCGGCGAAGAATAATAATTGTCTATTGTAAGACAGTATCCTTTATGAAGCAAAGGCTCCATCATTGTCAGGACAATTTGTGATGAAAAGCAGAGTTTAGAATATTCAGGTTTCAGAATAGTGTCTTTACCTGTATATATTATTATTGACCCGACATAACCAGAAATAGATTCACACAACATAAAACATTTTACTCCAAATCTAGCTCTTTTGAGTGAAATAAATTGTTTCCATCCTAGTCGTCCTTTGAAGAGCATAAGGCTTTCATCTATTGTTACATCTCGCTCTGGTGTCACCGTTTCACTAAATTTCACATTGAGATGTTTCAGAACTGGCCAAACTTTTACTAATTTTGAACATTCGTGATTTTGTGGGTCAAATGCTGCATTATCTGAAAAATGCAAGTAGCGTTGCAAAAGGAGAATCGGCGATGAGACATTATTTTAGAGAAAAAAGTTGTATTAGTTGAATATCTTTTGCTCCAATAATGATCAATTCCAGGTTTCTTTACAATTCCTTGAAGTATATTGAGAGCAAAAAATACATGCAACTCTTCCACAGTAGTTTCTACCCAAAATTTACTCTTTGAGAATTGTCTTGCAACACTGGATTGGATGCACTGTTTAGCATATTTATTTGTCTCTTCCACAATTTTACTCATGAGTGAAAAATCAATGAATGTTTCATAAAATTGTAGAACATCAGAAGTGTCGTCAAATTGTACGTGCACAGAGGGAATACCAGAAAATTTAAATCGAGGACACGGAACAGGTGGATTTTTCACATCAACCTCGGTAAAAATTCTTGCAGAACTCAAATCTTCATCAGAGCTGAGCTCACTGCACGAATCCTCTGAGGAATAATCCAAATAATTAGAAGAAATATCTGCATCTGTATCAGAATGTAGTTCATCATCTAACAAGAAAGTATTTTCGTCATCTATTCCATCCATAATTTCCATAAGATTCACAAGCATCGCATACAGTAGAACAAAAATTTCAAAGAAAGGTTCCCGCTTTCCCGCTACATAGAAAAACCCTAATGAAAAGCATTTCATTTACATGGACAAGCCACGCCATCTGTTGAAAAATAATAATACTAAATTGTCTCTTTCAATAATGAAAAATGCGGGCAAACCAGAAAAGGAAAGGAGAAAATATCGATGCTGGTTCTGGTTTGCCCGTATGGGCAAACCAGATGAGGCCAATTTCAGGTAGCACGTACACTGTATGGGCAAACTGCTTAAAGGGTTAAAAGTTCTTTCTCTTAAATTTAGAAAAAGTTTCAATTTCAGAAAGAAGGGCATATTTTCAGAATTTTTAATTTTAAAAAGTACAAAACAATCAAGTAATTTATTTAACACCATCATATTACTAATGTCACATATTCATTCCTTATTAAAATTAAAGAATGAATACCAATTTTTCTTAAATTACATTTATGTCTTTATATTTTATGAAATATCCCAAATTAAAGTTAAGATATTTTTAATCAATAAATTACAGACATTTATTAAAAAATAACAATCATAAAAAAATTATCAACAATCATTTATCCAAATATCTTTTCATATAAAGAATAAAAATATAGAGAGAGACAGCTAGTTAAAATATTTACATTATTTAATTCTCCAGAAGAGCAAGTACAGTGGCTATATTTTCTCAGTCATTACAAAAATATATATATATATATAAAAATCACACTATGTGACCCTTACAAGATTTCAATTAATTTCATGTATACTTTTACTTTATGTTGATTTTGTCCTTATAAAAGTAATTTTTTTTTTTAACTCTGCAAATGTAGATATTTTCTTTAATGGAAAAAAAGTAATTAATATTAGAAAAGTACTGTTTATACATAATCAATCTTTTCTAGTATAAATCATAATTCTATGCATTCTAAAAAATGAGTCCTATGACTTTATTAGTGTGGCCTCAGTATCGTAAAACAAACTAGAACTCGCTGCACAGGAGAAAGATAATGATGAAGGTTCCACACATAAGGGAGAGCAGACAGAAAAGAAGAGTTGAAGTCCCAACTAAGAAAAACAGAGAAGATTAAAGCAAAGGCCATAGTTGAGAAATGATACATGGGGAGAGTTCTAGTCAGGAGTGTTGGATAAGAGATTGAGCAGTAAAAAACTTAGGAGGAGATTGTCCTGGTCAACAGAACCATTTTTGAGAAGGTCAAAAATGGTTGCGAGTGTTTGGCAGGACCAAGAGAAGGTCGAAGACGTTTTAAAGAGTTCAGAGGCCCTGCTGATAAGCCAGAGTATTTTGTTCAGATTGTTATGTTTTCATTGTAAATATCATTGATTATGCTGTTAATGGCCAAGTTCATCTAATGAATATGTTTGCTGAAACCAAACATTATTGGATATATTGTGCACTATTTGTTCAGAAATGACTTGATGGAGCACATTGAGACACTTGTGTATTAGGAAATTCACAGACAGTCTGAGAGAAATATGAATTTTAATTTGTTTACCAACATTGAATTTGAGTCAGATAATGTCATACATAATAAAAATTGAAAATGTTCTACTTATAAGTGGAATATAATTTCTTTCTAGTATTGTTTTTTGTAGAAAATTCTATAGCATCTAAACCAATGCATTCAACAAACAAAATTAATAAATTGCGTTCTGAGAAAAAAAAAAAAAAAAAAGAAAGAATATTCATAGAAATGAAGACATGAGGGAATTGATGGGAAAAAAAAAAAAAAAAAAAAAAAAAAAAAAAATTGTGATATAACATAAATCTGCAAAATTTTATTATTGCAAATATGTTAGAAATATTTATTTTTAAAGGCAATTAATTTCTATGATTATTTTGATTTATTAACCATGTCATCATTTTGTAGACATAAATCAATTTATCACCATGCTATTTCTGATTTTTTTAAATGAAATATTTAAAATTTTAAATAAAAATACAACTGTCCCAATATGTCCTCCTTAAAAGGATTGATAATTTTGATTTGATATTTTTACCAAAAGTTACAATTTAATTTTTTTTTTTTTTTTTTTGTCTTTTAAGATCATAGCAGAGTGCTTATGAAATATTAAGAAAATAATCAATAACAATATCAAATGAAAAAAGTAATATTTTTTTTGAAGATGTCTGTCTGTTTCGCCTATAACTTATTCAAACACAATTATACTTACGAAAATTAACATATTAAGTCAACAAATAAAATATTAATAAAATTTTGAAAATTAGAATTTATGAATAAAATGTAGGTGTTTATTATTCATTATCATTGTATCTAAATTTATAAATGAATATATATACATATAAATTAATTTGTTTATTTGATAATTAATTTTTATGGAAATTTTTTTTGATAGTCTAAAATGTTTTTCTAACATAACATTAATCACAACAATGATTGGTATATTAAGAAATTTTGATTTAATAATATGATATATATATATGAACTAAACAAAAAATAATTACAGGAAAAATATCTTACATTGATTGATTTTGATTCTTCAAATGATTTTGCTTTTTGTTCACTGAGAGAATCGGAGTCTGCAAGGATATAAATTCGAGGATAGAATTTTTCACCAAGATTTTGAATCAAGCGAAACATTTCAAATGTGTGTCCTCCTGCAATAAAACAGAGCAGAATAATAAATGCTGCAGAATGATTTTTTAAAAAAATATTAAAGTGACAATATTTATTTATATTTATGTCCGAAAAAAGATAAAATTTTATTTTCCTTTTTTGAACATTTCATATATTGAAAATATAAAAATGATCCTACATTCATCAACATTACAATTTAATATATTATCAGCTATATAAAATTTTTTGTAATTATCTTTTGTTCAACGCAGAAAAATAAATTAGAAGTTTTCTACTCATTTTTTGCAACATTTCAAATTTTAGAAAATTACTAGTGAATTTACATAAATATGTTATGCCTTATTAAATTAACTGTACATATAATTAATTAAGAATAAATATAATCCCATGATAATTCAAATCACTTCAAAATAAAAATAGATATACATGAAAAGTTACTTATCATTGCCATATATATCAATTAAAGAACATCTATTATGAATAATTTTTTTTTATAAAAATTTTTTAAAAATAATATATAGTTGTTAATATATATAAAATAATATATTAATATACATTGCTATAGTTTCAATTTGTATTTTCAAAAATTTACAATAATAATCACCTGATCCAAGTGGAATCATTACTTTAACAGGCATTGACTTTGGTCTCTTCTCGACGTATTTTGATTTATGAACGCGAAAATATACAACGAAAATGCGAATAACGTACAGGCACAGTAAAGAGCAAAATGCATTTTTGCAGAAAAGGATAAATTGATCGAACATATTGGGTATAGTTCAGTTCTGTTTAATCCAGCAATAAATAGAAGTAGATATTTTCAAATGTGTAAAAAAAAAAATTAATACAAAATTCGATTTCTAGCATTAAGCAGACCAACAACAAAAAAAAAAACTTCTCAAATAAAATTTTACTTTAAGACATAAAATAAAACTACATCATTAGATACCGGTTTCGTTTTGCTGTGTTAGGAAAACACGCTTTATATTAGAGTTGCCAGAACTTGAAAGAAAAGTTGCCAGAAGTTGAAAAAAAATTTAATTGATATTATTTTATCGTTTATTTGTTATTAAAAATAAGATTATTGAAATTTTTTTTTTATGTGTGTGTGTGGGATTTTTGACTGTAATATCAGTTCAAAAAGAACGAATTTCAACATTGCAGCCTTTAAGTAGAAAAACAAACACTATAAATTTTTGTTATTTAAGTTAATATTCATTTTACATTATTATTCCTTTCAAGAAAACACTGAACCTTGCGATTACTCACAAATTGAGCATGTTGAAGATACAGTAACTTCCTTTCTAGCTGATCATCAAAATTATCATAACAATATTTTTTTTTCTCCATCTGACATAATTAACTTAATCAAGAATCTCAACATTCGGAAATCTTTTGGACCTGACAACATTCCAAATAAAGCCTTAATGTGTCCCCCCCTTAATGCCATTACTCAACTTGCAAAAATCTGCAACAGCTGTACTAAATATCACTACTTCCCTCCTGTCTGGAAAAAAGGAAATATCATCATGTTCCCTAAACCTGGCCAAGATAGGAAATTTCCTCAAAATTACCGGCCCATCAGTCTCCTTAGCTGTGTAGGAAAACTTTACGAAAAATTGTTAGTGAAACTTATTACTTCTTTTTGCGATAAAAATTCCATAATTCCAGCAGAACAATTTGGATTCCGTCAACATCACTCAACTTGTCATCAACTTCTACGTGTCACCAATATCATCACTGAAGGATATAACTATAAATTTTTTACAGGAGGTGTCTTTCTAGATGTCAAAAAAGCTTTCGATCGACTGTGGCACAATGGACTGATCTACAAAATGATCAAACTTCAATTTCCAACTTGGATCACACTTATCATTACAAATTATCCTAAAAATAGAACCTTTCAAGTTCGACTTCATAATGAATTCTCCAAAATCGGTCATATTTGTGCTGGTACACCTCAAGGAAGCGTGCTAAGTCCTATTCTCTACAATATCTTTACCTACGACTTTCTTCAATGCACTAACATTTCCACTTGCCTATTTGCTGACGATTCTGCTGCTCTTGCCCAAGGAGCTTCTATTCTTTATGTCATCAATACTCTTCAAAATGTTCTGAATATCCTAAAGGATTGGCTAACTAAATGGCGCATCGCAATTTATGTTTCTAAATCTCAAGCTATCATTTTCCGAAAAGGACACGCCAGACAACCATATATTAATCTCTCCCTTTTTGAACAACAAATTGAATGGGCAACTAATATTAAATATCTCGGCTTAATTTTAGACAATAAACTTACGTTTCGAGCTCATATTAAAAAAATCGAAGAAAAATGTTGGAAAAAATTTTATCTCACTCTACCACTCATTAATAAATTTTCTAAATTAACTTTGTCAAACAAACTTCTTCTCTACAAACAAGTTCTTAGGCCTATCCTTACCTATGCTGCCCCAATCTGGTGTCTAGCTGCACAATCTAACAAGAAATCTGTACAAATTATCCAAAACAAACTTCTTCGTATTATCACTGGTGCACCCTGGTTTGTCCGCAACTCTACAATTCATCAAGATTTAAAAATAAATTCTATTGACAACTATATTACTAAACTTTCTAGAAATTTCTTCAATACCATTGCTACTCACGAAAACCCTCTCATCAAGGCACAAACTATATATAAGTATCCTTTCTCTACTTCTAAATGGAATCGAAGCCTCAAACCACCATAATTTCCTGCTCACTTATCGCTTTTTAGATATTTTACTTCAACGCATATTTACTGATCATAAATTTCTTGTTACGTTTCCATCACCGATGATTTACATTTTTCTTACTTTCTTCTTCTTTTTTTTTTCTCTCTCAAATCATACGATTACTATTATCTATTTATCATGACTTTTCTTTCCTACTGCCTTCACATACCATTGAGTAGATGAACGCATCGCGTTCAGGCACTCGACATCTTTATTCAACAATGACATTATTACTTATTTGCCCGTTTGAAATACTTTTTCCAGTTTTACTATTTAACAGCATTAAATAGTAAAACTATTAATGCTAATCTTTAATAGTTAAGCATTATTGACTATTAATAGAAAACTATTATTTAATTATCCGTTTGAAATAATTTTTTCCAGTTTTACTATTTAATAGCATATTTTGTATTTCAAATGCATATATTTTTAAAAAATGTTTTTAAACATATCTTAAAATGTTAACACAATCATGTATAATAAATAAATACATCAATAAACATCTTACAAAACGAAATTTCAAGGTTCTCCGCGCCATCGACGTAAATTGAACGTAAATTATTGTGCTGAAAATTTCTAGATGACACAAAATGACAGCAGCATATCAAATTGTATATTTTCACTAAATATGTAAATATGTTTGCAGTAAATTTGTAAAATAATTATATAAAAAAAGTTTCGAAAAGAACACCTCGTTTTGTCTGTATAGATTTTTTCTAAAATGTGAGAAGTGAGGCGAATTTTGAAATTTTTTTAATTAATTTTATTCTATCATTTATTTGCTATCAAAAATTGGTTTAATGAAAAATAATAATAATAATAATAATAATATTAAATAAAATAGAGTAAAAGAAATTTCAACTACAATATAATAAGTTTAAAGAGAGCAAATTGGATCTCTCATGGTTGTATTTTTTTTGCGGTAAAAAAAATAGAACTTGTTTTTCTTATTCAATTTCAGATATTAGATTAATATTTGATCCTTTGAAAAAGCTTGTTTTTGAAATTGTACTATTAAATAACATATTTTGTTTTTCGGGTTTGAAATTCTTAATCTTTTTTAGTTATTTATTTAGGTACTTACGTATTAACGGTACATTGGCGACAGTTGCGCCAATAAAGAGCACACGCGCCAACCGCAGCGACAGATTTGGCGGTTTTTAAGTGGCGCCAATCTACACTTAAAATTTTTGTTCCAAATAATAAAATATATAAAACAATTCATTTAAAATCAAAACGCTTTCAAAATTCAAAACACTTTCATCAATTTCCACAATACAATCTGGTCCACCTACCTTCTTTTTTGGTTTATTCTTCATATCCAAGACACATAATTCACGCACGCATGTAATTGTTCCAATTATAACAGTTTTATCCGATAAATCAAGTTGCTTTTCACAAAATTTAATCGACGTCAACTCCTCGCACCAGCAGTATATGAATCTCAAAGCTGTAGGAAATGGAATTCTGCTTCCCTCAAACCAGTTGTCTTTTCTAAGTCCCACACGATAAGCACACTGACTGAAATTGCATTTCCAAAACTTACGTTTATCAAAATAAAGTTTCATGTCATGGGAATTGGGACATTTTCGTTGTTTTGGTAAAATATTTCGCTCCTGAAAAAATAAAATTGCATCTTGTTCTGTTTCTGGCAAATCCCAAATACGCATTTTCGTAGCACTACAAAATGGCGTCAAAACTCAGCAAATCTGCAGCTGTTATATTGGCGCCACTTAAAAACCGCCAAATCTGTAGCTGTTAGATTGGCGACACTTAAAAACCGCCAAGTCTGTCGCCAAGGTACCGTTAATACGTAAGTACCTTTATTTATTTAAATATTTCTTAAAATTTTAACGCAATCACATATGCTAAATAAAAAATTCTATTACAAAACAACGAATTTTAAGGTTCATCACGCCATCTAGCGACATAAATATGAACTAAATTATGTGCTGTAATTTTTTAGGTTATACTGTAATACGAAAGCAGCTTATGAAAGTATGAAGTTTCACTGAATATATAAATATTTGTCAATTTTATGAAGATATTTTGCTTGTAAAGGTAAACGTTTTGAAATGATGCAAGCAATACTTTTACTTGATGTTATACAGAAATCACAAGTGCACATGATGGTGTCCATTTATTTTTTAATTAATTAATTTATTTTTTTGAAATGTGTCTCGTCAACGAAAAGGAGAGTTTTACGTTTGCTTTCACCGGATTTCACTCGGATAATAAAATTTTTATTACAGTGAAACTTGCTGTCAGAACCTCATCTTGAAATAAAATTTTAATTTTTGCCAAACAATTGATGTCATTTTAGAAAATTAAATTTCTTAATAAATTGCCTCCGAGCGAATTCTACTTTTTAATTTCTTTTTATTTATCAATCATTTGGCAAATATTTCCGAAATAATAATAATTTTTTTTTTATTTCCGAAAGAATTGTTTATTTATTTTTATAATCTATTTAATAAATTTAATTTTCATTTTATTTATCAATCGCTAGGTCAATATTTTCGAAAGAATTGAGATTCCATTTTGTGGCAATTGATGGATTAATTGTGTTCTAAAACATCATTTTGTGATACGATTATTTATTTTTCTTAATATTTGATGAAATGGAAACATTTTTTCATCGCTCCTTTAAAGATATGTTTATCATTAGCCTCCGAAATAATTGTTTGCTTTCTATTTTAAATAGATGGGAAAAAAAAAAAAAAAAATGAATACGCACGAATTTTAATGAAGGTATGATTTTTCTTGATGATTTTATGTAAGGTACTAAAAAAGTCTAAACTATTTAAATTAGAATGGATCTTTTGATAAAAAATAATTTTGTGTGTTAATATAATTTTGATTATACTAGTTAGTGATTATTGTAGCAATTACAAAATTTTGAAAATATTATAATTTAAATGAAATTAATATTTAATAGTATATATAATAAATATTTTTGAAAAACGACAAGTAAGTGCCTATTTGTGTTGCGTAAGGATATAATAAACTACGTTTTTTCGTTTTTTTTGTGTAGGAAGTATTATTGCGGCAGATGTTAAGATTGTTTAGAAAAAAAATGGTACAACAAATCGTTATTATACTTATGTTAAGGCTTTTTTTTATAAAATCGATCAAACACTGTGAAGTAAAACAGTTTTTTATTGTATAAACTCTAAAAAAGCAACTAATGATAAATCCTGTTACAATTCCAAAAAAATAAAAAAAAAGTTTATTTAAAAAAAAAAAAAAGTTATTTTTTTATTTCCAAGGAACAGTAGACGGGCTAAGTAGCACAACGAGAAGGTTTCTTGTTAAAAGAAGTTAATCTGAAAAAAAGAAAACTATGTATAGTGCCAATTTTTGCAAATATATTTAACCATAGTGTCCTCTAATTACATGTAAGTAAGAGCTGTTATCGAGTGCTAATTATGAAACCAAACTCATGTTATAAATTAGTTTTATTATACATTATGTATTTAAAACATGTTATTGTAGAGGCATGCGTGAAAAATATATTCAAGGTTAAACAATGTAGGAAAATGTGGTGAAAAAAAATTTAAAAAAAATTATATTTCTATAAATATTCTTCTATAATGAAAGAATATTTTTTTAATTAAGGCAAAAAATGTATTAAGTTAAAATTTTACATATTTTGATGATATAATTGCAGCGTTAATGAAAATTTATTCCAGGACTGTAATTGAAATAGATAGAATAATGCTTCGACGCAATGTTTGCGATAGTAGATCCCATAATTTCATTGTAAATTTTGTTGACAAATATCTAGATAAAGTTATTGAACAAAGCTTAGAATTTTTTAGTACAATGACGGACATCTATTCTCGAATTCGATAAAGAACGTTACTAATTATTTATACATAATCCATTATAGATCATTTCCAAAGTTCACCCCCAAGCCTGCAGCTCATCCCCAAGGCACCAGCTCTTCTGGAAGACAACAGCTCATCTCCAAGGCAACGGCTAAACTGGAAGACAACACCTCATCTCCAAGGCAACTGCTCAACTGGAAGACAACACCTCATCTCCAAGGCGACGGTTCAACTGGAAGACAACAACTCAACTCCAAGGCAACGGCTCAACTGGAAGACAACACCTCATCCCCAAGGCACCAGCTCTTCTGGAAGACAACACCTCATTTCCAAGGTAACAGCTCAACTGGAAGACAACACCTCATCTCCAAGGCAACGGCTCAACTGGTAGACAACACTTCATCTCCAAGGGAATGGCTCAATTGGAAGACAACACCTCATCCCCAAGACAACTGCTCAACTGGAAGACAACATCTCATCCCCAAGGCACCAGCTCTTCTGGAAGACAACACCTCATTTCCAAGGTAACAGCTCAACTGGAAGACAACACCTCATCTCCAAGGCAACGGCTCAACTGGTAGACAACACTTCACCTCCAAGGCAATGGCTCAACTAGAAGACAACACCTCATCTCCAAGGCAACTGCTGAACTGGAAGACAACACCTCATCTCCAAGGCAACGGTTCAACTGGTAGATAACACCTCATTTCCAAGGCAATGGCTCAACTGGTAGACAACACCACATTTCCAAGGCACCAGCTCTTCTGGAAGACAACACCTCATTTCAAGGTAACAGCTCAACTGGAAGACAACACCTCATCTCCAAGGCAACGGCTCAACTGGTAGACAACACTTCATCTGCAAGGCAATGGCTCAATTGGAAGACAACACCTCATCCCCAAGGCAACTGCTCAACTGGAAGACAACACCTCATCCCCAAGGCACCAGCTCTTCTGGAAGACAACACCTCATTTCAAGGCAATGGCTCAGCTGGAAGACAACACCTCATCTCCAAGGCAACTGCTGAACTGGAAGACAACACCTCATCTCCAAGGCAACGGTTCAACTGGTAGACAACACCTCATTTCCAAGGCAATGACTCAACTGGTAGACAACACCTCATTTCCAAGGCACCAGCTCTTCTGGAAGACAACACCTCATTTCCAAGGTAACAGCTCAACTGGAAGACAACACCTCATCTCCAAGGCAACAGCTCAACTGGTAGACAACACTTCATCTCCAAGGCAATGTCTCAATTGGAAGACAACACCTCATCCCCAAGGCAACTGCTCAACTGGAAGACAACATCTCATCTCCAAGGCTATGGCTCAACTGGAAGACAACACTTCATCTCCAAGGCAACACCTCAACTGGAAGGCAACACCTCAACTGGAAAGCAACACCTCAACTGGAAGGCAACACCTCATCTGGAAGGCAACACCTCAACTGGAAGACTACACCTCATCTCCAAGGCAACGCCTCATCTCCAAAGCAACACCTCATCTCCAGGGTAACAGCTCAACTAGAAGGCAACACTTCATCTCCAAGGCAACATCACGACTGGAAGGCAACACCTCATCTGGAAGGCAAACCTCAACTGGAAGGCAACAGCTCAAGTGGACGACAACACCTCTTCTATAAGGCAACAACTCAACAGGAAGGCAACACTTCGTCTGGAAGGCTACACCTCATTTAGGAAGGCAACACCTCAATTGGAAGGCACCACGTCATATCCAAGGTAACACCTGCTCTCCAAAGTAACACCTCATCTTCAAGGCAACACCTCCTCTGGAAGACCTCCTCTGGCACAACAGAGAATCGATTCCAACCGGTTCTTATAAGACTGCAACGTGAAGCTTGGTGGCGCTGCTAAAGCATACAAATTCCTGCAGAGGAAAGCATTCCACAAGCGACAGTCAGATAGAGTTCTTCATTACCTACGCAAAAGAAATCCACGACACTGATAAAATGCATCCTTCTTCGTCCAATGAATCTAAAAGTTGTGAGAAATACGATTCAAACATTTTTACAAACGAAGTCGAGAAGTGTAGGTGGGCAATAATATTTCGACAATAGTTTCATGAACGCCGAGTGGCACGAGACAAAACACTGAGTATGTAAAGACAACAAATCGAAACTTACTGAATTAGAGATTATCATGAATTTGCCGAGGGATTTAGAAATATAATGATTCAACTCAGTGGATTGCACGAAAAATCTCATTTTTATTTTTTAAGTATGTTATTATGTTATAGAAAACAATGTTTTTTCACAAAAATAATTAATATGTTTAAGATCTTTAAAACGATTAAAATGAAAAGATAAAATGCAAACATAAGTACTAAAATCTATTTTAAACGATACACGATTGTTTAAAATGATTATTTTTATTTGTAAACATTATTTTTATTTGTAAACATTTTCTTTATATACATCTGTTGTAATGCGTAATTAATTGTCAAAGCATTTTATTTCATTCACATGTTTATTCTGTGATCATTGCATTTCCTTATTTTGTCACGTTTTAATTTAATTTTTTATAATATTATTGTTTTATCTTAAAAGGGTTCCTTTGAAACCTCTTGTTTGTTTAAACATTCAACTTCGAACAAATCAAATATAAAGTGATAGAGTAAAAAATAGTATTGTCAATCTTGAAAGATTCAAAAAGCATTCTATAAACTGAAGAAAGATCCAATTATTTATTAAATTTCGAAACGAATTGGAAATCAAACCGGGAAAAAGTACTAAAACAATTTACAAAAGCTTAAAAATGAAATGAATATTTCGATAGCAATGTTAACAAATATATCAATAAGAAATGTGCAAAAGGAGAGTACAAAACACTGAAGGGAGAATATTTTTTCTGACTCTCTGTGTTATTTAAAATCATTTCAGATAAATATCTCAGTGTGAGTATATATTTCAGTATCATTTTCTGTGTTAAATATCTCAGTATATTCTTAGGACTGAAGCAAGATCTATTTATATGAAAAATTTCGAAAACTTTGAAAAGCAAATCAGAAAAAAAAAGAGCTAAAACAATTTACAAAACTCTAACAATGAAGTGAATAATTAGATCAAAATTTTAACAAATATATAAGAGAAAAATATGAAAATGAGACTACAGTAACATTGACAGGAAAACTGAAATATTCAATCAAAATCTCGGATAATTAAAACCTGTTTCATTGACGGAAGCCTATGATCTACTTCATCTCGCTATAATGCAAATGCAATCCTTGGCTTTTTGCATTTAAAGTAATTAATTCGTCAACTGCAGTACTATGAATGTGACACTGATACATCTGTAATCGTCAAAAGTTTCAACACACCTGGAAGTTTTCTCATGTGAATCATAAATCAAATCTTCGCGCGTGTTATGGTTTGCAATTTTCATTTTTTTCAGGGAAACCCCAACTTTTATTGGTTATCTTTCGTAACAAATCTCTAACCTTTCAGAAGTGGTCTCCCGACGGACACAGTGCTATGAGCGCAGATGGCACAGTTCCAATACCTCCGCCACCTCGTTGGTTGACAGGGGTGCCTCGACGATACTACAAGTAGGCTAAGGATCACCCGGATCCATGCACTTCGTGGCTGAAGGGGAAGGCCTTGTTCTGAGATAAACGATTAAAATAAGGGGTTCATTCGCGGTGCAAAACGAACGGAAAATATGTAAGATGTTGCAGACGTGAAGCATGGAATTCGAAATGTGGTCAGCTCTCAAGACGACATTGAAGACATCACGAAAAGGAAAAAGAACGTAAATAATGTCATGAGCAGAGAGACTGGAACTGTCGATGGCATTGATCAACGCAATAATTAAACGTTATAAAAGGAATTAAGAATCTGCTGCTTTTTAATGCACATGAAGATATGCTACAAAGAATAATGGAAAAAAGAAAAGAAATGAAACATATTGTATTCTACAGATTTTCTTGCTACTGTAAAAGTTTCAGAATACCAAACAAATGGAAAAGCACTACATAAAAGTGGGATAGAAGGATGCAAATTGTGAAAATGAGTGTGCAAAAACATTGACAAGAAAACTCAAATATATTTTTTTTTTAGTCTTTCTGATATTTAAGGCTGTTAAGATTAGTTAAGGATATAATACTGTTCCTTTTAAGTACATCAATGAACTTTTTAATATCCGATCATTCTTCATTGTTAGAATACAAATGTATTCCTTGACTGTTTTCTGCATTTACAGTAATTAATTCGTCAAGCTGCAGTACTATGAATATGACCCTGATACATCTGTAATCGTCAAAAGTTTCAACGCACCTGGATTCCTGAAAGTTTTCTCATGTGAATCGCTCATCAAACCTTCGTGTTATGGTTAGCTATTTTCATTTTTTTCAGGGAAACCCCAACTTTTATTGGTTATCTTTCGTAATAAGACGCTTTCACCGTTCAGAAGTGGTCTCCCGACGAACGCAGTGCTATGAGCGCAGATGGCACAGTTCCAATACCTCCGCCATCTCGTTGGTTGACAGGGGTGCCTCGACGATACTACAAGTAGGTTAAGGATGACCCGGATCCATGCACTTGGTGGCTGATGGTGAGGGCCTTGTTCTGAGATAAACAATTAAAACAAGGGGTTCTTTCAGGGTGCAAAACAAATAGAAAATATGTAAAATGTTGTAGACTTGAAGCATGGAATTCGAAATGTTCAAGAAGGCATCGACGACATCATTATTACTACAAAAAAAATGGCATAAATATTGATAAGAGCACAGAGACAGCAATTGTCGAAGTTATTGATCAATGCAATAATTTAATGCTTGAACATAAAAAGAGAGATTAAGAGACTGCTGTTTTTTAACACACATTGAAGATATGCTGCAAGTAAAATGGGGAAAAAAGGAAATAAAAGAAACGTAAATTCTACTGATTTTCTTGTGACTGGAAAAGTTTCAGAATAGAAAACAAACGGGGAAAAAAAAAAAAAAAAAAAAAAAAAAAAAAAAAACTATAAAGAAGTAAAGGGTGGGAGAAATTTTGAACAGAATATACGTTTATCTCGCATTCAATAATAACAATTTTTAGAGAAATGTTTTAAATATAATAAAATTCAAATGCAATTTGCATACGTTGTCAATTTTTGAATTAATTTTTTGTGTAAATAATAAATAATTGTCATGCTTTGTATGCTTACCAATATTGTAATTCACAGTGACTAAAATAAATTGAGTGACCTTTGAGTGTGTTCCTCTTTTAAATTCTTTTTTGTCATTCTTTTCTAGATTTAAAAGAATATATATCCAATAATAACTCTCATTTAATTCGATTTGATTTTTCAAGTTTTATATTTTGATAAAGCTTAAGGGAAAACTGTAATAATTTTATTCTAAATCACAAATATCTCGTATTTTAAATTCCCCATCTGAATTCTGAACAAATTATATAAATGTTAAATAATTTAAATAACGTTTAGTTTTAACTTTAGATTTATTAACTTTTACTTAATAACAATAATTTTGTGTTTTGTTTGTCCCTGTTTCTCTGTACAACGGGGAACTCTAAAGCCAATGCAATTTTTATTGAAATTTCGCATGGCTGAATATTGGGGACTAAACTCAAGCGGCTTATAAAGTGGCTCATTCTGGCTTATAAATTTATTTTTTACCCTCCCAAACAAAAAGAGCTTTTTTTAAACTTCAGTCGTTGGTGGACCTCTAAGAGGTGAAATTTTGACGAAAAACTAACTTGCTGTTCCCATGTTAATCATATTTTTAAAAAAAATTATGACTCTTGCATTTGTACTTTACACTCTCTCATTCAACGTCAATGTCCATTGAAAACAAACTACTTATAGTACACCTGCGAATCGTTTTTTTTTCAATTCCTTCTATTAGCTCATGCGCTCTCTCTATATATAACTTGTTCACATTTACAGTCGTTCATAAAATACTTTTTATTCATCCACTCCAGTTCAAATACATTTTTTTTGAACTTGTCGTGGAGGACACTGGATGTTAATGCAGTTTTTCAAATATTAATTCATTCATTAAATTTAATTAATTAATTTTAGTTTTTTATTAGATTTAAGTTGCATGTATCTACCAATAGATGGCGAAAGTTGTAAGAGGAAAATTTCAACTTTATTGGTGAAAGACTTTTCTGCAATATAGTGAAATAAAAGTAGGAATTGACTTTAATTTTTTTTTTTATATTACTTGTTTTTTCTAAAATGAAACTGACCCAACACAACAGACATAACAAACATAACAGATGTAACAACAATTGCAAATACCCAAATGGAAACCGATTTTCAAAATCTAAGGGAAAGAGTGGAGAAACAAATATCTCACTACTAAAATAAATATGTTTTTTAAAGATTTCATTTTTTTTTTATTTTGTTCATATTTTTACATTTTTTACATTTCATTTTTAGTGCTATATATTTGTTTACAATGTGCATTTAGCATCACTATTAATATAGTATCTATGTTTACATCTAAGAATAATAGTAAACACAAAAATAAAACTCATTCTGTTTCAATTTTTCACTCCAACAAAATGTCTGTAGTGGGGATCTAAAATCTAATACTGGGATATATAAATTTATCTGCCGCCCGCGGAGTTAGGATGCATTTCTAAAGTGGCCAGCAAGATCATTCGGGTTGGCCACCCCTGGCGTAATATAGAAATGCGCAGGATATTGAGCAGCTATTGCAAGTTGCAACTGGTGAAACTCTTTCAAACGATGAATCTTAAAGAATTTGTAGAAGGGCACGAAAAGGATGAAAGGGATGTTTTGTAGAGGATGGAGGAGGAGGAGGCACCTAAAGGGACTTACAACGGATCCTCTAAAAAAATGTAATGAAAATAATTGAATTTATGGATCAGTCTTTACAAAATGGTGTAACTTTAGATAGAAGTTTAAAAGCAAGACGATATGCTATGGATGCGATGTCTTGCTGTCGACAACCCCTTGCTGATCGAAACAGGAAAAGCCAAACGACTTTCAATAACTTCTTCACAAAAGAGATGAGAAATAGCCTTCTTCATAACAAAAATATCTCCTTTTACTCTAACTATGCATTTTAATAAAAGTTTTTTTTTGTTCTAATGCCGCTGGCAAACACTCAGACAGTTGTCTTTGATGCCTTAAGGCAAGCGCTGCATCGACGTTACTCACTACCCAGGAGGTGCGTGTAGCTTGAAGATAAACTATAGATGAGGAGTAACACTACCCCCGCAACTCTCTACGATCCTATTAGATCCGGACCTACTGTTTAAAGTGGGTTCCGAACCACTACAAACATCCATGGCACCGCCGGGACTCGAACCCGAAACCTGTTGTACCGAGCGTCAGAGCGCTAGTCACTCGGCCATTCAGGCCCATTTTAATAAACGTTTTATAAATAAAAATCGACATTATCCACAAATACATCTATAATTAATGTATTAAAAATGTATTTAAAAATAATTGCTACAAAACAAACAAACAAACAAACAAAAAAACCTGCTAAATTTTCATTTATCCCCACTACGTGTTAAGAAGGTCGTCAAGATGACGTCCCAAGAATTTATTTTCAGCATTCAGATAAAATTTGTAAATATAGATGGCGCCCCTACTAGTGATGTCAGATTAAGTTTTGGTTTTAATTTTGATTTGTCAGTGAGATTCTAACGGGATTAGGTTCGTTTGTACATAGCATGCTCAAATTGCAAATAAAACTTTCTTTTGCATGTAACAGCGGATCCATATCTTGATTGGATTACTGTTTTGCTATTAATCAATAATTTAAAAGGGGACTTACTGTACTTTAAGAACTACTACTGTGCTCAAAAAGTAAGGCCAATTATTATTATTATTTTTTTTTAAAAACTCTTTATTTATTCTTCCAAATTTATTTCATCGCCTTCAAAGTAATCCTTTCCGGACACAATGCACTTATGCCGACTTTTTTTTTCCAATCCTCAATGCGTGCTAAGAAGTCATCGGCCGGGAGGGCCTTCAAAGCGCACGCCGACTCACTTTAAATCTGTTCAATCGACTCATAACGGTGTCCCGGAGTGGTCTTTTGAGTTTAGAGAATAGTCAGAAGTCACACGGTGCTAATTCTGGTGAATACGGTGATTGTGGAACGATACGAGTTTAATTTTTGGCGAAAAAGTCATGAAGAATCAATGCAGTGTGAGCTGGCGCGTTCAGTGCTTTCGGTACCAATGAAGATTTGACGCGTTTGAGACCCAAAATGGAATGGACCGATCCTTTTGAAATTCCAACATCATCAGCAAGATCTCTAATTGTAAATCGACGGTTTGCAAACACCAATTTTTTGGACGTGAGCTTCGTCGGTTGAGGTGGTGTGTCGGCCAGAGGGCTCTTCCTCTTCAACGCGTTCTTTGACTTCTTTGAACTATTTATACCACTTGTAAATATTTATTTCCGATATAAGAATGCTCACCGAATGCCTTCGGCAACATTCTATACGTTTCCGCAAACAAAATTGAATGCAAGTTCTCTGCTCAGTGAATTCAGACATTTCAAAAATCGCCGGAATCAATTTGAGCGTCTCACAAAGCCAAGCGTCATTCAAATACTCATGAATATTTTGACTTGAAATTTCACACAGATGACAAGGACAGTGCCAGGAATCTAAAAGAGAAAAAAAAATACCATAAGCCCCGGAAATTTTAAATTGAAAATGGGTCTTACTTTTTGGACACAATAGTATTGCTAAAATTAAAAATTGGCGTTATTTATTCAGCTTTCCTCCTGGCATGAAAGTCCTGTCAATAATTAGGAGCTATCGCAAACTTTTTTTTTATTTAATCATTACTTTCGTTTTTGGTAAAAAAAAAGGTGGCATCTCGTTTTATTTCTGTCGTGTCATGATTTTTAATCAGATAAATATTATCACACTTTTGGATGCATAAACGTTTAAAAAAACTTCTTGCATTAAACTTTGAAACTTCCTGTATCGAACTGTGTTTATCTTCAATACATATGAAGTTAGTGTGCTGATTATTATTCCATAACTGAGATTTTTTGCACTTTGTTACTGAGCAGGACTTTCCTCTGAAATTATTCTTCAAGGAATGATCTACAGGATTTTTATTTCTAGATAGAGATTGTCTGATATTTTCTATAACAAATTATAATATATTCAATTGAGTTGTGATCTTGAATAAGAATGATGAATCATTGAAAAAATAATCCTTTGAAAAATGCTGTTTGTGTCGTAAAGGATACATTGGATGTTTATGTATCTTCAAACTTATTTTAATGGATAAGCAATAACTTAATATGTAAGTAATATATACTTAATAACATGTTGTAGATACATTATAGGAGTCAATGCTATCCTATCTTTTTTTAATCAACAAAAACTACTCCTTAATTAATAAAACTTTTATAGCAAATAATTTTTTAATCAATAAAAACTCCTCCCCCTAATGAGAATTATAAATATTTTATCTGTTCTTTATAAAATTGTTTTACAATCAAATTAAATCTATATTTTCTATTTCCAATAAAAATTTCAATTTTAAAAGAAAGAAAATTTTTTATAGGTAAATATTTACTGTGTCTCCATTCTAATTTTATTTATTGCAATTTTTTCTTACGATTTTAAACATTCAATTACATTTTTACTTTTAATGAAAGTTAAATGCTTCAAAAGACCTGTTAAATGAGTTATTACGTAAAGTTTGAGAACAAATTATCTTTATTTTATGAATGCAATTGGATATATAGAATTGATTCAATTTTTAACGATTGATATTAGATAGTTTGAAGTGAAGCAATAGCAATGTCAGGTCAGTACTCGAAACTAAATAAGTCAAGTGAATATTACAAAGAATAGTAAATTTAAGTTATATATATATATATATATATATATATATATGTATATTATCGAGTATTATTATTATTTAATTAACTTAATATTTTGCTGAGTATTTCGTATGATGACATTTACACTAATTTGCATAATTTACATGATTTCTAAAAGTCAATTCAGTTGCTAAAAACTTTTTCCAAAACCCAATATTTTTTTCAAGAACTGCACTGTTTACTTTTTAATGATAACTTCTGCAGAATAAATTGAAATATTTTATTCACAACTAGCTATTTAAGAAATCTCGAAATAACAACAACACGAATTTAAAGCAGAGAATATTAAATCTATTTTTACGAAATAAAGATTTAATATTGACACATTAATGAAATAATTTATTGATTTATTGAATTAAGATTAATTGATTTATTGGCTTATTTATGAAAAAAATTATTTTCCAGTAAGAATATTTAGTAATAATTATAATAGTTATAAGTTATAAAAGCCTTTAGATATTGGCCTAAGAATGAAAATTGCTGAACATACCTAATATTTCAGGACTTTCCTTCACTGATACAGTGAATTTAAAAGATTTGTCTTTTTTTTTAAAATTTAAATAAAGTTAATAAATGAGGAGTAATAGATATTTGTTAAAAAAATATTCGAAAACATGAAAGATTGTATTTTGAGAATTAAAGTGAATCACTAGGAGAACCAGTACTTTGATTCCATCTTTAATTAATTTCAATTTCAGCATTAGGTAAATCACAGCAACTTTTAATTCTAGCCAAATTTGGGTAAAGAACGTAAATTTGATCTTTTCTGGAATTTAAGCAGTTGTAAACTTTAGATATTTTTTCTGATACTTGTGTCCAAAGAGTAAGACCAGTTTCAACCAGTTTCCCCGGGCATATTGTATATCAATTTTTTTTTCTTTTTTAGATTGTTGGCACTGTCCTTGACATCTGTGTGAAATTTCACGTCAAAATATTCTTTAGTGTTTGAGTTATGCTTGGTTTTGTGAGACGCTAAAACGGATTCCAGCGACTTTTGAAATGTCCCTTCAATCGATTCAAAACGGTGTCCTCGGAGTGGCCTTTTGAGTTTAGGGAATAGCTAGAAGTAGCACGATGTTAAATCAGGTGAATACGGTGGTTGTGGAACAATATGAGTTTAATTTTTGGTGAAAAGGTCACGAAGAATCAATGCAGTGTGAGCTGGCGCATTTAGTGTTTTCGGTACCAATCGAGACGTGACGCGTTTGGCGCCCAAAATGGAATTGACTGATCCTTTTGAAATTCCAACATCACCAGCAAGGTCTTTCATTGTAAATCGACGGTTTGCAAGCACCCAATATTTAATTTTTTGGACGTGAACTTCGTCGGTTGAGGTGGAGGGTCGACCAGAGGGCTGTTCATCTTCAACTTCTCTGCCTTCTTTGAACCGTTTATACCGCTTGTAAACATTTATTTCCGATGTAGGAATACTCACCGAATGCCTTCTGCAACATTCTATACGTTTCGGCAAACAAAATTGAATGCAAATTCTTGCTCAATGAATTCAGACATTTCAAAAATCGCCGGAATCAGTTTTAGCGTCTTACAAAGCCAAGCGTAACTCAAACACTAAGGGATATTTTGAGGTGAAATTTTACACAGATGTCAAGGACAGTGCCTTAAAAACCTTAGTGCCACGACCTTAAAAAGGAAAAAAAATTGAAATTCCTTAAGCCCCGGGAAACTTAAATTGAAAATGGGTCTTACTTTTTGGACACGGTAGTTCACCAGGGAATCTGAATTTATTTTGTGTATTCTGGAATGCTTTATCTGAATTATGCTTTACAAAAGTAAACTAAACAAGCATTTTTGTGTTATATAGGAGGAAATCCTGTAAAAATCCCACCATGGATAGACAATGAAAGTACACTGTATTCCTTTTTTCTAAAAAAGTGACTGCAACGTAAAACAGAGACAGGAAATTTGAATAGGAGCTATAACAGATTAGATTATGACTCACATTGTAAATCTACTTAGCGTTTTGGCTATATATTTTATTTCTTTGTATGGTTTGAAATGAAATAACTATTTGAAGATGTATTGAAAAAAAATATCGGGAAATTTTTTTTGTTAAAAATTGCAAATCATGTAAAGTTGGTTCACGTATACATCGTTTAAAATAAAACAAATAACAAGTTACTTGCTACTAAAATATATTTGAAAAAAAAAAAACCAGAAAAAAGACTGATTTGAAAACAGATTTTAAACATTTTGAATAAAACAAGTAATATGAATTTTTTTTTTAAAAGTCAAATCCTACTTATTTTCCACTCTATTGCAGAAAGTCCTTTATAAATAATTTTTTTAAGTTTATCTGGCGCCATCTATTGGTAGATACATGCAACTTAAATCTAAAAAAAAAACTAAAACTAATTAAATTAAATTTGATTAATGAATTAATATTTAAAAAAATCTGTATTAACATCACTGTAACTGTGTAACAAAACTGTATTGTCATCCACTACAAGTTAAAAAAAAATGCATTTGAACTTGAGTGGATGAATAAAAAGTATTTTATGAACGATCGAAAATTCGAACAAGATATATATATAGGGAGAGTGTGAGCTAATAGAAGGAATTGAAAAAAGCAAATTTTAGGTAACTAAAACTGGTTAAACCAACTTGTACTAAATATTCCAAAATGGACCAATGATTTTTGCAAATACAGATGCACATTTTTGTACGATGGGGAGGCGGACGTGGATTTAAGAAGTATTAGTTATCTTAAAATATTTGCAGATTACTTCTTTTATGTGAAATATTTCATTAAAATTTTTAGAGTAAAAAAAAAAAAAAAAAAAAAAAAAAAAAAAAAAAAAAACATTTATTTTGTCATTTAAAAGGTGATATTTTAGAAAAATTTAATTTATTTCAAATGACTCCTTGCAAAATTACATCACGCCCTGCTCATATTCACTTGAATGCTCGTGACTCATTGTTCAGATTCGCTTGAATGCTCGTGACTCATTGTTCAGATTCACTTGAATGATCATGCCTCATTGCTCAAATTCACTTTAATGTTTATGATTCATTTCTCAGATTCACGTTAATGTTTATGTTTCATTGCTCAAATTCACTTGAATGCCTATGACTAATTGCAAAATTGCATTGCTCATTGCTGAAATTCACTTGTATGCTGATGACTAGCATTAAGTTTCGTCAACACAGCTATTTCCTGTTTTTTGTTTGTCATTTCTAACAAAGGAATAGATAAACACTAAGACATAAATAATGCATATGTTTACATAAATTAAAAAGAATATTGAATATATTTTTAATTTTTAAATTAAATAACTTATATACTTCTGCAAAATGATTCAAGTTAGTATTATTATTTTTTTTTTTAATCTACATTTGAGCAAATTTTATTTTACATTCACGTTTTCATTTTTCAGGAAATGATGTTTTTAAAAGATGAAAAAAAGAAAAATCCAGGTTGTTTCTTTTTTGAACAAAAAATCAAAGAAGAATGGAAACCCAAATCTTCGACGTCTGATGCTGATAAACCAAAAATCGACAAGAAAGGAAACAACGCAAACTTAGATATATTCAAACATCAAAGAACACAAGGTAATAAAGGGAATTTCGAAGCTAATAAACACAATATATTTCCGTCGAACCAACAAACATATTTGCAAAAGAGGATTCAAACGGAAAATTTTAATGTCCCACATGATGAATTATTTTCTAGAAATCTAGAAGCTAATTTATCGAACCAAACTTCTATCATGAATGTCAATAGTTCAAATTTAACTCCTCAATTCAATTATTCTTCTACATCTTTTCCTTCTCATGTGCATCAGACAAGAGGCTTTCATAAAAAATCAAATCGAGGTTCTAATTTTCAGCTTTCACCAGAAACATTTGAAACTCCAGTTCAAACTAGAGTTTTCTCTGGTTATCAAGAATCTGATACTCAAATTAATAATTTGAAGGCGACGAAGATTGGACGAAGTCAAACTCAACCTAATTTTTACCCAGGACATAATTCTGAGGAAATTCGTTTTCAACAACTGCATTCTCAGAAAGCTTTCAGTTCTGGTAAAAGTCAGGTTCACAAGCCAATTAATTCCACTTCTCAAACCACTCAAAGCTCTGAAGTAGACTTTTCTTCTAGACCAAGAGGCTTTAATATGGAGCCTAAAAATACATTCCTTTCCCCTAAAACTTCAAATCCTTTATTACCAAATCCTTCTGCGGCCAAACTATCAAACACACTTCCTGTAGGTAGATCCAAATCCTCCACTCCTTATTCTTCTCAAACACATCTCAATGAAAACAGTTCAACAAACGCTGTTGTACAAAACAGTTCTTTTGAAACTAAAAACGCTCTATTAAAATCGCCACCAGTATACCAGAATGAAAAAAACTTCCAAAATTTAGGGGGAAAGGGAAACAGACCGGATCTGTCGCAGAATGAGAAGACAAACAAAGAAATTAGAACATGGGTTTCTTCAAACACATTTCAAACTATTCCAGTGAATACTGAAACAGGAAAAGTAAGTCACTTGAATGCCCCTGGAAGAAGAAGAAGATTCGCCCCAGGAGAAGAAGATGCTTCTGCTTCTATCTATTCACCAGAAGCAAATTTCTGGACAGCAGATTTTCCAAATAACGAAATAAGTAGTTTTTCAGATGAGAGTAAAGTTACAAGAGATGATTTTATGATTTCAAGTATAAAAAGTAGTGAATTTACCAAGAATACAGGGTTAAAGATATCCTCTAAGGACACGGGAGTAATATCTGTGTTCTGGGATATTGAGAATTGCCCAGTTCCATATGGAAAATCTGCAGTTGATTTTGTGAAGCATGTGCGCACTACGCTGTATGAAAATCGAACTGAAGGAAGTTTCAATGTTGCTTGTGACGTGCATAATTTGAGTAATGCACAAGCACATGAACTTCATTCTTCCAATGTAACTGTTTGTCACATGAGCAGCACTAACAAAAATGCTGCAGATGCAAAATTGAATTGTCTGCTTTATGAATTTCTCGAGCTTTACAAGGGTAGAACAGGTTGTGCTATTGTTTTGATATCAGGAGACTCTGATTTTGCTAACATACTGAATACTTTGCGCTTTAGGTATAACATCTATGTTAACTTAATATGTAAAAATAATGCGAAGCATTCTTTGGTTGAAGCTGCTCATAGGTGTGTCTTCTATGAAGATTTCATTAAAATGCTGCCTGCACGTTCACTGGCTGATGATATTGAGTGTTTAATAATTGTATCAAATTTTCCTAAGAATATGATGACAAAACTAGTAAAAAATGCCCTGTCTTATAGGCTCAGAAGTGTTAATTGTAAGATGAAAAACATAAATGAAATATCAGCTGAAATTGTTTTGCCTGACGACTGTGCTCGTGACAGAGCACTACAACTTTTAAAAAACTTTGAAATTGGTGGCAATGAAATTAAAACAGAGTGTTCTGATAAGAAAAAAGGGGATTGGATATCATCAAAGCCAATAAACCCTAAAAATAAATATACAGGGGAAGTTAAATCTACGTTTGATGACAAAAATTTTCAAAGTTCTTCCTGGAATAACGCCCCTAATCGCCTGGGCTATCGGAAGAATAATTAGGTGTTGGAAAAAATCTAATGTGACATACCTCGCCAAAAAATGGACATTTAAACAAACAATACCATAATAACATTCTAACATACTTGAAAATATATGTAAAGGAGGACAAGTACTTCTATAAAATATAAATAAAAACAATAATACATATCAATTACATAAAAAAAAAATACAATAAGGAGGAATCGGATATCATATTGATTAGAGATTCATAACAATTATTATAGTTTAGATGCAATCTGACACAATTGCAGATCACATCATCAATATCAATAGTATTTTTGTAAAATCAGACTTAATACCAAGTTTTTCCAAATCTCTCTTTGGCATACATTGCCAATCTAAGATAATTTTTATCAATTTAAATTTGCTGAAAGAATCCTACTCGGAAGTGACAATCGCAGGAATTATTAGCAGAATAAAAAGGCAGAAATGCGTGGAAAGAGTATGTTCAGTTTATATCCAACGGAATCAGGATGTATAAGGAATATCCAATGGAATATAGTAGTTCCAATGGAATCAATTGGCCCTCTCTAAAATCTGCTTGAAGCAATATGTAGCGCGGATGGTAAATGATTTACTTCCATTACAAGATCTTCGTTAATATTAGTAGAGCAGTAATTTGAGTTTTTCTTTCATTTTATCCTGAGGAATCGATAGTTTTCTGCTATGGAAATTGAACATCACAGACACGTTCAAAGCAACATTAAACAAAAGTCAATCCACCAATAACTTTATCTAATATTACATAGGAAACAACTTCTCTGAAAGATGCTACCTCAGAGAATTTATCTGTTTTCTTTTTTTGTTTCTTGATAAATCTACAGTAACACCATCATCATAAAACTTCTTTCTTTTGCTTCACCCACATCTTTTCAAACAATTTCGAAGATTTGTCATCGAGCTTTTTTAAGTTGGATACTTTGACACCCAGCTTTGCAGTTTTGGATTAGAATTGTTACAGATATCAATTTGAACTAATATTCATTATCACGCAAATAAATGATGTGATCTAAGACAATGCTCCGTTAAACTATGTTCTTGATTTAGCACTTAGATTAAACTCAAGATGTTTTTCCAATGCAGATTTGATATCTGCAGATGGGCTGCAAAAGGCTTTATATTTTTAAAAGGGTTTAACCATCATGTATTAGACATGCTGTGAAGAGATCATCAAATATACTTCAGCAAGATTCCCTATAGCAAAACAAGTTGTAAACAGATTGTATATTTTCAAAGTATGTTATGATTTCAGAAATGTATTATAAGGTATTATTTTTTAACAAATTAAAATTATGTGATATCAGCATAGTTGTCTACATTTCTCAAATATTCTTGTTTGTGAATTTTTATATTTTCCTGGCTGTGTTCTTTCGTCTGTGTTGTTGTCACGGCTGTGTTGTGCCACATCCTGTTTTATGATTTGTTAAAATGTACAATCTTTCTACAAATTCATACTGGTTTCCATATGGCATAAAAGAATTTGTTCAACAGGGGATGAATGTGGTATGGAATAAATAATAACAATAAAGTAATTTGCAGTTTTTTGCCCTCCAACATATATTGCTCTACAAGTAAGGATCACTCCGCAATTATCTCATTTTGGAGATTGGCAATGAGCTAATGCACTTAAAGTCTTTCTTTTTGTGTGATTTTTTTAGAATTGTACCCCATGAGACAACTTCTTGAAAATTTCCATTGTATTTTTCATCAATGCAATGAGAATTGCCATGCAAATTAAGCCCTCGTTCAACCAGACAACTCATGGATGTTTATTCGTGGTTCGGAATCCACGTTAAACTGCAGGTCCCTGTCTAGTGCCCAAAATAACCGTACAGCGACCAACCAAACCAACAAGACAGATTGACAGAATCATGCCATAATGAAATATTATAATTAATGTTATAGGCCAGATAGCTATGACTGTAACTAGAGACTTGGATGCTCCGTGATAACAGGTGATAATGGGTCTCCCCTTCTTTAATGCTTCTCCCAAACTTTACCGCTGTTTTGTTATTAATTAGAATGAATAATTTTCTTAATAATTAAATTAGCTTTATGCACTTTAATCCAATTAAGAGTTTTTCGTTAAATGTCTCGTTGATGTATTATATCATTTTTTTAAAATTCTTGTTTAATTTTAAGCAAAAGAAAGGAAAAAAAAAAAAAAAAAAAATACGATTTGACAAGTTAGCCGTTCTTGTACCATGCTGCTTCGCAAATAATTTTCAGTACTTTCACTTATGAGAATCCCTCGTATCTGCCGTGTTGGTCTGGGTTTGAATAGCCCCACTGTAGCCCTTGCCTGTCGTACAAGGCGACTAAAATGGGTACCCAGTGGCCGAAGGTATAACTGGGTGGGGTGATGTTAGACTTCTCCCTCTGTGCCGCAAGGTCAAGGACAAAAAGAAGCTTCATTTTTTACCCCTTATCATGACTCGTCGGTTTAAGACACATGGGTTCTTGGACTTGTCTAGATCTGGGTCTAAATGTTTGCTAAATGGTTACTTTGCAAATGCATCCTAACTCCTCGGGCCGCATATAAAATTATGTATCCCCATATTAGATTTAGATCACTATAGATATTTTTTGGAGTGAAAAATTGAAACAGAATGAGTTATTATGTTTGTGTTTACTATTATTCTTGCATGTAAACATAGATCATATAATAAAAAGGATACTAAACACACATTGCAAAGAAATATATAGCACTCAAAATGGAATATGAAAAAAAAAAATAAATAAATAAAACCATTAAAAAATATTTATTTTACTCGTGCGATATGTGTTTCTCCACTCTTTCACCTAGCTTTTGCAAATCGATCTCCATTTAGGTATTTGCATAACGTAATGGGTGTTGCAGGTGAGCGTCCGTTATGTTTGAGCATGTTTGTGTTTGGACAATTTCATTTTCGGGGAACGATTCGCACGTTTAAGTTGAACCGAAAGCACTAACAACTTGAACTAAGAGTTTTTTTCGCTCTGCTAACAACAATCAACTGTGCATATCCAGAGATGGTCACTATCCAGAGAGCGCCACTGAGGTCACTTAAAGTGAAACATAGAACCTGTTATATTCGATGTTCCAAGATGCGTGCGCATCATAAGTTCGCAGAATATAATTTAATTATTCTGATAACTAATAACTGTAATATTCTTGCGAATATATGCCAGATATTAGCTGGGTTATTTATGTAAACTCATAAATTAAGCAGACAATATCTGTCCTATATTCGCAAAAATAATATTTTAAAATCACAGCTAATTTTTTCTCATCATTTCAGCAGTTAATTTTTAAATATATGGATGCAAAAATAATGTATTTTTTTAATACATTAGTTTTTACTACTTTGGCCGTTGTAAAATAAATATATTTTGTAAAAGTGTGATACATCTCACGGGTCGGAAAAATGCTCACGGCGGCCGCGGGGTGACCTCTGCTGTTTTAAATAGTAGATTTTTTTAATAAAAAAATATTTAAATATGATGTAGCTAATGTCTAAGAGTACAGATGAAACAAGAATTGTAGATTTTTTTTTCTTATTTTCCACTTTAAATCATTTTATGTCAATAACATTCTGTGTCAGTTAGTCTTATACTACACTGCTACACCACACCACATCACTGTGCTTAGAGCTGAGTTGCCCCTTTACAATTTGGGAATGATGTGGGTGAGAAGAAGTTTGATTGGGCTGTGTAGCGCTCTATGGTCCTATGAGACCGGGACCTATGGCTTAAAGGGGATTCCGAACCATTACAAACAACCATGGCACTGTCGAGATTCGAACCCGATACCTGCAGGACCGAGCGCCAGAACTGAATGTTCTTATAGAATACCTGACTGCAAGGTTCTACTACACAGTCTTTCCTTGTTGACCTTTTTGAAAACCCTTAGCTTTGCCATGAACTAAGTCGGCCTGTATCGGATTGCCATCTGGCAGCAGGGATGAAATAATCTTATTTCTCATCGATCTCAATGAATCATTTTAAATCTAATTAGAAATAAGCTTTATAATTGATTATATAAATTTTTTCCCTTGCTAAACAAAAATATAAATAACAGTAAAAAGTTTAATTAAAAACTTTTTTTTCAAATAAACTCACCACATACAAAAAAAAAAAAAAAAAAAAAATCTAAATATTTTTTCACCTCGGCTATAGTTATATTCCGTTTCGAGTAACATTTCAACACTATTGGCACTCCGTGGTAGATAAAGAAAGACCTATTTCTATACGGGGACAATGCATTACTATAATTTTAAATAAGAAACGAAACTACTGGAATCTTGCTGTAATACAAGTTAGCAGTGTCGGATATAGGCTTAGGCCCGCGAGGCCCAGATCTAGGCCTAGGGTGGCAAATTTTTAACGGCGCCAAAATTTTCGAGGCGGCAAAAATGTGAAATCTATTTTGTTTTTATCAACTGTAAGACAACTGTAATGCTTCTTTTCTTGCTTTGACAACCTCAAGATGTGAAGATTTGAAGGGTAGAATTATTTTTTAAAATAATGAATCGTGTAAGTAGTAAAATGTAAAATATCTAACAAATAGGTACTAAAAACATTTTCGTTAAGGGTAGCATTTATCTATTGAAGTTAGATTTTTCATAAATTTTTCCTAAAACATCTAAATGCGGCGTTTGTTTGCTCATCATTATAATACAAAATATTAATTCACCCTTTTTAATTATACCTTTGTTCGGTTACTCAAAAGCTTTATTGTTATTTTTTAATTTTGCATAAAAATTTCATAGTTTTACGTAATGTGAGACGTTTTTCAAAGATTACCGTGATCAATTTAGAAAGGTCGTACTAAACTTGGAAAAATCACAAAAATATAAAGAAATAGGCCTCGAAACACAAATTAAATGAGTCAATTTATCTGATTAATAAAATAAATTGATAACTATTTTTAAAAAATTGCAAAGAATAATATTGAAATAGAATTCAAACTTAAATTTTTTATCAGATAAACTGTGAAAAGAGTTATTCTAAAGCAATGAGTCATATAAGAAAAGGACACAAATTTTTGTATTTAATCAAAGTGTCGATAAAAGCTGGATAGTATTTGATTTATTTTATCCAATTATTACTATTATATATAAAGGCGTCGAATTAACTTAGTGTCATCGAACCTAAAACCGCCACTGCAAGTTAGACTTACTCTTAAACTGAAATTACCGAACTCAAGGTTACAAAAACTGTATAGACTGGAAGGGGATACTTTGAATTTGGACACAACAGAAAATTCTGCTTTTATGGCTAGAAGTGGAAGATTTTTACTATCTCAAGGATCGTCTGTAAACATTTGTTCATTTAAAACTTGTAGTATGTGTTTAACAATTCATCTTTTAAAATTTGTATTATCTAAGGCAGGGGTGGCGAACCCAAATGATCTTGCGGGCCACTTTGCAAATGCATCCTAACTCCGCGAGCCGCATATACAAATATATATATCCATATTAGATTTAGACCCAGTACAGATATATTTTTGGAGGGATAAATTGAAACATAATGAGTTAGTATTTTTGTGTTTACTATTATTCTTACATATAAACATGGATAATATAACAATAATGATACTAAACGCACATTGTAAAGAAATATATAACACTCGAAATGAAATATAAAGAGATATATAAATAAATAGAAAAAATGAAATCATTCAAAAAATAGTTTGACTAGTTTCTCCACTCTTTCACTTAGCTTTTGTCAATCGGTCTCAATTTGGGTATTTGCACATCGTAATGGGCATTGCGCCCGTTATTTTAGAGCGTGTTTTGTAGGGTCCATTTAATTTTCGAATAAAACGATTCGCAAGTGTCAGTTGAACCAAAAGCACTAACAACTTGAACTAAGAGTCTGGTTTGCTCTGCTATCAACCATCAACTGTGCGTATCTATTGATGGTCACTGAGGTCACTTAAAGTGAAACATAGGACTTGCTATATTAGATGTTCCAAGATGCGCGTGCATCATGAGTTCGCAGAATGTAATTTAATTATTCTGCGAACTTATAACTGTAAAACAGGCAATATCTATCATGTTTTCGCAAGAATATTATGTTAAAACCAAAGTTCATTTTTTTCTCATCATTTCGAGATTTCATTTTTGAATATAGGTATGCACACATAATGTATTTTTTTAATACATTGGTTTTTATTACTTTGGCCATTATAAAATAAATATATTTTGTAAAAGTCACTGGCTGTATTTTTTTGTAAAGCCAGAAAAGGCTAAATATATTTTGCAAAAACAAGATAAATATCACGGACGGCAAAAATATTCAAGGCAGGCCACGGGTTGGCCAACCTTCATCTAAGGTGATAGTAGTCTGTGATTATCATTTTTTTTTTTAAATGAGTGTTGTGTCGTGTTGCTATCTAGTAATTTAATTAATTAAACTATTATTTATAATCTCGAATCTAAAGCAAAGCAAATCAGACACTAATAGAGAATTAATTGCGTTGTGTTAACCCAGGAAGTTAAAATTTTACCTAAACGACAATCAGCATGGTGCGTGTAATGTCTGCAGGAATTAATAATCAGGTAAATTCACAAACATAAACATTAGATTTATTATAATAAAATTAGATATAAACAAATGAATTAATCTTGATTAAAGGCAAACAGGGGGCCCCACCAATATCATACAATTACAAATACACACAATACACTTAACATACTGCATTAAATTAAACAGAAAATAAATCAAATCATGTAATTTTATCTACCACACATAACTCGCACAAGCAATTTAAATACAAAAAGGGACGACGCTCTAAATTCTACCTAGTGAGTTCATACATAATTAAGAAAGAGGAATAATTCCACTTTAGAGTTAAGCAGTATCTGACTTGGAACGTTGATTACGTTCAAAATATAATGTTCAAAGGAAAAGATAAAATATTGTAAAGAAAATCAAACATTCAAATGATGATTACTCATCTCTTCTTGTTCTTCGTTGGAACGTTGAACCTCTCGCTCGCTAAAACCTCGACTGTAACGGAAAATCTCAAATGGCATATTCGTCATAAATACAAAAACAGATTGTGCTTTTCCTTACAAAGCACAATTTCTGCCGCACTTTGCTGCTGTCATGTCTCAATCCCTGATCATCTTGGATTGTCTTGCAGCAGAATCCATCACCTGGTGCAGCAGCTAACGCTCCTTTTTCCGTTTTTAATTTCTATATCTCCATCGTCCAGTCTCAGTCCAAAAAAAAGCCACAAGCTCTCTCCACCACCGCTTATAAGCCCGAACCATGACCGCGTCATAGCTGACGTCATTCCAGACCGTGATTGGTCGAGATCCCGGTTCCATCCGGAGAGAACGGCGCCTGAGGCTCAATTCGTACTTCAGGGGGGCAGCCATCTTCTACCCTGACCACCGGAAGTCAAACAACAACCCCAACCAAGAACTGAGTTTGAATGAAAATGGCACAATTTAAGACAGTTTTCTTTCTCCTCTTTCCTCTTTTTCCTTTTTTTTTATTACTATTATTAATCAAGATTTGAAAATGTTTCACACATAATTTAACATAATGCAACTTTATGAATATCAAAATACAATGACAAAACAAACAAACAAAAAAAAAAAGACATAATTTGCAACCAAATTTATAAACACAAAATACATAAATTTAAAATTACACATGTGCCATCAATTTCCTAATTACGTCTCATTCACTGAGTGGGTGGATGGCAGCGCCACAACAGTTGCTTTTTTTTAAGAAAAAATATTTTGAATATAATAGCAAAGGGTGGAAGAAACGATAGGATGACAGTAAGTGACGTCAGAGTTCTGTGCATGTGCACGAGATCAATGAATACTGTCATACTCTTTTTTTTATTATTACGTAACAAGTAATATAAAATAAAAAAAAAAAAAAAAAAAAAAAAATCAATTCCTACTTTTTTTTTTTTACTCTATTGCAGAAAGTCCTTTATAAAAAAAGTTGAAATTTTCCCCTTATATCTGGCGCCATTTATTGGTAGATACATGCAACTTAAATCTAAAAAAAAACCTAAAATTAATTAATTAAGTTTAATGAATGAATGAATATTTGCAAAAACTTCATTAACATCCAGTGTTATCCACTACAAGTTCAAAAAAAAAAAAAAAAAAAAAAAAAAAAAAAAAAAAAATGTATTTGAACTCGAGTGGATGACTAAAAAGTATTTTATGAACGATTGAAAATTGGAACAAGATATATACAGGGAGAGTGTGAGCTAACTAATTGTAGGAATTGGAAAAGATCTATGTAGTAGTCAGTGTTGTGTTTTTTTTTTGTTAACATGTAAAGTAGAAAATAAATGTTTGTTTGATATAAGGAACTAGCTCATCTTTCCTGTCAGGTTTTTTTTCGAACTTTCTACTGCTGTAATTAGCCATAATAATATATATTGTTGAATAATTTACAAATGATTAATATTTATAAAATTAGAAAATAATTGATCTCCTTTTTTCAAATAGTTTCGGTAGAAATTACTAGCTTTATGTGTTAAAATACTTTTTGTAAAATTGTTAAATTATTTAAAAAAAAAAAAAAACAGAAATTTGAAACTCCATAACAAATTATTTTTGTCTTATTAGTTCTCCCGATAGACGTTAGATGACGCCACGATATGAACATATTCATTTCGGAAATTTTTCGATGCGAAATGTTTTTATTTGGACGGCATGCCCATGAATTTCATGCCCATTACTAAATAAAAGCACAAAACATATTTGATAGTTAAAAAAATAATAATGCAAGTTATTTAAAAAATTCTTTCATAGTGCATAATAACAATTTTAGGGTGATTCTACAGCATAATGTCTACATAACATTTACATATGTTTAAAATTAATATTTCTTTAAGAAAAATTGAGTCATCTTTTTTGGACTACCAATAATTAATGTATTAATACGTGCATTGAAGTATGCTTGTATTTTTTTAAAAATAAATTTTGAGTCGTTATGATGCAGAAAATATCATAATTTCATGAAGTAATTAACAAATTCATCATTATCCTATGATGAATTTGAAATTTAACATCGTTTTAATTTAAACCAGACATTTTTTTTTTTATAAATAAACTATAAAAAGCTTGGAATGCATATTAAAAAATTATACGTCTGGAACGGCAAAAGAAATATAGTAGTAATACTTATAGTTCTATAAAATTTTTTTACTATTAACTATAGATTAGCTATGAAGATGTGAGAGAGTCAGACTTCTACCTACGGGTGCTCCATCACAACAGAAGCTGCTTCCTTCCCCTTCAATCATGAGTATGTATGGGCTCGTGGGCTTGGCCAGCCAAGTGGGATAAGAAACAACAACAACAACAGATGTGAGAAAAAATGATTAATATTTTTTAATTATTCTAAATGAAGTCTACTACATTATTATTCCACTTTCTCTATTATTGCAGGGATGTATTAAGTGATTTTCAGTTTTTTTTTTCCTCCACTTGCTCTTTTTCTCGTTAAACTGGATCAACTAATCTGGCAAGATTTACACCTCAATCCAAAAATTAAAAAAATAATGACAATTACTAAAATCACCCCACAAAAAAAAATTTCCTACGAAACTTTAAGAAAAAAAAAACTTTCTTTTTTATATTATTCGTACCATTTTTTTTTTTTTATAAGTTTAGATAAATTACTTTTCCTAAATGCCAAAGAAATTTAGACTTTTTATTCAGTTTTTCATAATTTTATTCTTTTAATATTTTTTTTGTTCTAATGCAGCTGGAAAACACTTAGACAATTGTCTTCGATAACTTAAGACAAGCGCTGCGCCGACGTTACTCACTTAGCATTACCCAGGAGGTGAGTGTAGCTTGAAGATAAGCTACGGACGAAGAGTAACCACACCCCGCAACGCTCTAAGATTCTGTTAGACCGGGACCTACGGTTTAAAATGGATTCCGAACCACTACAAACATCCATGGCACAGCCGGGACTGGAACTCGGGACTATTTTGTTTGCGGAAACGTATAGAATGTTGTAGAAGGCATTCGGTGAGCATTCCTATATCGAAAAACTTGCAAACCGTCGATTTACAATTAGAGACCTTGCTGATGATGTTAATTTCAAAAGGATCGGTCCATTCAATTTTGGATCTCAAACGTGTCAAATCTCGATGGGTACCGAAAACACTGAATGCGCCAGCTCACACTGCATTGATTCTTTGTGACGTTTTCGCCAAAAATGAAACCCATATCGTTCCATAACCACCGTATTCACACCGTGCGACTTCCGGCTATTCAATAAATTGAAAAGACCACTCCGGGGACACCGTTTTGAGTGGACTGAAGCGATTCAACGTGAATCGTCGCGAGCTTTGATGGCCATCCCTGCCGATGACTTTTTACCATGCATTGAGGATTGGAAAAAAAGTTGGCATAAGCGCATTGTGTCCGGAGGGGATTACTTTGAAATCGATGAAATAAATTTGGAAGAATAAATAAAGAGTTTTTGAAAAAAAAAATAATTGGTCTTATTTTGGGCTCAATAATACACTCAGGTAAACACTATTTAATGATATTTGAGTAATTTCAAAAAAATTTGAGAAAAATCTCTTTCTAACATCGCCAATCCTGTTACCGAAATCGCCAACATTCTCCCTTTTTACACCTTTGCCCTGCTATCATGCTCGTTTGGCACATTTTGAAGGAATAAAACATTTAACACAACGTATTAGATTAATTAAATAAATTTAAATGACATAAAATGCTATAAAAAGTACTATTTGATTGAAAATAACTCATTGTTTATGCATTTATTTATACTCAATTTTGCGGTAACAATTTTAAATTCTCCTTTCTTTAAATTTTAATAAAAACAAAAATAAAAAACATCTAACAGTGAAAGAAGATTTAATTAAAAATGCATTTAAATATATTTTTTTTCACTTAAAAAATATTTTTTCAGGATTTTGGTTTGGAAATAACTACATTATTACTGTTATAGAAAAAAAATCTCTATAAAATGATATAAATTCTCAAGAGATATCATTTTTCGTTTTCGAATTAAATACAACGGATCCAATTCACATGGAATTTTCGAGCAAAAAGCTGCGAAATAGGATTTTTTTTTTTTTTCTTTTCTCTTTTCTTTTTTTTTTTTTTTTTTTTTTTTGTATAAATCGTTCCTCTTTCGACAATCTCATTACCGCTCGTGTAATAAGGGAAATGCGGCCACCAAATGTGCAAGACACCAGCGTTATTTTTTGCCACTTCTTTTGGTATCCAGGGAATAAAAATTCACTGAATAAATAAATGGAAAATTTGTTTACTGTAATACCGAAATAAAATTAGGAAATGGGATTTTTTTCCCCTTAGAATTAGACGCATTTCGTTTTTTTCTTATATATATATATATATTAACTTCTGTTGAAAAAAAAATAAGGATATTTTTATTTGTATAATAAGATTTGTAATATAATTTAAATTTTAATATGCTTAAAATTAAATTAAAATGTTTTAATTAAAATAAAACGAAGCAAAAGAGGGGATGTAACCTTTTTTTTCGTATATCTGATAACAAAGATCCTGAATGGTCGAGTGGCTAGCGCTCTTGCGCTCGGTACCACAGGTTTTGGTTTCGAGTTCCCGGCGGTACCACGGATATTTGTAGTGGCTCGAAATTCACATTAAACTGTAGGTTCCGGTCTCTAGCTTATCTTCAAGCTACACGCACCTCTTGGGTAGTGCTAAGTGAGTAACGTCGGTGCAGTGCTTGCCTTAAGGCATGCAAGACAACTGTCTAAGTGTTTGCCAGCTACATTAGAACAAAAAAAAAATATTTGATAAAAACTACTGCAGCGCCCTCTTTATACTGACTGAACTTCCTCAGTCGGTGTCAAGAATTGTCATTATTGTGAGGTTGAATGCCCGCATTTGCGTATCGTATGATAGAAAACCCGGAAAACTCCCGCCAGATAGGATGACTTACGAGACAAGATGCTGAACCTCACAAATGCCATCGATTCTCCGCGTGTTTTTTTAAACAGTGTCTACGACAATGACTTTAGCGGATTGAATCTCAGTCCTCATGCTCACCAGCAGCACACGTTGCCACCGATTTTCATTACTGAATGTAATAGTAGTCTTAATTCCTTGTACAATGTACGATGTATTTTTTTTGAAATAAAAATCTGAATAGGACTCTTTGGACAAAGTATTTCTCTTCCAAGATTTTAATTATGAACTGCGCGTTTTCAAATAATTTGAGCAATTTTTTTGAAAAGTTTTGAGAATTCACATTTAGGAATTAAAGAAATAACTGATAAATAAATCAAAAATCTTATTTAATATTATAAAGAAGTAAAATTGGGAACCCCCCTCAGGGTTAAACGTTCTTTTTTTTAAGTATTTTAAACTGTTAAAAAAATAAAATAAAGAAATTTTTTTTTATTTCTGTGCCTTGTAATATTTTTATTGTAGATTTTCCAGCGGGAAAACTAATGCTGTTTATCTTACACGAAACTGCTATGTTATAAAAAGCAATCTGTTGTTTATATGAGTAAGGATCCGCCATGCTTTCCCATAACAAATTATAAAGTGGACGGGAAAAAGTTGAAGGTTGATAGATCCTCCTTTCTAGAACGGGTTGTCCTTTCTGTTAGATTTTGGACTTTGGACGTGTTTTTTCCACCCATTAGACTTTGGGATGCAGAGTGGGAGAGGAAGAGGTTCCAGGCAGTAGTGAGTGTACAAAGAGCGAACTGGCTTAAACAAACGATGGATTTTGCAAATATTTGTCATATAAATGTGTTGCAGTTATGCAGCGCTGTCTTTGCAAATTTTAGTAAGTAGAACAGCTAAAAGTTTGGAATCATCATTTAAAGAAACAATTGCTTCAACCATGAAGCAACATTGAGTCAAGACCACACGAATATAGGGATCTAATTTCACTATAACGATTACAAAAACTAATTTACTATTGTGCCCAAAAATATCAAATTATTTAATCGTCCAGCCTGAGGGCACACGAGACTACTGTGCCCAAAAAGTGAGACCAATTTTTTTTTTTTTCAAAAACTCTTTATTTATTCTTCCAAATTTATTTCATCGCCTTCAAAGTCATCCCTTCCGGACACAATGCACTGACGCCAACTTTTTTTTCCCAATCCTCAATGCCTGCTAAAAAGTCATCGGCAGGGATGGCCTTCAAAGCGCGATGAATCGCTTCAATCGACTCAAAACGGTGTCCCCGGAGTGGTCTTTTGAGTTTAGGGAATATTCAGAAGTCGAACGGTGTAGAAACGGTGGTTTTGGAACGATATGGGTTTCATTTTTGGCGAAAAAGTCACGAAGAATCAATGCAGTGTGAGATGGCGCATTCAG
This sequence comes from Caerostris darwini, assembly GCA_021605075.1. Taxonomy (NCBI): domain Eukaryota; kingdom Metazoa; phylum Arthropoda; class Arachnida; order Araneae; family Araneidae; genus Caerostris; species Caerostris darwini. The sequence continues at coordinate 726,706 of BPLQ01004772.1, forward strand.
TGTTTTCGGTAGCCATCGACATTTGACGCGTTTGAGGCCCAAAATGGGCCCAGCAAGGTCTCTAATTGTAAATCGACGGTTTGCAAGCACTTTTTTGGACGTGATCTTCGTTGGTTGAGGTGGAGGATCGACCAGAGGTCTTCAACGCGTTCTCTGCCTTCCTTGAACTGTTTATACCACTTCTAAACATTTGTTTCCGATATAGGAATGCTCATCGAATGCCTTCTGCAACATTTTATACGTCACAAATATGCACTTTTATTTATCAAATGTTATTAATAAAGTCTTGCGCATGTCTACTCTTTGATCAGACTTAATCTGCACCTTTTAATTATTTCCTCGAGCTATGAGCAAAAAGGGAAATGAAACCGTCATTTGCTGAAAGCATCTTGATTAAAATTTCTTTTCATCTTGAAGAGGAATTTGATTTTAGAATTGAGAATAATTTCAGAGAGTGAAATAAAAAAGCAATTTTTCCATTTCTTTTGAAACTGCATCTCCAATCTTCTTTTCAAACCTTCTTAATTACTCGAAGGCAAATTACAGAGAGAGGAGCTTTTGTAGAAGAGTTTGTAATTAAGCCGAGTTGAATTCTTTTTGAAATCTTCTCGAAATAAATTAAGTTCAAGTGGGTCGCGAACCAAGAAAACGATTGAAGATTTCATAATTCGAGAATGAGAAAGTTCATCTGCTTAGGCTAACAGTTGAAATATTTCTTACAAAAAACTGCGTTAAATTGAAAAATGCAATCGGATTAGATTTTATTCTCTTCAGGGAGAAATCAAATTTTATTGACCACTGGAATACTATTCAGAGTATAGAGTTTAAGAAATTATTTTTTTCTCTTTGTTTAATTAACGACGAAAGCAATTACTTTCCAACTTGATGATGATATCATGATACTTTAAAATAAAAAAAAAATGTTTACTTGAAGCCACCAGACGGCGCCTCACGGCAGAAAATGATTTCTGTTCTATGAAGAAGAATTAATTAGATTAAGTTCGTAAATTTTTGTCATAAGAACCATTTTTTTTTCTAATGCAGCTGCAAATACTTACATAGTTACCTTGATGCTATAAGCAAGGGCCGCACTGACGTTACTCACTTAACACTATTCAGAAGATACATGTTGCTTGAATATAAGCTACGGACGGGGAGTAACAATACCCCCGCAACACTCTACAATCCTATTAGACCGGGACCTACGGTTTAAAGTGGATTGGGAACCACTACAAACATCCATGGCACCTCCGGAACTCGAACCCGAAACCTGTGATACCTAAGCGCCAGAGCGTCTGAATCTTGCTCTTCATATTCTAACAAAACTACTTTAAAAAATCCAATGTTTTATAACAGCCTAGTAGCATCCTCCTCGGTAAGTTTCGTCGAAAAACTTTTCCTAATCCATTTTTAATTATTTAAATACAAATGTAAATTAAATGCGGCTTTAAGAAATACTTCCGGGCAAATAGGATGTAAGATTTAAATTGAATAATTATAGTATGGAGAAAGTTTAAAACAAAGATAATTTAAAAAAATAAAATTTAGGACCCCAACTTAATGATGATAGCATGTTCATTTTCACAGAAAAAATCAAAGTCTTTATGAAAGAAAGGTTGGCAGTGAATCGAAGGATATCAAAATGCTTATGCTCACCCTGTTTGGAACGAATACATCTCGGGGAAGGGGGTGGGGGAGGGGGCATTGGGAGAATCGTACCTCCTTTTTCTTTTTGTGTAGTTCAAAGTTCCAGATGCATTGTGCCCATTATCTTACGTGACATTTTGTTAGGGTTTCAAATAAGGCACTTTATTACTGTGCCCAAAAGGTTAGACCAATTTTTTTTTTCAAAAACTCTTTATTTATTCTTCCAAATTTCTTTCATGGCCTTCAAAGTAATCCCCTCCGGACACAATGCACTTACGCCAACTTCTTTTCCAATCCTCAAGGCATGCTAAAAAGTCGTCGGCAGGGATGGCCTTTTGATTTCATGTTTTCGGTACCCATCGAGATCTGAAGCGCTTGAGGCCCCAAATGGAATGGACCAATCCTTTTGAAATTCCAACATCATCAGCAAGGCCTCTCATTGTAAATCGACGGTTTGCAAGCACCCAATTTTTCATTTTTTGGACGTGAGCTTCGTCGGTTGAAGTGGAGGGTCGACCCGAGGTCTCTTCGTCTTCAACGCGTTCTCTGCCTTATTTGAACTGTTTATACCACTTGTAAACTTTCTTTCCGATATAGGAATGCTCGCCGAATGCCTTCTGCGACATTCTGTACGTTTCCGCAAACAAAATGTAATGTAAGTTTTTTGCTCAATGAATTCGGACATTTCAAGAATAGTCGGAATCAGTTTTAGCGTCTCATAAATCCAAGCGTCACTCAAACACTCATGAATATTTCGACGTCCAATTTCCTACAGATGTCGAGGACAGTGCCAGCAATCTAGAAAAGAAAAAAGAAATTGAAATTCCATAAGCCCCGGGAATTTTAAATTGAAAATGGGTCTTAGTTTTTTGACACAGTCGTACTTTCCAACTTGATGATGAAATTGGGTTCATTTTTAGAAAAAACTATTAAAGAAAGATTGGCAATGAATGGACGGACATCAGATTGTTTATGCTCGCCCTGTTTGGAGCGAATACATCTCTTGGGGGACATTGGGAGAATCGCACCTTCTTTTTCAATTTGTGTAGTTCAGAGCTCCGGATGATGTATGCATTGTGGCCATTATCCTCTGCGACCTTTTGGTTAGGCTCAGCTTTCGTTACGGTTTCAAATAAAGAACATTGCAGGCAACACTGTAACAAACACAACAACTAACTAATTGAACATTGCAACACTGCAATGCAGAAACACAACATTCCATCCATCAGCTGCAAATTCCCTGTAATGGCATGTCTTTATATTAAGGAAAATTAGCGATTTTTGTAATTTTTTTTCCTATCATGTGTGAACATGATCTTGTCCTGGTTAGGGGTCCGTGACGTTATCCGAAAAAGAGGGTCAAACAAATAGAACTCCATTGCAAATTTTTTGCGGAAAATGGTCCTTTGGGCCCCTTAACTGTTGAAATGCTTCATGAATAACGTTTGTATTAAGGAATTTACTGGAGAATTTGGCTTTTGTTTGGAGAGTGTGGTAATATGGTTTTGAATCCCTTTTCATGTTTTGGGTTGGGGTTTTAAACATTTGTATTTCCCATGGCTATAAGTACTCGTAGTGCGTTAATCAATTCCTTCTTCTTGAAGTTTCATATTTATCACTTTTAACATTTATCCGTGTCTATTGAGCTGTGAAGTGCTTCTTATTGTATTTGGAATACTTCATTATTCATTTACGCCTTTAATTTTCAAATTTTTATGTATTCACTTGGCTATTGAATGTGATAACCTTTCTTGCGTATATATGGGCGTATCTTAAGAAGTAAAAAAAAAAAATAGATCGTGCATTTGTGTTAAGAAATAAATCTTTGTAAACACACACTGTGCACTCAGGCAGAACACGATGGTCATGTTAGGAAAAACGCCCTACATAGAATTTCGCTTAGGCCTTTTCAGGAAAATGCCCACTCCAGGAGTTCTATTCGCATTTTTCCTTCGGGAGACGGAGTAATTTACGATCGGAGATCAGCCGGGGCGTAAGAGGGGGGTGAGGGACGTCCGGGGATCGATGCATCACGATTTAGTTGGCAGTAATCGACAAGAAGACATTCAGCCGTAAACATCCATCACTCACGTCATGTGATCTGAAAATATTGGTAAGTGCATTTTTACTGGGCTTTCCACCCCCGCCCCCCAACCCCACCAAAGAGGAAGAACGACAGCGAAAAAAGAAGTCGGTTCATATTTTTGACAAACTAGTAAGGGTCAACAAATATGATGGATGGCGCCGATAGTTTGAAAGAAATTTATCTTCACAAAAAAATTTCTGTTATCGGCTATTCCTCTTTTTTTAAAGTAAGAGAAGAGCACAGGATTGACCATTGCTTCTCCTTTCGTGCAAGTAAAGCCTGCTATGTCCGCCTCGTGGGCCTAAAATCTGTTAAGACGTTTTCCATGTATGTCTATAGCTGTCAGTTTAGTTGAATTTTCAGTTGTTTGTACGATTGCTTGGGCAAGACTCGTGGCTCAGTGTGCAACGTGCGTCGCTGGTGAGCATCAGGATTGAGGTTCCATCGGCTCGCAATACTGTTGTAGACACTATTTCTGAAAACGTGGAGCCTGGATGGCATTTATGATGCTCAGCCTCTTGCCTTGTGATTCGGGCTACCTGGTGAGAGTTTTCGGGATGTTCTCCCATACTGTGCTCAAATCACAAATGCGGGGTAATTCCCCATAAAAAAGTCCTCTCATAAAGCATTGTCTTCCTTCTCAGCGACTCGGAGTCAAGTCAGACTTCTACCTAGGGGTGCTCCATCACAAAAGAAGCTGGCCCTTTCCCTCCATCCATGAGTAGACTACTCATGGGGTGTCCGTTCCACACTACAGGACACTGAGGATTAGACATGCACACACAGCTTGCTATTTAATGGGGAATACGTCTTCAGTTTTGAAAAAAAGAAAACAGATGCATCGACTCCATGAGTCTTATCTGAAAAGTTCAAATTTGTTTGAAAAGACTTTGAATCCGCTTGTGGCTTTCATTGCAATATCTGCTTTCAGAAACGAACAGACTTGTCAGAAAGAGTAAAACACCTCGAATTCACATGCAGATTGACTAGAGTTTTCGGGATTTGTTTTCAAACGAGACATAAATACAACGCAGTTTTCTGTAAAAGCTCTTCCGGAAAGTATGTTCTCCCCTTATCGCACATCGGTAGGGTGCTCCTGCATGCATAAGGGGCTTGAACATGATTATCATCGATTTACCTCTAAAAAATGTGAAGTATCATCCAAGGCCATTATACTCTATTTGGAACAATAAAACTAACTAACACCCTGACACTACTACTACAACACACCACGCGACATAACTGGGCCTAGAACTGAGTTGCCCCTATACAGTTTGGGAATGATGTGGGTGAGAGAAGTCTGATTGGGACCTGTGACGCTCTACGATCATATGAGACCGGAACCTACTGTTTAAAGTGAATTCCGAAACCAATACAAACATCCGAATCAAACCCGAAATCTGTAGTATCGAGCATCAGGGTGCTAGCCACTCAGCCATCAGGCCTCCAACACCCTGACACTACAGCCCATAGTGGGCGAAGCTTGTCTGCCTACGGGTAGATTTCGAGACAGGAGATGGTTTCTTTTTACCGAACAGGGATGTCAGCCCTACGCCCAATAGTCATTAGACAGGGACCCATGGTTTAAAGTAGATTCCGAACTGCTACAAATAATCACGGCACCGACGGGGCTTGAACTCGAAACATGGGGCATCCAGCTCCAGAAGGCTAGTCACACGGCCAACAAACCTATTTTGAACGCTAACCAACAAAAGTTATGAATCAAATTCAGGGTAGTAGGAGTGATTTGATTTTTAAATTAAGAGCAAAAAATGGAAAAGCCAGACACTTGTGATAATATTTAAAATTGAATAGTTATTGTTTATTTGTTCTTACGTAATCACTCATATCAATGAGCTGCATTAGTGCATGGAATACAGAGTAAGAATTGGAATAGAATATAGACATAGCGTATGACTCACCACATAGATGCATGGTTTGAATTTTACATAGAATTACAAGACGCTAGATTTAAAAGACTTAATAAACAGATTTTAAACTTGTTGACGGAATCATGTTACGAAGACAGTGGTAAGTCAAATGTGCCATGTTTTATAAGAAAACTCAGCAGGACGAAGGCCGAATGGATTAACATCTAATTAGATAACAGATTGATTAGGAACCAAAAAGGGACATCTTTTCTGCAGAAAGAGTTAAATATGAATCGGTTCCTGTTGTATGAAAAAGCGTCTAGGAATTAGTTTATCATGTGATGTTTATATATTCAGTACTGCATCACTGCACGCGTTTATATCAATAACGTCTACCGTTTTCGGATAATACATTTCCCCCCTTTTGATTTAAAGTGTATTTTGCATTGATAATTTGGTTTATGCGTATTTTCTACCAGACATTAATACTTTATTGATATAACTGAAACGAGGAAGATTAATAGCCATTAATAACGAACTGTAAATGCTCAGCAAACTAGTTGTTTAATCCCTGTATTCTACTAATTTAAAAAAGAACAAGTAATATAATTTTTTTTTTAAAGTCAACTCCTACTTAGGTCAACAAAGAAAAATGTAATTTTAGTTACTTTTTCACACACACTCTTTCCATCTCTCTCGCTCATTTATTCCCACGTTTCATTTTCCGTTTTGTTCCCTCCTTCACTCAGACTAAAACCCACAATGAAAAAAGAGACTGAAAAAGAAATTTTTTTTCCAGCGCTTCGCCACGGACGGTATTGATTCCTAAATTTATATCCTGCTAAATACCTTATATGAGAGAAATTTTTTTTCTCCCATATAAAACTAAAATTAGTCAATTAAATTTAATGAATGAATTAACAGTTGATAAAACTGTATTATCTTCAAGTGTCCTCCACTACAAGTTTGAGAAAATGCATTTGAACTTGAGTGGATGAATAAAAAGTATTTTATGAACGATTGAAAATTTGAACAAGATATATAAATATACATAGGATGAGTGTGAACTAATAGCAGGAATTGAAAAAGGATTCGTATTTTAATTGTAAAATATTCTACTCTTGCAAATAAAGAATCCCTAATAATAACCCCGTAATAAATAATCGGCATTCGAGAACATCCCATCAGTTATTGATCCCAATAACACCCACGTCAAAAGTTGGAAGCAATAAAGCGCTTTGTAATTTCTGGGTTCTAGATTTTATCCATTTGGTTGCTAGGCAACCACTGCCATGTCGCGACGGAGCAACCTTTTAACATGATCTTCTCGGGCATTAACCGCTCTTATCTGGATAGAGATGATGGGCTGTTTTATGCACCCGGTGCATGCTGGGTAAACAGCTATTTGCATTTTAGTGCTCTTCGTTATTCAATGAGAGATAGTTTCGTCAACCAGTTAAGCAAAATTCGATCAAGTTTTGAATTTTAATGGACTCAAATGGAACACATTATGTACAAATGACTCTTTTAATGTTGCCTACTAAGTTAATACCGAAAATCCAAGGTGTAGAATATGCATGAAATATTCAGCTCCAAATCCTGACCTGTATTAAATATAACATAAGTACATTATTCCGAAAACATTCAAAATGTTAATATTTGATTAGTTGCATAAATAACGTAACAAAAGGAATTAAAGTTATGGAAAGCATCCCGAAATATTTTTGCATACTACTGTGTCTAAAAAGGAAGATCAATTTTTAATTTAAAAGTCCCGTACGCCGTGGAATTTCAATTTTCTTTTCTTTTTTAGGTTGCTAGCACTGTCCTTGACATCTGAGTCAAATTTCACGTCACAATATTTTTTCGTGTTTGAGTTATGCTTGGCTTTGGGAGACGCTGAAACGGAGCAAGAACTTGCGTTAAATTTTGTTTGCGGAAACGTATAGCATGTTGCAGAAGGCCTTCGGAATGCATTCCTGTATCGGAAAGAAATGTTTACAAGTGGTATAAACAGTTCAAAGAAGGCAGAGAAAGCGTTGAAGACGAAGGGTCCTCTGGTCGACCCACAACCTCAACGGACAAAGCTCACGTCCACAAAATTAAAGAGTTAGAATTAGAGACCTTGCTGAAGATGTTGGAAATTTAAAAGGATGCTTCAATTCCATTTTAGGCCTCAAACGCGTCAAATCTCGATGGGTACCGAAAACACTGAATGCGCCATCTCACACTGCATTGATTCTTTGTGACTTTTCAGCCAAAAATGAAACTCATATCTTTCCACAACCCCCGTATTCACACCGTGCGACTTCTTCCGACTATTCCCTAAACTCAAAAGTGCACTCCGGGGACACCGTTTTGAGTCGATTGAAGAGATTCAAGGTGAATCGACGCTCGCTTTGAAGGCCATCCCTGCCGAGGTCTTTTTAGCATGAATTGAGGATTTAAAACAAGTTGGCGCAAGTACATGGTGTCTGGAGGGGATTACTTTGAAGGCGATAAAATAAATTTGGGAATTTTTCGAAAAAAAAATTATTTGTCTTACTTTTTAGGCACAGTAGTAAGTTCTAGTCGGCGTCGTCTTGTGATTTTTTAAAGCGTATATTCTTTTTCAAAACTGAGAATAAATTTAATCCAATCAATTCCTTTTCGAAGAGTAGTTTATAATCACGTAATCTACAACTGTGATGGCGTAGCTGAAGGGCGAATTTCTCCAGCAGTTAGTTTGTTGATATTTTATTAGCTCATTATAAACCGGACACCTTTCCTAAAATTCCCCCATACCATTCCTTATGATGTACACTGTATGCATAGCATCATTAATTCTGTAAGACTTTTTTTTTTCATTCCAAAAGTTGCACTTTAAAAGAAGATGTTTTTAATGAGAATATTTTGAATGTAAAAAAAAAAAAAAGAAAAAAAAAAAAAAAAAAAAGAGAAACATTTTTAAACCGCTAATTTACTGATTATTTCGAAACTAATTTCCCTGTACTGAGTTTTTTTTCTTTCTTTCTATTCCTTTGCCTTTCGCAGAAAAAAAAACAGCTTTTTTTCTTATTGCTATTTCATAAAAAGCAAAATGGAAAAATGGAAGAAAAAAATAACATATAATTTGATGAAAGATCATCTTTATGCCTCTCCGGTCGAAGTACACTTCCTCCCCCCCTCCCTCACTTCCTGCTTTTTCATTTCCGGAACTTAATGAATAAAAAAAAAAAAAAAAAACTCTGGAAAGTTTGTTTTCCTTTGGAATTGAAGTTTTTTTTTTCTTTCGTTTCTTTGATCTGGCGAGTATTCACGTCGCTGTATCCTTCGTTAGAGAAAATCTCCTTCGAAAAAGAAGAATCCGGGGGAATTCATTTGGAAAAGAACTGCTTCAAATTGGATATTTTCAAATTATTGTTCTCTACGAATCAAACATTTCTCGAGGAATTGGCTTTAATCATCGCTGTTGGAAGGAATATACTACTAAGCCCAAAAAGTGAGGCCAATTTTTTTTTTCCCCAAAACCTCTTTATTTATTCTTCCAAATATATTTCATCGCCTTCAAAATAATCCCCTCCGGACACAATACACTTATGCCAACGATTCTTCCAATCTTCAATGCATGCTAAAAATTTCATCGGCTGGGAGGGTCTTCAAAGCGCGCGACGATTCACGTTGAATCTCTTCAATCAACCCAAAACGGTATCCCAGGAGTGGTCTTTTGAGTTTAGGGAATAGAAAGAAGTCGAATAGGGGGAATGTGAACGATATGGGCTTCATTTTTGGCGAAAAGGTCATGAAGAGTCAATGTAGTGCGCATTCAGTGTTTTCGGTACAATCGAGATTTGACGCGTTTGAGGACCAAAATGGAAATTGACCGATCCTTTTGAGATTCCAGCATCAGCAAGGTCTCTAATTCATCGACGGCTTGCAAGCAACACACCTTTAATTTTTTGGATGTGCTTCATCGGTTGAGGTTGAGGGGCGATACTCTTCGTCTTCAATACTTTCTCTGCCTTCTTTGAACTGTTTATACTACTTCTAAAAATTTTTTTCCGACATAGGAATGCATTCTGTAACATTCTACGCGTTTCCGCAAACAAAATTAAATGCAAGTTCTTTGCTCAATGAATTCAGACGTTTCAAAAATCGCTGGAATCAGTTTCAGCGTCTCAGAAAGCCAAGTGTAACTCAAAACTTAATGAATATTTTGACGTCAAGTTTCACACAGTGCTGGCAACCTAAAAAAGAAAAAAAAATTTGAAACTCCATAAGCCCCGGGAATTTAAAATTGAAAATGTGTCTTACATTTTGGGCACAGTAGTAAATATATGAAAAAATACAAGAGTTTTCTGGCTGTTTATTTATTTATTATTTTTTTTATGATCACTGACCTACACGAACATTAGCTCGTTGATATTTTAAGCTGAGACAGTTCAAAACTCAACAAGCATATCCTATGCCAAGAATGAGCACGATAGATCTCTAGTTAGGAAAGATCTCCAATGGGCAGAAAATCCTCAGATGCCGTTCCTGTGGATATTGGGGTGGGCGAAAAACAATGGACATCCCTGTGTTGTATTCTGGATTATACAGAATCTACTGCCTTTCAGCTGTTCCTTCTTCTTCTGGGCCAAAACCATCTTCTACTGGCAGATTTCGAGACAGGAGATGTTTCCCTTTTTAAGGGGTAGGATGTCAGCCCTAAGCCTATGGCACGACAACAAGCACCAGAGCACTACTCACTCGACCATCAGGCCCTTTTCAGCTATTCAGTGGCTGCGCTGTACTATTCTCGGGTGAGAATCTTGACGACTGATGATCTCTCCCTAACATCAAAGGGGGAGAGGGGAGCTCTTGGTAGTGTGTAGGAGAAAGCACGGTTATAGTAGTTAAATGCTATAAATTATAAATCGAACACATATCTGCTTTGAATAATAGTACCAATGTTAGAATAAAACAAAGGGAATTTATGTTCTCCATTTTTATCAAATGTTGCTACAGTTCAAACTACTATTTTAATTAAAGAATATTTTCTAATTTAATTTGATTCGCTGTTAATCGGACGAGATCTACCTTGTTCAAAAAAAAAAAAACTAAATAATAATATAAAAAAAAAATTTAAGTAAATTCCGACTTTTTTTCACTATATTGCAGAAAGTCCCTTATAAATAATGTTTAAATTTTCCTCTTACATCTGTTGCCATCTATTGGTAGATGCATACAACTTAAATCTAAAAAAAACCTAAAATGAATTAATTAAATTGAATGAATGAATTAATATTTGAAAAAACTGTCGTAACATCCAGAGTTCATCCACTACATGTTCAAAAAAATGTATTCGAACTCGAATGGATGAGTAAAATGTATTTTATGAACGATTGAAAATTTGAACAAGATATATATAGCGAGTGTGTCAACTAATAGTAGGAATTGAAAAAAAGAGATAAAAAACGAATTGAAAAAAAATGGACAAAAGAGATTTAGAGTCCGATGATACTGCTTCACTTTTCAATTCTGTTTTTTAGATTATGGCAAAAAATGTCTCTATCAAAAATACAAGCCAAATTTGCCTGTTTAATTATTGGCTAAAATTAAAAGTGTTGCTTCTTAATTAATCTTCATTATGATCTGAACGAAAAACTGTGCAGGGCGGCTGTAATCATTCTTTTTTTTTTTTTTTTTTTTCGGCGGGGGAAAAAAAAATAAGAGAAAAGTCAAGACACGCAGTTTAAAAAAATAAATAAATAAATAAATAACATTCTTAATTGATGTCCAAACAAAGAAATGGCCATTTTTTATGAAATGTAATTACCTCTTGATCAAAAATAAAATTTCAAAGCTAAGGTAATTAAAATTCTCGAAGATTTACAATTGAAAAAAAAGTTGACTCTTTCGCACAGTAAAAAAAAATTTGTTAAAATTTTTTTTTCTTGGTAAGTAAAGTATGATAAATAAAAAAGCATTTCGTTGAAGTGAAAAATGGAATTTTTTTATAAACTTCTCAAGTGAATTTATTCGATTAATTTTTAAAGTTATACTTAAATTAAAAACTTGATGCGGTACTATAAAGTAAATAAAATAAAATAAAAAATAATTCTCTTGTATAAGCACAGCTGTAATTTTTTTTTTCTTATTTTAAATATTTTGTTATTTTTTATCTTTCAAATAAAAATACTGCATCTTGGAAAATTAATGAGCGTAAAGGTATGCACATTTGTTTACACGAAGTTGTAAAAATTAATTTGTTTTTTTTTGAAATTTTTTTAATTACACAAATAAAATTTAAAAGTGCTAGCTCGAATCAATAATTTGCAATTCAATTCAACTTTATCATAAACAGAATATTAAAATTGCTCATTTGTGGTTTGTTAAGAAAACAAGTAATATCAAAAAAAAAATTTTAAGTCAACTCCTACTTTTTTTTTCACTATATTGAAAAGTCTTTTACTAATAAATTGAAATTTTTCTCTTACATCTGACGCCATCTATTGGTAGATCATGCAATTTAAATCTAAAAAAACTAAAATTAATGAATTAAATTGAATGAATGAATTAATATTTGAAAAAACTGCATTAACATCAAGTGTCATCCACTACAAGTTCAAAAAAATGTATTTGAACTGGAGTGGGTGAATAAAAAGTATTTTATGAACGATTGAAAATTTGTACAAGATATATATAGGGAGAGTGTGAGCTAATAGTAGGAATTGAAAAAAAAATATCCATCTTATCAATTTTGCAAACTCAACGTATTTCGAATTCTTTTTCAACGTTTTACCTACGTATTTAAATATTGTGTATATTTGTGTCTACGTATTTAAATTATCAATTTCAGTCTGTCGACAAAAAAGGACAAAATTTTTATTTTTCTTACTATCTCTGCTTTCTTTCCTTTTTCATTTCTTAAAAATTTCTTTCTTTCCATTGATATTTAATTTACTTTTACATTTTATTGGGAATAAAAGGCTTAAAAAGATTTTTTAGGTTTATACAAAATATCGTCCTTTTTTGAGGAATAACGTTAAAAAAAATGTAGATATAAAGACTTATAAAATTTATCCCTGCAGTAATATAATTAAAATTTCTCTATAAGATTATGCACTAAATGCTGGTTTTGTAAAATATAAATGAAATTTTATAACGTGGAAGGTTTTATGAGGGTAATTAAAATTATTATTAGTAACTGGAAAAATATTTTTAAAAAAGTAACGAAATAAGACTATATATTGGTCAATTAAAATTATTATAAATACTTGGTAAAATATTTATAAAAAAATTAAACAAATAAGACTGTGTATTGGTCAGTTAAAATTATACTAAATACTTGGAAAATATTTTTGAAAAATTAAAGAATTAAAGGAATAACAAAAGTGTATTAGGTAAATTAAAATTATTCTTAATAATCGGAAATTTTTTTAGAAAAATTAAAGAATTAAAGGAATAAGAAAAGCGTATTAGGTGAATTAAAATTGTTCTTAATAATCGGAAAAATATTGAAAAAATTAAAGAATTAAAGGAATTAGAAAAGTGTATTAGGTTTATAAAAATAGTTCTTAATAATTGGAAAAATATTTTAAAAAATTAAAGAATTAAAGGAATAAGAAAAGTGTATTAGATGAATTAAAATTGTTCTTAATAATTGAAAAAATATTTAAAAAAATAAAAGGAATAAGAAAAGTGTATTAGGACAATTAAAATTGTTCTTACTAATCGGAAAAATATTTGAAGAATTAAAGGAATAAGAAAAGTGTATTTGGTGAATTAAAATTGCTCTTAATAATTGGAAAGATATTGTAAAAAGTTGAAGAATTAAAGGACTAAGAAAAGGGTATTAGGTCAATTAAAATTGTTCTTACTAATTGGAAAAATATTTAAAGAATTAAAGGAATAAGAAGAGTGTAATGTTGAATTAAAATAATTTTTAAAGATTGGAAAAATATTTTAAAAATTAAAGAATAAAAGGAATAAGAATAATGTATTTGGTCAATTAAAATTGTTATTAATAATCGGAAAAATATTAAAAAAATTAATTATTTAATTATTAGCCTAATTATAAAAATAAAATTATAGACTCTAAAACTCTAAAAATAATTACCGCATGCATTTTTACTTAAATATCAACAACGAACCAATTTTCGATGGGTGTATACATTTGAAAGATTGTTTGCAATAGCATTCGGAAATAATTCTGAAAACAAAGGAAGCTTTGCAACAAATAAGAGCTTTCACAAATTATCTTTCATTATCCTTTATTAATGGGTTCATAAAGAATGGATCCCCTGTGTGAAAAATTGCCATTGTAAATTGGCTTATTTCATTAAGGGAATTAATCGATGTTTAGATTTGAGATAAAAACCAGCGTCATTAGCAAGGCAGGCATTTTATAGAAAGCATTCACAACCGTCACGAACATTAATAAAGGTGAAAGTTCTTCCCGCTCATAAAACTGTGTTATGATAAGCATTGTGCATTGACACAATAAATAAACAAATTGAAAGTAATTTGTGTTTTAACAATACAGAAATTGCATTGAAGGAAACAGTAGTTAATTTGATGTTTGACGTGATAAAAGAGCATTTCATAGGACATATTTTGAAACTACTTTTAATCTTGGTCAAACAAGTTTATAAATGAACTCATTTATGTGAGAAATATTAATTAAGAAAGAGAGTCATCATGATAACTGACTCGACAGCCCGTTGTGGGCATCGTCCTTCTTTAAAAGATCCAGCCAGGCTGTTCTCCTCTTGGCCGTGGACCTCCAGTTTTTGATCTTAATAAAACAAAAACAACAGTCGACCCATCTCTTTTTCGGTCTTCCCCTGGGTCGTTGTCCGAAACGGATTGCTTTGAAATCTTTCAAAGCAAGCTCTATCACTTTCCATTTTCATGAGATGACCGGCCCATCTCATTCTGACCAGTTTAATAAATTTCAGAATGTCAATATCTCTAAAGAGTTTGTAAAGCTCAAGTATCTTCTTCGCCGATTTCCAATTTAATTGATACCACCAAAAATAGTTAGTTGCACTTTTATTTCAAAGATTGCCAACATTTTCACTTCTCTTGCTGTTAGTGACCCTGTTTCAGATGCATATGTTAATACTGGTCTTTTAGGTATCTTAAAGGGAATATATGTATTTATTTACCATATATGTAGTATATGTATTATATATCATATATGGATTTATGTACCATATATTCAGTATACGTATCGTGTACCGTATAGGGAATATATGTATTAGGTACCATATGCGAAATATTTGAAGACTGTATTTGATACCACCAAAAATAGTTCGCAGCACTTTTCTTTCAAAGATTGTCAACATTTTCTCTTCTCTTGCTGTTAGTGACCCTGTTTCAGAGGCGTATGTTCAGAGAATACATGTCCATTTAAACTAATAATTCAATGTTCCAATTTTTTTTTCTTCTCCAATGACACTATTTTCTAACTCCCAACTCAGGTTTAACTTAATGAAGTTTCGAACATAAAAATTACCCACATTAAGAAATAAAATCGGTGGAAAGTTAACAGACCTCATGTAAGAAGTGTGTACAAAAAAGAGCTTTATAAAATTAAAAAAAATGTGAAGGAATTTTTTAATAGTGAAAACGTTTGAGAAAAATTATTTTCTTTTTAACTTTTTAAAAAAATGTAATCTCTGACTGCGAAATAAATAAATTTATTAAAATTAGTTAAATTTTTTTAAAATTTAAAATTGTTGATGCTTTCAAGTAAAATTCAGAAACGAAGTTAAATAAAAGTATTTTAATTATTTGACAGTAAAATAAATTTGCTTCATATTATATATTTTGAATTTATATTCAGTGCTTTGAACATATTTCTTTTGTAATAGTATCACATTTTTTCAATTCCTACTATCAGTTCACATTCTCCCTATATATGTATTTATATATCTTGCTCAAATTTTCAATCGTTCATAAAATACTTTTTATTCATTCACTCCAGTTCAAATGCCTTTTTTTTAACTTGCAGTGGATGGCATTTGATGTTAATGCAGTTTTTTCAAATATTCATTCATTCATTAACTTTAATTCATTAATTTCAGTTTTATATGCGAGAAAAAATTTCTCCTATATATGATATTTAGGCGGGATATAAATTTAGGAATAAATACCATCAGTGGTGAAGCTTGTAGAAAAAAAATTTATTTTTCAGATTCTTTTTTAATTCCGGGTTCTGGTCTGAGTCAAGGAGGGAACAAAATGGAAAATGGAACATGTGAATTAATGAGTGAGAGAGATGCAAAGAGTGTATGTGTGAGAGTGATAGAATTTTTTCTAACTGAAAAAAAATGAATGAAAATTATTTATAGAGGTCTTTCAGCAATATAGTGAAAAAGATGTAGGAATTGACTTAAAAAATTTGTTTTTATATTACTTGTTGAATTTGAAACACAGCTGCTTGAATCCCAAAACTGATATAGAAACAGTCTTGACGTCGTTCGCTTGTTGATTAATTTTCGTTCAGAAAACTAAAAATGCGACAGCAAATAAAACTTTCTGATAAATCGATTCATCGGAGAAATCTGTTCCTTCCCACGATCTCCCTCAAGTGGTTTCTTGAGATAATCTTGATCGGGATATTGTTTTTTATTGTTCTGAAGTTCCGCTTTTTTATCAGTCATGTCAACAAAGGAGAGAGCCGTGGGAATTGTAGAGAACTTTGATCATGGCTGTTCTGTAATGTGAGGAAAGAGCGAACAATGTTTTTTTTAGATGACTGTCTATGTTCCTTTTACTACTGTGCCCAAAAATAAAACCCATTTTCAATTTAAATTTCCCTGGCATATGGAATTTAATTTTATTTCTTTTTTAGGATGTTGGCACTGTACTTGACATCTGCGTGAAATTTGACGTCAAAATATTCGTTAGTGTTTGAGTCGCGCTTTGTGAGACGCTAAAAGTGATTTCGACGATTTTTGAAATGTCGGAATGAATTGAGAAAAGAACTTGCATTCAATTGTGTTTGCGGAAACGTATAGAATGTTGCAGAAGGCATTTAGTGAACATTTCTATATCGGAAAGAAATGTTTACAAGTGGCATAAACAGTTCAAGGAAGGCAGAGAACATGTTGAAGACGAAAGAGCGCTCTGGTCGACCATTCACCTCAACCGACAAAGCTTACCTCCAAAACATTAAAGATTGGGTGCTTGCAAACCGTCGATTTACAATGAGAGAGCTTGTTTCTGTTGTTAGAATTTCAATAGTACAGGTCAATTCCATTTTAAAAGATGTTTTGGGCCTCAAACGCGTCATATCTCGATTGGTACCGAAAACACTGACTTTTGGAGAAAACATTGTCGCGTTGAAGTGTGTGAAACAATGCTTTCTGACTATCAGGACAAGTTAAAATGCATCACATCTGGAGATGTGACTTGGATTTATATTTACGACCTGGAAACAACCGATCAATTGAGCGAATATGATTTAATAAAATTCAGTGCTTCTCAACTGTACAAAAACAGTGTATTTTAAATAAATAAAAATTAAATCACAAGTCAATGAAACAATTAACAAAAAGTAACTAGAATTTTTTTTTCTTATAAAAGAACTCAATTACCATGATTTTCAAAATGCATAATGTTACCCTATGAACAATTCTCGATTTTAATTTTAAACGCTTTTAGATTCGGATATTTTTTACCAGAAGTATTTAATGTTGGAGTAGGTTTTCGTTTTTTAATAAATTAGAGAGAAACTTTTTACAATAAATCAAGTTTTGAAACAAATTTTGTAAACAGTAATATGTTATTCATGAACAATGAAAGTTTTTTTTTGTTAATGTAAAATTAAATATTTATTTCTAAGACAGTTATCGTTAGAAGTGTTGATTAATTGAGTTAATAACAATTGTTATTTTTTTAATATTCTAAATACTTTAATTTTTAAAAAAATACCTGCTATTCATAACTTGTAAATATAAAATAGATTGATATTGAATAAAACTGTCCCTCATAACATGTTAATATAAAATAGATTAATTATAGAACGAAACTGCTACTTATAACTTGTAAATATAGAATAAAACTACCACTCATCACTTGTAAATATAAAATGAAACTACCACTCATAACTTGTTAATATAAAATAGATTAATATAGTATGAAACTGCCACTCATGACAATATAAAATAGATTAATTATAGAATGAATTGCCACTCATCACTTGTAAATATAGAATGAAACTGCCACTCATAATTTGTGAATATAAAATTGATTAATATAGTATGAAACTGCCACTCATAACTTGTTAATATAAAATAGATTAATATAGTATGAAACTGCCACTCATGACAATATAAAATAGATTAATTATAGAATGAATTGCCACTCATCACTTGTAAATATAGAATGAAACTGCCACTCATAATTTGTGAATATAAAATTGATTAATATAGTATGAAACTGCCACTCATAACTTGTTAATATAAAATGGATTAATATAGTATGAAACTGCCACTCATGACAATATAAAATAGATTAATTATAGTATGAACTGCCACTCATCACTTGTAAATATAGAATGAAACTGCCACTCATCACTTGTAAATATAGAATGAAACTGCCACTCATAATTTGTGAATATAAAATTGATTAATGTAGTATGAAACTGCCACTCATGACAATATAAAATAGATTAATATAGAACGAAACTGTCACTCATAACTTGTAAATATAAAATGAAACTACCACTCAAAACTTGTTAATATAAAATAAATTAATATAGTATGAAACTGCCATTCATAACATAATATAAAATAGATTAATATAGAACGAAACTGCCACTCATAACTTGCAAATGTAAAATAGAATACGATCAAATAAAATTGCTTTCTCATTTTTGATATAAAAAAATAAAAAAGCCCGTTAAAATATTTTCGTGTTAAAGGCTAGATCCCAAATAAAAAGCTCAAGGAACCACAGCATTACATGATACTTAGTCTCTAATTCATTTGACATTAAAAAATTTAGTAAATTAGACAAACCATGAATGCTAATAAATATCATCTTCTTCTCAAAATTATTATACATTTGATTGTGATCCCCTCCGGACACAATGCACTTATACCAACTTTTTTTCCAATCCTCAATGCACGCTAAAAAGGAATCAACAGAAGGGATGGTCTTCAAAGCGCGCTGCGATTCACGTTGAATCTTCACGCATATCGTGTTTTCGGTACCAATCGAAATTTGACGCATTTGAGGCCCAAAATAGATTTGACCGATCCTTTTGAAATTTGAACATCATCAGCAAGTCCTCTAATTTTAGGATCATCTAATCAAGGTAAATCGATGGTTTGCAATCACCAAATCTTTAATTTTTTGTACGTGAGCTTCGTCGGTTGAGGTGGAGGGTCGACCAGAAAGCTCTTCGTCTTCAACGCGTTCTCTGCCTTCTTTGAACTGTTTATACCATTTGTAAACATTTCTTTATGATATAGTTTGCTCACCGAATGCCTTCTGTAACATTCTATACGTTTCAGCACACGAATATTCATTCCGCAAACAAAATTGAATGCAAGTTCTTTTCTCAATGAATTCAGACATTTCAAATATCGCCGGAATCAGTTTGAGCGTCTCACAAAGCCAAGCGTAACTCATGATTATTTCGACTTCAAATGTCACACAGTGCCAGCAACCTAAAAAAGAAAAATAAATTGAAATTCCATAATCCCCGGAAGTTTTAAGTTGCAAAGTTGAAGAAACACATTCCTAAGGGAATTCATGATCCCCTTTGTTGTTTGTACGCAATGATGCATAGAACGTTTCATTGCTTTCAAACTTTCTCCAAGGATCAAAATGAAGTTTTGTAATGGATCTACGGCATTTCAAGAACATATTTTGCAGGAAAAACATTATATATGAAATTATATGCATATTAGATTGTTTCTTTAAAAAAAATAGAAAAAAAAGTTTCTTTTTTATCCTTCTATTAGTTCACACACTCGCTATATACACAGTCCAGTCACATTAATGTGACCACCACCTACTTTCGACGTCAACGTGAAATAACCCATCACAAAAGGCAGGTGGCAACACATTGCAGTGGAGTGTATATAAAGAATTACACTTAATACCACTTAAATACCCCTTAATACCACATTCCACACTCCACTCAAAGCCATAATATACAAGAGTGTATATTCTGGCTTTTGACAGGTGGTCACATTAATGTGACTGGAATGTGTATATCCAGTTCAAATTTTCAATCGTTAATAAAATAGTTTTTATTCCTCCACTCAAATTCAGATACATTTTTTTAACTTGCAGTGGATGACACTTGATGATAATACGGTTTTTTCAAATATTAATTCAATAATTAAATTTAATTCATTAATTTTAGTTTTTTTTAGATTTAAGTTGTATATATCTACCAATAGACGGCGCCAGATAAATTTAAAAAAAATGAATGAAAGTTATTTATAAAGGACTTTCTGCAATAGAGTGAAAAAAAAGTAAGAATTGACTTAATTTTTTTTTTTTATATTACTTGTTTAAACCAAGTTTCTTTATGAGAGTTATCTGAATTTTCTTATTTACGACACGCAAATGCAACCGATAAGCTTTCCGTAAAGACTTTCTTGTAAGGCAATGCCATTCCTTCTTTACACGTACATGGGTTTATAACTGACACCCATATTCATTTCATGTATATTTAAGTGGAACATCGGCCCAAAGAAAAAAAAAAATGTTTTCTTTTTTAAACAACAGGAAAACAAAAATTGAAAAAATGATTCTAAAAAGTCAACATGAGAAACAATTTCTTCATATTTTTTGACATTTGTTTCTATATTCGTTTACTACTACTTTTTTTTTATTGGAATATATTTTTCTTTTCATTTATATTTTAGGAATAAATAAAGGAACAAAAGAAAATTGAATAAAAAATAAAATGAACTTTCAACGTAAAATGAAATACAATAAACAATATTTTCAGCTCAGAGAAGAGGAAAAAATGAACTTAAGTCTTTGAGTGAGTTTTCCTCAAGACTTGCTTATGGAAGATTTATTCAAACGCAATTTAAAATGCATTATTTCAAGAAAATTTAATGCTTAAAATAAAGCGGCATGCGAAGAAACTGAGTAAACGGAAAGGACAGCGTCCAGGAAAAGATTCTTTTAGTGAGAAGTTTAACAAGGATTTTTCTGTCATGTATTTAAACAAGCAATATATATATATTTCTACGAACAATTTCTGCCTTTTGTGAGAAATCTTAATGTAAGGCATTTTGGGATTTTTGTATAGAGAATTCTATGATGGTTCCACTATACAATTTGAGCCCAGAATATAGTAGGGATCAGAAGTAGGTTTTGTAGAGAAAAGTGATCTTGTTTATACTACTGTGACCAAAAAGTAAGACCAATTATTTTTTTTCTTCCAAAAACTCTTTATTTATTCTTAAAAATTTATTTCATCGCCTTCACAGTAATCCCCTTCGGACACAATGCATTTAGGCCAAATTTTTTTCCAATCCTCAAGGCAGGCTAAAAAGTCACCGGAAGGGATGCCCTACAAAGCGCTCACCGATACACGTTGAATCTCTTCAATCGACTCAAAACGGTGTCCCCGGAGTGGTCTTTTGAGTTTAGGGATTAGCCAGAAATCGCACGGCGTGAATGTGGGGGTTGTGGAACGATATGGGTTTCATTTTGGCAAAAACGTCGCGAAGAATCAATGCACTGTGAGTTGGCTCATGTGTTTTCGGTACCAATCATGATTAGACGCGTTTGAGGCCTAAAATGGAATGGACCGATCCTTTTGAAATTTCAACATCATCAGCAAGTTCTCTAAATGTAAATCGACGGTTTAAATCGAAGAACTTTAATTTTTTCTTTGTACGTGAGCTTCGTCGGTTGAGGTGGAGGGTCGACGAGAGGGCTCTTCTTCAACGCGCTCTGTGCCTTCTTCGAACTGTTTATACCACTTGTACACATTTCTTTCCGATAGAGGAATGCTTACCGAATGCCTTATGCAACATTCTATACGTTTCCGCAAACAAAATTGAATGCAAGTTCTTTTCCCAATTCATTCAGATATTTCAAAAATCGCTGGAATCAGTTTTAGCGTCTCGCAAAGCCAATTCAAACACCAATGAATATTTTGACGTCAAATTTTAAATTCAGCTCCGGTAATTTTAAATTTAAAATTAGTTTTACTTTTTAGGGAGAGTAGTATATATATATATAGTTTTATCAGATACATATATATCTAATAAAATTTCCAGAAGAAATTCAGTACTAATTATTACAGGACAAATTGATAAAAATGTCAATATATGGAACTTTTGCAGAATGAATACGAATTAAATTTCATCAGGAAGTATTATTTAGGTTAACGTTTCCATTTCTCATTCCGTTCTCATTAAGTTCTTTGTGGAATTTTTTGTGATTCATTTATTATACAAAAAAAAATATTTTAGCAGGATGATTTTTTTCATTTATCGAGATTTTTTTGAGGAATTATTGTAGTGAAATAAAAACAAGTTATATTAAAAAAATTTAAAGTCAATTCCTATTTTTTTCCCACTCTATTGCAGAAAGTCCTTTATAAATAATTTTCATTCATTTTTTTTAGTTTAGCGGGCGCCCTCTATTGGTAGATATATTCAAATCAAATCTAAAAAAAAAAAAAAAAAAAAAAAATTAATTCATTAAATTTAATTACTGAATTAATATTTGAAAAAACTGTAATAACATCCAGTGTCATCCACTACAAGTTAAAAAAAAATGGATGTTGAACTTGAGTGGATGAATAAAAAGCATTTTACGAACGATTGAAAATTTGAACAAGATATATATAGGGAGAGTGTGAGCTATTAAAAGGAAGTGAAAAAGCAAACTACCTTTCAGTTAAAATGTTTTATTAAGTTGTAACATTTAAGCAAGAAAAAAAAATGACATGTTAAATAGTATTATACATACCCTTCAAACCACACGCAGCCTGATAGCCAACAGCCTAGCGCTATGACCGTTGGTACCGAAGGCTTCAGATTCGAATCCTTCCGGTGGCGTGGATGTTTGTTGGCGGTTCGGAATCCACGTTAAACTACAGGTCCCGGTATATTTAGAATAAATTGTGCACATCATGACCGTAGAGCGACAAATCTTTCTTACCTTACCTCAAACCTCACGAAAAGGATTTCCTTCTATTAAGCTTCGTAGTAAAATTAATAGAATTTCCAGTTTGCCCTAACTGAAGAAACCCAATTTGCAAATTTACAGTGTTAAATTAAAGTAAAAGTAACTATAAACAAAACACTCTAGTAAACTAGCTTTATTCATGCAGCTGATTTTCAGTTAAATTCTAACAAGGATTCCGGCGATTTTTGAAATGTCTGAATTCATTGAGTAAAGCACTTGCATTCGATTTTGTTTGCGGAAACGTATAGAATGTCGCAGAAAGCCTTCGGTGAGCATTCCTATATCGGAAAGAAATGTTTACAAGAGGTATAAACAGTTCGAAGAAGGCAGAGAACGCGTTGAAGACGAAGAGTCCTCTGGTCGACTCTCAACCTCAACCGACGAAGCTCACGTCCCAAAAAAATTAAAGGTTTGGTGCTTGTAAACTGTCGATTTAGAATTAGAGACCTCGCTGATAATGTTGGAATTTCAAATGGATCGGTCCATTCCATTTTGGGCCTCAAACGCGTCAAATCTCGATGGGTACCGAAAACACAGAATCTCACGTCAGCTAACACTGTTTTGATTCTTGGCCAAAAACGAAACCCATATTGTTCCACAGCCACCGTATTCACCCCGTGCGAACTCTGGCTATTACCCAAACTCAAAAGACCACCCCGAGGACACCGTTTCGAGTCGATTGAAGAGATTCAACGTGAATCGCCGCGCGCTTTGAAGGCTATCCCTGCCGATGACTTTTTGGCCTGCATTGAGGATTGGGAAAAAAGTTAACATAAGTGCATTGTGTCCGGAGGGGATGACTTTGAAGGCGATGAAATAACTTTGGAAGAATAAATAAAGAGTTTTTGAAAAAAATAAAAATTGGTCTTACTTTTTGGGCACAGTAGTAAGTGACACTCTGTAGTAAATTTAATGCTACATTATTTATGTTTCAGTTAAATTCTAACAATGCTTTCAGATTGGAATGAAGGAAATAATAAAATCGATTTAATTAATTATCCCTGTCAGCTCTACTTTAAAAGAGTCTTAATGTGCGAGTTAACTTAATACGGCCGCGTGATTGGTGGGCTTTCAACCTCTACAGCGGAGATATTGAATAATGTATTCATAATGAGATAAGAATTGAGAAAATCTGAATAGGAAACATTGTATCGACCTTCTCTTGGGACGTTGATAACATCTAATCTATTGTCGAAAACTGTAACCGGAACCCTTTTTTATGGGTCATTTACATAAGTTGCTTGTAAAAGTATTAGAAAAGGTAATTCTTTTCTCAGTTATTAAATATTTAATTGAACACATTAAACAAATTTTTTTGTCACTATTCGTAAATGAATTTTTTATGACAAAGAAGAAATAATTTGAATATGAATTTTTCTGTCATAGCAAGCAAATTATTTACTTAATTTAAAGGTAATATTTGTTCAATAATTCTTCATGTGTTGGTGAAATTAAAATCCAATTATATTTATGTTTAGACATCTTAATATTTCTTGTTTTTTTCAGACAAATATAACTTTTTTAAAAACGTGACTGTTTCTAATGTTTGTATAATATTTGGGAAATCTCAAATTTCTTCTATATTAAAAAGTGAAGTCGTTTGTGTACACATATATGAATTTGTAAAGACAATTTATTTATTATTTTAACAATCCATGTTATCTCAATCCCTCTTATTAGTAATTGATATTAATAATTTTAATCTACTAGAACCTAAATACAAAAAATTTTAAAGGAATTTTTAAATTTTAATTTTTAATTTTTTTTAAAATTTATTTTAACTTTTTAAATTTTAAAATTAATTAATTAATTAATAATTCGTTTAAAAATAATTTTAAAATAATTTTTAATTCCTTTTTAAAAATGTTAATTAAATTTTTTTAAATTTTTTAATTTTAATTTTAAAAATTTTAATTACATTTTTTAATTTTAATTTTAAAAATTTTAATTACATTTCAAAAAAAAATTTGATTTTGATTTTTTAAATTTTAAATTTTAAAAGTTTTTTTTAAAATTTAATTTAAATTGTAAAATTTTTAATTTATTTTTTTTAATTTAAAATTCAATAAATTTTTAATTTTTTGAAATTTTAAAACTGATTGAGTTAGAACTGATTATAGCGTTAATAAATAGAAAACAAAAAACAAGATTTAAATAATTTCTTAAAATCTTTTATAAAAGCTATTAAATATTTTATCTTATTTTTTAATGTCTTATGAGGCTAAATGGTTGAGTGGCTGGCGCTAGGTACCACAGGTTTCGGGTTCGAATCCCGGCGGTGCCATGGATGTGTGTAGCTGTTCGGAATCCCCTTTAAGCCGTAGGTCCTGGACATATATGACCGTAGAGCGTCACAGAGCCCAACAGACTTCTCACCCACATAATTAACAAACTGTTAAGGGGGAACGCAGCTCTAGGTACAGGGATGTGGTATGGTGTAGTAGTAGTAGTAGTCTAATATGCGTTGGGCGTAGGGCTGACAACTCTACCCCGTAAAAAGAAAAACATCAAACCAATAGGTAACCATCTCGAAATCTACCAGTAGGTAGACGGCCTTGGCCCACCATGGGCTGCTGCGCCAATGATGATGATGATTACTTTGTAGTTTTGTTTATTGAAACTTAAAAAACAAACTGAAGAAAATTATGTTTCTAATATAATACACTAATACGTATTAAGTATAAAATGAAGTTTATAATACATAACGCACAGTGACGGATTTATGCTTAGGCCTGCGATACCTAAGCCTAAATCCGAGGCGTCTTCTTTGAACTGTTTATACCCATTTTAGACATTCCTTTCCGATATAGGAATGCTCCCCGAATGCCTTCAGCAACATTCTATACGTTTCCGCAAACAAAATTTAACGCAAGTTCTTGCTCAATGAATTCAGACATTTCAAAAATCGCAGGAATTTTAGCATCTCAGAAAAAAAAAGCGTAACTCAAACACTAATGAATATTTGACGTCAAATTTTACACAGATGTCAAGGACAGTGCCAACAACCTAAAAAAAAAAATAAAAAAAAATTGAAATATCATATGCCTGGGAAATTTAAATTGAAAACTCGTCTTACTTTTTGGGCACATTAGTATGTGTAAACGCAATATTGCTTTCGATTATTATTACTTTCATTGATTTTTATTAAATATTTATTTAATTATCATAAATTATTTAATTATTATTAATAATATTTATTTAAGTATTATAATTTTAGTTAATTATCTACAAAACTTAAAATAGTAGTCCACTTCTGGCGTTTTTAATTGATTTAACGATAACATAAAATATCTTGCTAAGTAAAAATAACTTTGTTGCCAACAAAAAAAAAAAAAAAAAAAAAAAAAAAAAAAAAATGAATAAAACTAAACTAAAACAAAGAAGTCATTCGATTTTCAACATGAGAATTTGACCATATTTGACAGATAATTCTTATTTTTTTACAAAAAAATTTTTTTTTGAATTTCAGACAACGCGTTATCTTTAATCCGGTTATTCTTTTAACTTTACGTTATTTTCAAAACAAAATAATATATTTTTTTAATCTGTTGCGCAATTTTCAATCGATTATGCAATAGATCAGAAACAAAGAAAACAACTTCATATTTGAAAAAAAAAAATGAAAGGGCCATCTGCTAAATTTCTGTTTCAGAAGGTATTTAAATGGAAGATTATGAGCAAAGGGCATTCCATACTTCGAAAGACAGCAAGATGATGTTCCTTATTTTGGCTGTTGCTATACTGACTGCGGATGCAGCTGTACTGCCCAACAGAACACGAGTTATTCCCCAAGAATTCCATGATGAAGAGTACGGTGAGTTGAATATATTAACTTATAGAACCTTGAGTCTGAATCTTTTATTTCCATTAAATGCCTTTTTAGAACTAATAAATTCTCAAGGTTACCCTTTTTATTCATTTTTCAATTCCTGCTATGAGTTCACACTCTCCCTATATATATCTTGTTCAAATTCTCAATCGTTACTTAAACCCTTTTTCTTCATCCACTCGAGTTCAAACACATTTTTTGAACTTGTAGTGGAGGACACTGGATGTGAGTACAGTTTTTCAAATATTAATTCTTTCATTAAATTTAATAAATTAATTTTAGTTGTAAGTATCTACCAATAGATGGTGCCAGATGTGAGAGGAAAATTTCAACTTGAAAAGAAATCCTTTCTTTTTTCCAATTCCTACTATTAATTCACACTCTCCCTATATATATTTATATATCTTGGTCAAATTTTCAATCGTTCATGAAAGGCTTTTTATTCATCTACTCAAGGTCAAATGCATTTTTTGTAAACTTGTAGTGGATGACACTGGATGTTAATGCAGTTTTTTGTCAAATATTAATTCCTTCATTAAATTTAATTAATTAATTTTAGTTTTAGATGGACGAAAAAATTTCTCGTATATAAGATATTTAGCAGGATATACATTTAGAAGCTTAGATTAGAAATGAAAAAAAAAAAAAAAAAAAAAAAAAAAAAGAAGGCAAATAAATAGTAACAAACAAAAATAATAGTCAAACACGGCATATAGAAAGGAAAATGGAAAATTACAAGGAAATGAACTTATTTTTGCCACTTAATAGTGTGATTCTGTCCTATGTATATACATATTTATATTCATTGTAATTATTTAATAAAAAATAACTAAAATAAAAATTTTCTTTGTTGACCTAAGTAGGAATTGACTTTAAAAGAAAATTTTTATATTACTTGTTCTAAATGACGTTCTAAAAATGATGATAATTAAATTTTATTTTAGAAAAATTTAAAAATTATTTGAATAATTTTTCTTAAAATCCTTATTTGATCTGTAAAATATTAAAAAGCTGCTTTAAAGAAATAGCAAGGGTAATTGTTCAAACAGGAGCTTGATGGCCGAATGACTGGCGTATGGATCAGGATTCGGGTTCGAGTCCTAGTGTGTTATAGATGTTTATAGTGGTTCGGAATCCACTTTGAACAATAGGTCCCTGTCTGATAGAATTGTTGGGAATAAAGCTGACAAACCTACCCCTTAAAAAGATAACATCTTTTGTCTCGAAATCTGCCAATTGGCAGACGGTCTTGATCCACCATGCCTGCCTGTAATGAAGAAGAATTATGAAAATTGCAGGTAGCAATTTTGTGTTGCCATATGTATGTCGATATCCCTTAGTATACTTGAAATAATAGTTACCTTTTCATTTAATGATGATGAAATAAACTTTATATATGAAATAATCTTATAACAAAGTATAATAGCCGGGAAAAAAGAATATTTAGAAGAAATAAATTTATGAACGTAAATATACCATAATCAGACAGAATTAATTTAGTTTGTTTGCGAGCTAGGTAACACTTAAATGCAATTTGCATCATACACTTTTCCTTTTAAGGAATCCTTTTTGAAGTTATTGTATTTACGTAACGCAATAACTTGAAAATATATTCCTCGATTGTCAGTTTTAAAGCAATATGTAGGGTTTACTTTTTTAATTACTATAAGCACCTCAAAGTATTCTATAAAATATTTTGATTTTTCAAAGCAGTAACGAAACGCGAATAATCTCGATCTTAAATATTTTGTCTATTGCAGAAACTAAGAGATTGGCCATGCAAAATCCTGACTTGTACGATGGAGACATGGCAGGAATCGACGGACCCTTTGTGAGTATTTTCCTGTGTTTCATTGTTACTGAAATTTGGAAAGAATTTGCAAGAATTCATATCGCTTGAATACACTCTATCTGATAATGTCCGTGAAGGTAACTCGTCTAAAACCTGGTTTAACTTTATTCTAAACATCCCTGATCAGCCCAGGCTTAAAGCTGTTGCCTTTTCAGACTCCTGACGGGCCATGATTGATTGGCAATCATCTTTTTCGAATAAAAATATTTGAAAGGCCGAAATGCATGCTCTGCAGTCTTGGAGAGGACATGGATTCAACATCACCTTCCTGTATGACCTACACTTGTTTCGCCACTGTGTACGGTCTTTACTGATACACTACGTAAAAAAAGTAAAAGGACACTTGATTTTGTAACAATAACCGAAAAATATTTTATTTTTACTAAAAATTTTTATTAGAAACATTTTACAAATATTTTAAAATTACAATTTTAACATCAGAATTATGATATTCAAACATAAAATATTAATGGCAACAAAAATAGTTTCTCTTTTTTGAAACTTTGTAAAAAAAATAGAAGGACAGCATTATAATGAATGAAAAAATAGTGATTTTAACAAGGAATGTTCTTCCCATTGGCCTTTATAACTTCAAATATTCTGTTTGGAAGTGAATTTTATAGAGATTGAACTTCTGTTTGACAAAAATTGTCCCCCGAGTCATTCAATTCTTCTCGAAGCTGAGTTAGCGAATCAAATTGCCTTCAGTCAGCATAAACTCGACGAACTAGCATTGCCCAGATGTTTTCCACTATATTAAGGTCAGGACTTTTGGCTGGCCATGGTAAAACATCCACATTATTTGTTAGGAACCAATTTTTGACTCCAGTCGCGGTGTGAATGGAAGCTCCGTCTTGCTGAAACTTCCACTCTTCACCCCTCAAGTCAGAGCCATAAGGAAGAAGCTCGGAATTGAGCACTTGAATGTAGTCTGTATGTTTTTGCCTACCATTTAAGAAAACCAGACTTGTCCTTCCTCCGTATCCAACAGCCAACCAAACCATTAAACTCCCTCCTCCCATTTGTCGTGTTGAATAGTATTCGTCTTCATTCACCAGACAATGCCAGTAGTGCTGATATCCGTCTGGACCGTCTAAGTTAAATTTCTTTTCATCGGAAAATATCACAGAAGTCCATTCTGTAGTCCAGGACATGTGCTCCTTAGCCCACGGTAAACGGTTATCAATGTGAGCTTGTGTCCACTTAGGATGATGTTTCCGTTTTTTGAAAATGAATTTTTTTTTATCTTTTAATATAGTGTAAACTGTTTGTTACGTCACATGATTAAGTCCTGCTTGATTGCTTGCCTTTGAAACACTTCCTTTGTTCTTCTTAAGCACACGAACAAGTTTACTTTCATCACGTGGGGTTAACTTTTTCGGTCTACCAGTCTTCTTTTTCTTTCCATTTTTATAAGGATTTCTGATAAAGTTTGAAACTGTATTGGGGCTCACCTGCAACAATCGAGCAATCTCTGTGACACCTTTACCATCATTTTGATATGCGGAAATTTGGCCTTTTTGAAAATTGTTCAAAAGTATTCCTTTAAGCATTTCTGAGAACGGAGAAACAGCGTAAATTTTAAACAAATCAAATATTTTTGACAGAAAAGGATAAAACAAAGTTCAAAATCACTATTTAACTAAAGAACAACTCACTAAATTAAATATATTAGCAAGTGTCCTTCTACTTTTTTTACACATCGGAAATTATATATACTAATTTCATTAATAATATTAGTGGTAGATGTTTAATTTTTGCCTAAAACGAAAAAAAGGGTCATTAAACTAAATCTACATAAATATCTGGTAGTTAGGAGAAAATAAGAGATATTAATTGGCAAAAAAACACTGTCCTTCTATTTTTTTTACGCAGTGTAGGCTAGGGCCCTTATGGGCTGAACCTGTCCCTATGTGATTTCCTTCGATTCTCGGTGTTGTTTTCATTTTCCTTGTGTTCTTTTTATTTTATTGCTTATTGTAGCCTGCCCTCGGAAATAAAAAAAATATTGCTTGAATTATTATGTAAATCAAAATTCCAGGAAATACAAACTAGCAAAAGCTTTACAATAGTCTCGTTGAGCATTACCATTTTTTAGAACTTACAAACTTCTGATGTACAGTAAAATTCGATTATTATTGTTTCCCATTCGTGTTTTAAAACATGTACTTTAATTGTCTTTTAATAAGAAGACTAGAGCTCAATTCAAGACCTCGAGAGCTCTGAATCTCTTATTGGACGTTAGAGTAACTACTTCTTGAAATTATTAGATTATCTGAAGACGGAGTAGTTGGTTGTTTAATTGGATTCATGTGATGTTTTCGTCCAATATGGCACGGAAACGGGAAGTAGCTATCTTTTAAAGACATCCCTAAAGCCATTACTTTGGTACATCGCTTTAACATCGATATAGACCATAAGGTACTAATAAAATAGGACCTGGATGGCCGAGTGGCCTAACGGTCTGGCTCGGCTCTCGGTACCACAAGTATCGGGGTCGAATCCCGGCGGTGCCATGGAAGTTTGTAGGGGTTCGGAATCCACTTTAAACAGTAGGTCCTGGTCTCCTGTGACCGTAGAGCGTCACAGAGCCCAATCAGACTTCTTCTCACCCGCATTATTACTAAACTGTAAAGGGACAAACTACAGCTCTAGTCACAGTGATGTGGTGTGATCTAGTAGTAGCGATACTAGTAAAATAGAGCGCGTCCCCCTATTCGAAGAAACAAAACGTTGGAGCTTAAATGGGTCTTACTTTTTGTACACAGTAGTGTGACCACGTGAGGATTATGTTTGCTCCAAATTAGAAACCCGATGGCCGCTCTTTCGCATTACCACCATATAATATTGACGCAGTAAAGTGATATTCTCTATCATAAAGATATCAATCCTAATAATCCGCTTCATCTCCCCTTGGCTCCTGTTTCTTTTTGTTAGAAAACTTAAACATGTTACAAAGCGATCCTGAACATTCCCAGAAATTCTTCTTCTCGAGTCATACATTTATTTAACCATATACTTACCAAAAATAAAAAGATACAAGAAATGCTATTTTGCTTATAGCTCTGATCGTTTTGCATGAAATAGAATAAAACATTACATAAAGTACATAACAATGAATGTTTTATATTTCTTAACCACATTAGAAGGAAAATAGGACACAAGTAAATTTATTGTTAGAATATAAATGACAAATAATTAGAAAAAGCAAATTTTGTGTTTTATTTAGAGCTGAAAAAAATAACGA
The DNA here is from genome assembly GCA_021605075.1 of Caerostris darwini. Lineage (NCBI taxonomy): Eukaryota > Metazoa > Arthropoda > Arachnida > Araneae > Araneidae > Caerostris > Caerostris darwini. The sequence continues at coordinate 758,389 of BPLQ01004772.1, forward strand.
ACCCTTTCTGTTGAAAATCATTGCAAGGCAGTAGACATTTTTTCTCCCTTCAGCCAACAGCATAGAGTAAAAAAAATCTTTACCTTAAAAAATACCTTCGCATAGTTTAAAATACAAAGTAAAAGTAATTTCACATGTACTATTGTGCCCAAAAAGTAAGTTTTCAATTTAAATTTCTCGTGCATAGGTTGCTGGCACTGTCCTTGGCATCTGTGAGAAATTTCATGTCACAATATTCAGTAGTACTTGAGAGATGCTAAGATTGATTCAGGTGATTTTTGAAATGTCTCTTCAATAGACTCAAAACAGTGTCCCCTGAATGATCTTTTGGGTTTAGGGAATAGGCAGTAGTAGTGAAGAAGCTAAAGTGAAGAAGAAGTAGTGAAGAAGTAAAGAAGAAGTTAAATCCAGTGAATACGATGGTTGTGGAACGATATGGATTTCATTTTTGGCGAAAAAGTCACGAAGATTCAATGCAGTGTGAGCTGGCGTTTTCAGTGTTTTCGTACCCAAAACATCTTCTAAAATGGAGTTTTGAAATTACAACATCCTCAGCAAGGTCTCTAATTGTAAATAGACGGTTTTCAAGCACCAAATCTTTAATTATTTGGACGTGAACTTCGTCGGTTGAGATTGAAGGTCGACTAGAGCGCTCTTCATCTTCAACACGTTCTCTGCCTTCTTGGAACTGTTTATACCTCTTCTAAATATTTTTTTCCGATATAGGAATGCTCGCCGAATGCCTTCTGCAACATTCTCTACGTTTCCGCAAACAAAATCCAATGCAAGTTCTTTGTTCAATGAATTCAGACATTTCAAAAATAGCCGGAATCAGCTTTAGCGTCTCACAAAGCCAAGCGTCACTCAAACACTAATGAATATTTTTTAATTTATGTTTTCAAATTTCACAGAGACGTCAAGGGCAGCGGCAGCAACCTGAAAAAGAAAAAAAATTGAAATTGCATAAGCTTGGCAGGAATTTTAATTGAAAATGGGTCTTACTTTTTGTACACAGTAGTGTGAGCACGTGAGGTTTATGTTTGCTCCAAATTAGAAACCCGATGGCCGCTCTTTCGTATATGATATTGACGCAGTAAAGTGATATTCTCCATCATAAAGATATCAATCCTAATTTTTGTATTCCACTGTATTGTTGCTATTGCAAAACTTACTTTCACCTTTGAGAGTTGCCCTATAAAATGTTTGTGTGATATTGTTTTAAACAGTTGCATACATTAATCGATGTAGTAAATTTTTATTACATTATAAATTTATATTACATATTTTTTTATGCTTGTAATGTTATGTAAGTGTATTTTTGTAGGATGCAGAGCGTAATGCTATCCCGGGATCTTTCTACAGATGGCCCAACGCTAAAGTGCCCTATGTCATAGATCGATCCCTCTGTAAGTTTTCTTGATTTCTGACACAGAATAAATTTTAAACTAATACGTAACATTTACTTTACTTAGTCAACAAAACTAAAATATATTTTTAAAGTATATACACGTGACCTGTTGGGCAACTTTTATCATTTCAGAAATATATGAGTAATTTATAATTTAATAGATTCGATATGCCTGTAACCTAGAGAATAATATTCGTACCTTACAAAAAACTTCCAACTTCTAGGCTTTTTTTAAAACTTTCCAGAGATATAATGATGAGAAGGCATGTCAGGCGATACTGAAAACTTAATATTTCATGCACAAAAATATTAATAATATTTAATAAACCTGCAAGAATAATATACTTAAAAAATTTTAAAGAATACTTCTAATAAGACAAAAAAAATTCCTCAATCTTCAATAAGTATCGCTTAAGTATTAGAGTGGTGTCATAATTAAGTATGGCATTTACTCATAGGAGAATCACTGTTACATCCTCTATAACCTTGGTATAACACATTGGAAGTATCAAAAGAAAATTAATGTACAATAAATAAAAAGTTGACCATTTCATGGAATATTCCCATGTTCTCATTGCTCAATTAATTGAAATGTTCCGATGTTAACATCGCTTTTTATAGTTGTAAATAACAAATTGTGCCACCAAATATGGAAGGTTGCTATGCTATTTGCCTTTTAAGATTATTACGGGAAATAATCTTAAAAGGCTTCTACTTTCGTGTTAGGAATGGTGTACAGAAACCGCTTTTGCTTTGTTGTTAACATGAGTTGCAGTGAGTGAGTTTGTTGTGAGTTCACTTGAGTTTGCTGTTAACACGAATTGTCAAGATGATGTCATTTTGTGGTTGTCATTGGCGCTCTGGCGATTGGGTACCACAGATTTCGGCTTCGAATCTCGGTGGTGCCATGGATGTTTGTAGTGGTTCGGAATTCACTTTAAACCGTAAGTCCAGGTCTAACAGGAGGTATTGTTGCCAGCAATTTCATTGCTGTAGCAGCATTGCGGAGGTATTGTTACACCGCGTACGTGGCTTATCTTCAAGCTCCACGCACCTCCTGGGTAGTGTTAAGTGAGTAACGTCGGTGCAGCGCTTGTCTTAAGGCATCAAAGACAATTGTCTAAGTGTTTGCCAGCTGCATTAGAACAAAAAAAAAAAATGTCATTTTGTTGTTAACACGAATTGCCAAAAGGATGTCGTTTTATTGTAAACGTGAATTTGTTTGTGAATTTGTGAGTAAGTTTGTTGTTAGTTTGAGTGAGTTTATTATTAACAAGATTTGTCTAAATGATATCTTTTTGTTGTTAACATTAGTTGTCAACATGATATCGTTTTGTTGTTAACATGAGTTGTCAAAATGATATTGTTTTGTTGTTAACATGAGTTTGTTGTGAGTTAACATGCATTTGTTAATAACATGAATTGTCAAAATGATGTCGTTTTTTTGTTAACATGAGTTTGAGTGAGTGTGTGAATATGTTGTTAACATGAATTTGTTGATAACATGTGCTGTCAAAATTAAGCTGTTTTGTTGTTAGCATAAGTTGTCGAAGTGATGAAAGAAATATCAGGCCCATCGCCCAGCATTTAAAAAGAAAACCACATTTAAAGATTAATAATTAAATTTTTAAGGGTTGAATTGTTAGAAAAAATGTTTAAAAAATTGAAATTGAAAGATAAAAAACATTCATTTTTTATGAATGAAATTCTTTGAATTATTTTTTTTCACTTCAGCTAAATTACTTTTCGGAATAAATTAAATTGATAAGAAACTTTTTTTAACATGCGTCCATACAATTTCTTTTCTTGACAGAGAAATAAAAAGTATTCTTTCATCAAGTATTTTTTTGCTTCGTTAGTAATAGTACTATCTAGACACAGATACATTCTTTTTTCCCATGCGCAGCTGGACTCGACAACATGTTCAGGGCTTCCTTCAACGACTACCACAAAAACACCTGCGTCAGGTTCGTTCCCCGTACCAACGAAAGGGACTACGTCTACATGTTCGCCGGACAAGGGTACGTATACGACCTCAATGGGCTCAATTTTCAGTATATTGCAGAAAACAAATTAAGTTGAAATTTTCCTCTTAAATCTGGCGCCATCTATAATCAGATACATACAACTTAAATCTAAAAACAAGTAATACAAAAAAAAAAAAAAAAAAAAAAATTAAGTCAATTCCTACTTTTTTCACACTATCGCAGAAAGTCCTTTATAAATAATTTTCATTCATTTTTTAAGTTTATCTGGTGCCATCTATTGATAGATACTTGCACCTTAAATCTAGAGGAGATATAGGGAGAGTGTGAGCTAATAGAAGGAATTGAAAAAACTAAAATTAATTAATTAAATTTAATTACTGAATTGATATTTGAGAAAACTGTATTAACATCAAGTGTCATCCACTACAAGTTCAAAAACAAATGTATTTGAACTGGAGTGGATGAATAAAATGTATTTTATGAAAGATTGAAAATTTGAACAAGATGTATATAGGGAGAGTGTGAACTAATAGAAGGAATTGAAAAAGGGCGAGCATTTCCAAAATTTTGAACGAGAAAAGTTTGGAAATATAGAAATATTTAGATTTCAGGGGAAAAAAATATAAAAAAAGAGATTTATCTAAGCAGATGGAAAATGGATACACAAGTATTTTTAAAATTGAGCTAATCAATCTTAGGAAAATATTGATAGTAAAGGTCTTGAGTTTACAGGCAATCAATGTGCTTATTCAAACAATACATTAATGAGGGACGTTTTACCATAACCACCATTTACCATAACTTTTTACACGATTTACTATCATAATTTTTTACATAACATGATTTACTACTATAACTTTTTACTTTTTATTTAACATGATTTACTACCATAACTTTTTACTTTTTACATAAGATGATTTACTACCATACATTTTTACTTTTTACATAACATTATTCACTACCATATTTTTTTACTTTTTACATAACATTTACCAATTCACAAAAACTAAAAATTTTTAATGGAAATAGGGTTGCAAGTTTAAATTTAAACCATTTTTGAGAAACGAAATAAAAGCAACTGAGCATTAAAGAAATAAAATGACAACTACATATTCTGTAGATAATGATTGGCTCATAAGCAGTTTTAATATACAATTATAACTAAAATATTTTATATAATAATAATATAAATTGGGATAAAAAACAAACCAATATAAATTAAAAATACAACTTTTATTTCTAAAATGTAAGCAATTTTGGTGACTATGAAGTTATTAAAATTAGGAATTTGCGAATGACAGAAAAAAAGTGCATTGAAAAGAAACATTTTAGATTAAACATTAAGAATTTAATGATTTTTAAAAAAAAACATTAAGAGTTTAAGGTCTTTTTAAAAAACATTAAGAGTTTAATGCCTTTAAAAAAAAAAGAGTTTGATGTATTTTTTAAAAATCATTAAGAGTTTAAAGCATTTTTTAAACACATTAAAAGTCAAATGTCATTTTTTAAAAACATTAAGAGTTTAATGTCTTTTTTAAAAAACATTAAGAGTTTGTCTTTTTTAAAAAAAACATCAAGAGTTTAATGTCTTTTTTAAAAACATTAAGAGTTTAAGGTATTTTTTTAAACATTAAGAGTTTAATTTCTTTTTTTAAAAAACATTAAGAGTTTAATGTCTTTTTAAAAAAACATTAAGAGTTTAATGTCTTTTTTAAAAAAAACATTAAAAGTTGACAGTTGTTTTATAAGCATTTTTTCCTTCTTTAGATGCTACTCAATGGTCGGCAAAGTGGGCGGTCAGCAGGCTCTGTCCCTGGGAGACGGCTGTCTGTACGTGGGGACCACCATCCACGAACTGGGACACGCTCTAGGGTTCTACCACGAACAGAACAGGTCTGACAGAGACAACTACCTCTACATCTACATCAACAATGTCGTACGAGGTGTGTATACTATTCATCTCTGAAATCTGTACGTTTCCGACTTTTCATGTGTACTACTGGGCCCAAAAAGTAAGACCAATTATTTAGACTTTTCAAACCTTTATTAGACATTTTAAAAATCGTTGGAACCAGTTTTAACGTCGCACAAAGCCAAGCGTAACTCAAACACTGAATATATATATTTTTTAATTCTAATGCAGCTGGCAAACACTTAGACAATTGTCTTAGATGCCTTAAGGCAAGCGCTGCACAGACGTAACTCATTTAGCACTACCCAGGAGGTGCGTGTAGCTTGAAGATAAACCCCGCAACGCTCTACGATCATGTTAGACCGGTACCTACGCCTTAAAGTGGATTCCGAATCACTACAAATATCCATGGCACCACCGGGACTCGAAACCTGTGGTACCGAGCGCCAGAGCGCTAGCCAATCGGCCATTCAGGCCCACATTCATGAATATTTTGACGTCACATTCCACACAGATGTCGAGGACAGTACCAGCAACCTAAAAAATAAAAAATAAAAAATAGAAATTCCATAAGCCCGGGAATTTTAAATTGAAAAGGTCTTACTTTTTGGGCACAGTAGAATTTAGCGCTTTTTGGCAATGTGAGAAACGAGATGTGCGATCTGGCGGCTGAAAAGCAAAAAAAAGAGGGTCTCCAGGGTTTGGAGACAACAAGGTGCGCCATCCATTTTAAGATAGGCTTTCTAAAGCAATATCTTCTATTCTGGGTCTTTCGAAACCCACCATACAATGTAGGGTTAACACGGTTTTTACATGAAAAAAAAATTCGGTGACTGAAGCATACTCGTACGTATAGTGGTTTAGGGTGAGGTTTCACAAGAATCGTAGTTGCGGAGGTAGGTTTAAAGAAGTTTGTATACATCCAATATCTAAAATTATGCGAGCAAATATATTTATTAAATATTAGTAAATTTTTTAAAAAAAACTTTTGCTAAAATAAATTCTAGCCATGATTTTATTCAGATAAAATAAACTAAAGAAGAGAACTCAATTAAAACTTTATGAAGGTCACACATCCCATGTTTAGGTTAATTTTTTAAATTCGAAATTTACACATTCTGCGGGCGTAGGTTTTTTCAACGAGGGCTTGAATGACCGAGTGGCTAGCGATCTGGCATTAGGTACCACAGGCTTCGGGTTCGAGTACCGGGGATGCCATGGATGTTTGTAGTAGTTCGCAATCCACTTTAAACCGTAGGTCCGGTCAAACAGGATCGTAGACGTTGCAGGAGCATTGTTACTCCGCTTGCGTAGCTTATCTTGAAGCTACACGCACCTCCTGGGTAGTGAGTAACGTCGGTGCAGCGCTTGCCTTAAGGTAACCAAGACAACTGTCTAAGTGTCTGCCCCTTGCATTAGAAAAATGATTGCGGGGCTCGAAATATCTCTTTCGCTTGTCTTCCCTCGATGTGCCAGGGTAGGTCTCGAATTTGTTTTTATGCCTCATTCAGGGTGGTTATTGAACTCTGTAATACGAAAAATATATAATGAACAATTTAAAATTATAAGATAAGGTGGTGCTTAAAATGCAATCGCCACTTATTATTCCAATTTTCATAATTGAATGAATGCAGAAGCAAATTATCGATAGATGGGGTCTGATGGCCGAGTGGCTAGCGCTGTGGCACTCGGTATCCCAGATTTCGGGTTCGAGTCCCGGTAGTGTCATGGATGTTTGTAATGGTTCGGAATCCATTTAAACCGTCGGTTCCGGTCTAACATGAACATTGCGGGGATGTTGTTACTCCACGTCCGTAGTTTATCCTCAAGCTTCACGCACCTCCTGATAGTGCTAAGTGAGCAACGTCGGTGCAGCGCTTGCCTTAAGGCATCCAAGACAACTGTCTAAGTGTTTGCCAGCTTCATTAGAACAAAAAAAGAGATGTTTCTACTTTTTTCATGGTTTTTCCACTGCCAACAAGATGCCGAAGAATTATCGAAGTAGATTAATTTCTCAAGCATCATTTGTTCGACTCCAGGGCTCAGCCAGCGTCTCCTGGTTATTCATCCCTTTGAATCAGTTATTAGAAATTCACTAATTATTCTGTTTCATTTTTTACGATTCATTCAATTCCTACTATCAGTTTACACTCTCCCTATATATATCTTGTTCAAATTTTCAATCGTTCCTAAAATACTTTTTATTCATCCACTCAAGTTCAACTGAACATCCACTGAATTTGTAGTGGATGACACTGGATGTTAATAAAGTTTTTTTCAAATATTAATTCGTTAATTCAATTTAATTCATTAATTTTAGTTTCTTTTAGATTTAAGTTGCATGTATCTAATAATAGAGGGCGCCAGATGTAAGAGGAAAATTTCAACATTATTTGTAAAGGACTTTTCTGAAATACAGTGAAAAAAAGTAGAAATTGACTTTAAAATTATTTTTTATATTACTTGTTTTTAATTTGATTTATTAATACAGGCATGGAGTCCAACTTTGCTAAACTGGGCCCGAATCAGAATATCTTGTACAACACCTTCGACTACAACTCCATCATGATCTACGGCAACAGCGCCTTCTCCGCCAACGGGTACTGGACCATGGAGGCCAAGAACGGACAGAGGCTCTACGAGCCCTTTGAAAAGCAGGCCATGACAAGGGCTGACATCGAACGTGTCAACAAGATGTACAACTGCTAGATTTGCAATCATGTATCTTTCCCTAAATAAAGTAGTGCTGTAATGGGATTGTGCAGCTTTTCATTACGTTTTATTCCTTAGTTCAATAGGCCTGCAAAAAATTTTGAGTAACGTGAGAAATTTCTGCGACAGAAAGCAGATTATGTTGATTATGATAAGAATAGACCACTATTCAATAAGGGAAAAGAAATATTAGTTTAAAAAAATTCTTAAATAAACATGAACAATAAATTCATTAGAAAAATTATTTCTACGTATTAACTAAATAATAATTTTTGTAATTTACCCTTATTAAGCATTGATGGGTTTATCATTAGGTACCACTTAGGTTACCATTATTAAGCACTGATAGGTTTACTATTAGGAATACTAGGTTAACCATTAGGTACCACTTAGGTTACCATTATTAAGCACTGATAGGTTTACTATTAGGAATACTAGGTTTACTGTTAGGTACCACTTAGGTTACCATTTTTAAGTACTGATAGATTTACTATTAGGAATACTAGTTTTACCAATAGATACCACATGTTTACTATTAGGTACCACTTAGGTTACCCTTATTAAGCACTGATAGGTTTACTATTAGGAATACTAGGTTTACCATTAGATACCATGGATTTACCATTAGGTACCACTTAGGTTACCATTATTAAGCACTGATAGATTTACTATTAAGAATACTAGGTTTACTATTAGGATACTAGATTTACCAATAAATATCACAGGTTTAACATTAGGAATACTAAGTTTACCATAAGGAATACTAGGTTTACCATTATAAAGACTGATTCAAAGATTATATTATGTATTGTGAAAACGTTAGGTGAGTGCTAATAAATTAAGTTTAAATCATGCTTTTGTTATCAAAAAATGCTTGTGTTTATCTGAGCTAAAACAACACATAAGGAACAAATCGTACATCTCCTACAAAAAAATTTGCAAACATTCACTTTCTGTTTCATATTTATCCTGTAAATTCTTTCATGTTACTTTTATATAAGTATTTATATTGAACCTAAAGCTTTACTATAATTTCAAAAATTACAAATTTAATTTGAAAATCTTTATAACCAGATTTATTTTGAATTCGACTTTCTTTAATAACTCTATAAATTCCATTCAAATAAATTGAATCCATAGAATGCTTATTTCTTTTATTTTGATATCAGTTTGGATTCCCCTTCCAGAATTCACTTGTGTTGAGACATTTTTCATAACATCGGTAGCAATTCAGCTGCATAAATAATCAGAAGAATTAAATATATAAAAAAATACTGAACCTACTGTGTCCAAAAAGTAAGAGCCATTTTCAATTTAAAATTCCCGGGGCTTATGGAATTTCAATTTTTTTTCTCTTTTAGGTTGCTGGCACTGTCCTTGACATTTGTGTGAAATTTCACATCAAAATATTCATTAGTATTTCAGTTACGCTTTGGCTTTGCGAGACACTAAAACTGATTTTTGAAATGTCTGAATTCATTGAGCAAAGAACTTGCATTCAATTTTGTTTGCGGAAACATATAGAACGTTGCAAACGGCATTCAATCGGCATTCCTATATCGGAAAGAAATGTTTAGAAGTGGTATAAACAGTTCAAAGACAGCAGAGAACGAATTGAAGAGAAGAGCTCTCTGGTCGACCACCCAACCTCAACCGAAGAAGCTCACGTCCAAAAAATTAAAGGTTTGGTGCTTGCAAACCGTCCATTTACAACCAGACACCTTGCTGATGATGCTGGAATTGCAAAAGGATATGTCAATTCAATTTCGGGTCCCAAACGCGTTAAATATCGATGGATGCTGAAAACACTGAATGCTCCAGCTCCCACTGCATTGACACTTCGTGACTATTTCGCCAAAAATGAAACCCATATCGTTCCACAACCACAGTATTCACACCGTGCGACTTCCCTAAACTCAAAACACCACTCCAGGTACACCGTTTTGAATCGATTGAAGAGATTCAACGTGAATCGGATCGCACTTTGACTTTTTAGCATGCATTGAGGGTTGGGAAAAAGTTGGCATAAGTGCATTGTAACCGGAGGGGATTATTGTGAAGGCGATGAAATAAATTTGAAAGAATAAATAAGATAAAGAGTTTTCGAAAAAAAAAAAAAAAATTGGTCGTACTTTTCGGGCACAGTAATAAACATATCTGAGAGATTTTTATTTTCTGCTTCGTTATCCTAAAAAAATATCCGTCTATTTTGGGGAATCTGGCAGAGGATAGCATCAACAAAATACAAAAAAAAAAAAAAAAAAAAAAAAATTTGGAAGGCAGAAAAGAAAAATGTCGTTCTAATTGGATAAAAAATTCTTTTGCTGATTCTCTTCAAAACCCTTTTAAGAAATGCCTTTTGATGGCGCAGCTTAGTTATCTCTGGATTGCTTTTCAATTGTCCAGCAATTTTTGCGATGGATTACTTGAATACCATCATTAGTCTAATGAACAACAAGAAACGTTCATATAAAATTTGTGTAAACATGTTTGCAATCGATCTCATTTAAACCATCTTTTTTTTTAACTATATGTTTATTTCGTAAGACTTGAAATGAAACACAAATCTTTAAGCGGACACAGTAGTCTAGAATTTAAAAAAAAAATCGATTTTTTTTGTTCGGTATTTCAAAAGTATAATCCGTTAAGAATAATATACTGTTAAATTTTTGTAATGATATTGACGATATTTTAAGTTCTACAGCCCATTTAGCTCAGAATATGCTTACTTACCCCATATTGAAAATATGCTTACCTTAAACTTCAAACTCATTTGTTTCGAAACTACTTTTTTTCTCACCCGGTGTGAGGAATAAAAAAAAAATAAAAATAAAATAAAACTACTCGGCCGATTCGTCTCAAATTTTAATATGTTATCCAGTACACCACTATCTATCACTGGAACTAAAAAAAATTTTACGTTAAATACTTCTTATTTGTTAAACACCAAAAATAATTTAAAAAAACACAGTCTGTTTTCTGTATGTAAATTTCAACAACGCGCCATTTTGTCAATTTTTGATTTTTAATTTTTATTTTAGTTCCTGCGATAACTACTCTCATACTGATCAGAAAATATTTTTCATTTTTTGTTTACAGACAAGTAAAAGAGCCAAAACTTGACCCACCACCCAGATCCATAGTTATGAGGAGGGCAACTTGAGCGCCACTCCTTAACTACTTAAAAGTTTATTTAATTATAATTTTTTGCATACTATTAAAGCAATTTAATATATCTATAAAGTTTGAATAACTATGTTCATCGTTTTCATTAAAAAAAAAAGCTTGGAAATTCGTCGAAAAAAAGGTGCGCGAATTCACGGGTCCCCTTAAAAAAAATAAGATAAAACATTGAATAGTGGAACATATAATTTATTTAAGTAAAAATATAGAAACAGAGCAAAAATGAAATAAAGGTAGTTAAACAGGTTCATGTAAAGTAACTGCCGATCATTCAAAAAGACATAATTGGATTAGATGGTTTCTTTCCTTCGCAAAGATACAAAACACATGATATTATAATATTGTTGTATTTTAAAGCTGAAATAATGGGATATACCCAAAAATCAAAACCTGATTTGAAAGTATAGCGTATGCATATTACTAGTTGCTATCATGAGTGAACATCATGTAGTCCTGGTTAGGGGTCCGTAACGTTATCCGCAAATGAGGTCCAAGCAAATAAAACTCCATTGCAAAATTTGGCGGAAAAGGGTACTTACCCTTAATTCTTGAAATGATTTATGAATAACCTTAGTCTTAAGGAATTTTCTGAAGAATTTGTCTTTTGCTAGTATGGTTTTGTATCACTTTTCATGTTTTGGCTTGGGACTTTAAACATTTGTTAATCCAATACCTATAAACACTCGTAGTGCTTTGATCCATTCCTTCTTTTAGAAGTTTCATATTTATTACTTTTGGCATTTTCACATGCCTATTAAGCTGTATAGTGCTTATTGTATTTGGAATACTTCTTTCTTCATTTACGTCTACATTACGTCTACGTCGTTGAATGTTACTTTTGTATATTCTTTATTCTTTTGGATATTAAATGTGATAGTGTTTCTTGTAGAATTTGGAATACTTCATTCTTCATTTACGACGACATTTATCTTACTTTTGAATATTCTTTTAGAGATTCTTGAACAATTCATTCTTCATGAAGCTCTTGATCTATTCAACAATGCTATATTCATGTGACCATTCTTGTAGTATTCCAATCCATTGCTTCATATAATATCTCTTCCATTATTAAACATTGTTATATTCCTGAGTTTGTTCTTCTGTTCTCAAATGTTCACCCATGATAAGTTGAAATTTGCTGAGCAGATTTCAGTTTTTTTTTTTTTAAATTTCGTGCTGCTTAGTATTTCATAAAAAATACATAAAAATAAGTAACAAACCATGCTATCTGGCTTATATACATAGTAGCATTTTTTTCTCACTAGAAGAGTTTTGGCATTTCATTTCCAAGAGAGAGGGATGTATTATTTGACAAATACATAATAACAACCCATCACTCAAATTTAACAGCAGACAAGCAGTATTATGGGTAGTTATATTAGATGCAATTAGTGTTTTGTACTAATGAGAACAACATATTACTCTAATCTGATAGCAGATATTCGGTATCATGTATAATGAGACTCAGGAAATTAGCGATTGTCTATGCGATCTTCGCAGGTCGAAACAACTACAGATAGAATATGTTACAGATAGAACTATACCATAAGTTGTTGCATCGTGATGGGTGATAGACTGAGATGCTGATAAATGTCTACTCCAATGAGAAGTAAGGGAAGCTGCCTCCACTTGATTTTCTTAGAATGAGGTCTTTGATGAAGCAGGGTGAGAGTTCTGCGACGAGTCGAAAAGAAGTGACTGAATAGGACGGAGATTCCGCTTGTTTACAAAGTGAGCCCCTTGTGGTTTCGTATATCACGCCGTGTGATAATTAAGGTCTGCTGCAGGACCGGATGCATTAGATTTGGCGTAGACTCGAGAACTTCGACTCTGAGAAAACCGCACTAAAATTTATATTTTTTATTTTTTAGTTCTTTGTATATTAATTCAGAGTTCATTATTTGTATAATTATGTCTATAGTGTTCCCATGAACCTGTAAGCAGTTTTCTTCTTGAAGCCGTTATACGTTGCAACATATATAGTCCTTCATCAGAGAGTTTAAATGATAAAATCTGCTTTAGTAGTTAAATAAAATAAAATGTAGAAAATAATTTTAAAATGATATAAATTGTCTTTTTCTTGTATTATACTTTGATATTAAATAATTGTTCTCTGAAGTAGTTATTTTTCAATTTAATTTATTTTCTTCTCACTGAGCTAATAAAAAAAATTTGAATTCATTCTTTTGAGAATTTAAAAATTTAATACTAATATTTATATGACTATTTACAAAATGCGAACATACCTCCGTAGCCTTGAAAAAAATCATTAAAAATCTATATTTATCTATTATCATCTGTGTGGGAGAAAAACACCATCATGGATTATTTATCTTCAAGCAGGTTATGAATCTATCCTTAAAACTGTGTGTTTACATTTTCCGTATAATTAAATTTCTACAATAGACGAGGAAGAGAGTTCAAAATATTAGGCATATTTACAAATTATTTTCCGAAACAATAACATGAAAATATTTCTACTTTTTTATGTAAAGTTACAGTAACTTATAATTGCAAAAAAAATTATAAAATATCATATAACAAATAAGTAAGACACCAAAGATAAATTTTACTACATCTAAATTAAATCACAATATCTTTTATTATTATGCTTCATATTATCATAGTAAAACTATCTATAGAGAAATATACACATATGCTGTTGAATTATGAGACATTTTCAGTTACCAAAATGGTTCCACCATGCAAAAACGATATTTGTAAATTGTAATTTAAGATAAATTTCTAATAAATTCTATATTGTTTTGAAAGTTGAATTACATGACAATAGTTAAAAGTGTTTTTAGGATTACAAATACAAAATATTAGTAGCCAGCTTCGAGCTTAATGTTTATCAAATTAAAAAAATCAGTTTTAATTCCGCTCTTTAGGATAAATCAAATGAAAATGCGTTATGGTTAAATAACTATCAATGATAAGGATATTAACTGCTTGAAAATAATGCTACAACTAGACTTGAATATAAACGTTCCCCATTTTAAAATAACATTATCAATAACAAGTAATATAAAAAAAAAAATTTAAAGTCAATTTCTACTTTTTTTCACTATACTGCTCATAAAATAAGAGGAACAAACTACTATTTATTAAAAAAAAAAGAAAAAGAAAAATTGTCTAATAATTTTTTGCTTGGTCACAAGTGGAATAAAATAAGTTGGTTATATATATATGCATATACTATGGTAATGAATTTAGCTGTTGTTGTTAAATATCATCAAACATGTGACAGAAGAAAAGTTTATAAAGTTGTCAGTTGTTGTGTCTAATTCTCAGTATTCTGCAGTGCGGAATCAAGGACTTCGCAATATTTTTGTTTTGGTTTGCAAGCAACTCTGCCCTCCCCTTTCCTTTTCTCTTTCTCTTCAGCCATCCATAATTTTTTTTTGTATTAGGTTTCGCAACGGTTAATTATAAACTATTTTTAATTGGCACAGTTATTTTGCTTTTAAATACTTTTGTAAACATTGTATATTTACTAACCTTTTTATTCCTTTTAAATCTCACAGAACATGGGCTCGTTTTCATTTTCTTTCTTTTTTAAACTTAACTTTTGGATTTTATAAATTACGTTTCTTTTACTAGTAATTATTGATACGGAGTTACGGGGTAATCTCTGGTACTCCAACTAATCACCTACCGTTACATTACGTTTCAGTGCGGGACGGAGATCTCATGAGTAGTCTACTCATGGATCTAGGAATAGGAACAGTAATTATAAAACATCCTGTTCCTTCATTTGTTATATATATATTAGTCACAATATTACATTATCACCTCATATAAAAGTCACAATATTATTCGCTAAACACAAACTATCACTTGCTTTTTATGTATCTAGAGAGAGGTATGCTTCAACGGTTTCTCCCTGTATCTTATAGGTCAATTTATATACTCATGTGTTGGCAGGGCCGGATTTTCCAGAGGGGCCTCCATTCAAATTGTTAGCAAAATGAGAATGACACTTTTCTAAAAACACTGAATCGAAAATAAGGAGAAATTCAACACACAGGACTCATAAGCAAACATAAATATGTATGGGTTAAGATCAACGCGTTCGGCTCATTGGGTCTGTTCGTTTGTATAGACTAGTGGAGTTCATAAGCTCAATGATTGCTATGGCAAATACTCGACTGTTCTCGACTTTTTCTTTATCTATTATCTGTGCCACATTTTTTATAAAGATGAGTACCCATCACAACATGTTTCATTTAACATATTGATATATATCACAGTGATAATGTATTTTATTATCTATGTGATTTACAAACTTTAAAAAGGGTGGTGAAGGGGTCTCATAAGTGAAATAGTCCAGGGCCTCTTTTCTTCTAAATCCGGCCCTGTGTGTTGGTGCTATTGGAAATTAGTGAATAGCCTGGTGATCATAAAAACTATTGATTATCAGGCATTGATGAATATCTTGATTATTCGCTTTCGAGCAAATGGAACAGCCGGCTCGATTTCTGATGGACTTGATAACTTTGGAGCTATGTTGGCAGACAGGTCGATCTTTAAGCTTTTATTGAAGATTAGAGGAGGAACGAGGTTGTTCCAATGAAATAACACCTTACTTCTCATTGGAAACCATGGAAAATCGATATCGCCAAAGCATTTCAGTTAGGATTATTGTATTCTTTATTAAAACCTATTCATTTCAATTCCTTCTATTAGCTCACACTCTCCCTATCGATATCTTGTTCAAATCTTCAATCGTTCATAAAATACTTTTTATTCATCCACTCAAGTTCAAATACATTTTTTTTAACTTGTAGTGGAGGACACTGGATGTGAATACAGTTTTTTCAAATATTAATTCATTCATTAAATTTAATTAATTAATTTTAGTTTTTTTTTTTTAGATTTAAGTTGCATGTATCTACTAATAGATGTAGCCAGATAAACTTAAAAAAATGAATGAAAATTATTTGTAAAGTACTTTTTTGCAATAGAGTGAAAAAAAAGTAGGAAATGACTTCATATTTTTTTTTTTCATATTACTTGTTTATTTATTTATTAATTATATTTTTTTTTGGCAAAATTTGGCATTTATTTTTTTCCCCTCATACAGTACGCTTAATGGTTTTTCAATAAAAATGAAATTAGACATTTGTAAATCATATTTGATTTTAAAATTATGAAAATTAAATAATTTGCTATTTAATGAACAATATTTTCAAATGTCATGATAATTTTTTTTTTAAATTAGAAATAGCAAAAATCTTGTACATTAATTGTTGGAGGCCAATATAGAATTACACGTATATATACGTATAACTCTATATTGGCGTACGTATATATAAATATATACAACTTGATTATTTAATAGTAATGGTAATAGTACAGTAATTAGCAAATTATGTAAATTAAAAAATTGATATTTAATGAGCAATTTTTTCAAATTTCATGATAATAGGATCATTGATCATCAAATCAGTTACAATAAAAATCTTGTACATTAACTGTTGGAGTTCAATATATATTTATACCTATAACTCTATATTGACCCCCTTATGTATATAAGCGCATCTATATATATATATATATATATATATATATATACTACTGTGTCCATAAAGTAAGAATAATTTTCAAATTTAAATTTCCCGGGGATTAAGGAATTTAATTTTTTTTTCTTTTTTAGGTTGTTGGTTTCTTTTTTAAATTGTTAGTGTTTGTGTTACGCTTAGCTTTGTGAGACGCTGAAACAGATTCGTGCGATTTTTGAAATGTCTGAATTCATTGGGCAAAGAACTTGCATTGAATTTTGTTTACAGAAAAGTATAGAATGTTGCAGAAGGTATTCGGTGAGTATTCCTACATCGGAAATAAATGTTTAGAAGTGATATAAACAGCTCAAAGAAGGCAGAGAACGCGTTGAAGACGAAGAGCCCTCAATCTCAACCGACAAAACTTAAAGATCACGCCCAAAAATTAAAGATGGGTGTTTGCAAACTGTCGATTGACCATTAGAGATCTTGATGAGGATGTTGGAATATCAAAAGGATCGGTCAATTCCGTTGTGGGCCTCAAACGCGTCAAATCTCGATGGATACTGAAAACTGAATACGTCAGCTCCCACTGCATTGATTCTTCGTGACTTTTTCGCCAAAAATGAAACTCACATCGTTCCACAACCACCGTATTCATACCGTGCGACTTCCGGCTATTCCCTGAACTCAAAGGACCACTCCGGGGACACCGTTTTGAGTCAATTGAAGAGATTCAACGTGAAGCGGCACGCGCTTTGAAGGCCATCCCTGCCGATGACTTTTTAGCATGCATTGAGGTCGGCATAAGTGGATTGTGTCCGGATGGGATTACTTTGAAGGCGATGAAATATATTTGGAAAAATAAGTAAAATTTTTTGAAAAAAAAAAATAATTGGTCTAATTTTTTTGGTCACAGTAGTGTATATATGTAAAATAAGCAAAATGAAACATGTATATATACGTGAGGAGTTTATATGTATAATCCTCACGTATGTGTTTCATTTTGCATACATGTTTCAATTTGCCTATTATTAGTAATGCTAGTACCCCTCTAATACAAAAGTAAAATTTCAAAAAAATTTCATCATATCTTCAAAGTTTCATCATATCTTCAAACACATAACGAAAGCTGTTTTTTAAAAAAATAAACATTTTTGTTGTATTGAGAAATTAAATTTTTTTTAATTTTATTTTTTTAACTGAATTGTAAGTTTTTTAATCAGCATGGGATACCGTCATCTTTGCCGTAGATCAGCTAAACCACATGTTGATTTTCCGTTTAGATAAAATAGTTGAGACACAGCAAAAAACGAGTATATAAGATGAGCCGGTAGCCACCACGGACAGTTGGACTTCTGACATTACATTCACAATGATGTTTTCTGTCGTAATCTTCTGTGCAGCGGCGGCTCTGTTCGCCGACGGAGCCCTGATGCGCCCGAGAGGGAATCAAACCAGACAAATCCGTGACAAGGAATATGGTGAGTTGCATCAGAACATTTCAAGTACTAAAAAAAATAATTGCATTAGAAGATTAAGTAGTGATAAGCAAGTTGCTATGATAATAATAATAGCAATAAGTATCGGTTATACAGTGTACTACTGTGCCCAAAAAGTAAGACCAATTTTTTTTTCAAAAACACTTTATTTAGCATCTTCCAAATTTATTTCATCGCCTTCAAAGTAATCCCCTCCGGGCACAATGCACTTCTGCCAACAACAAAAATTGGTCTTAAGCACAGTTGATCTTTGGACACAGTAGTATAGCAACAGAAATACATTAGTATAAAAATATTTAGAAGAACACTCATAATAAAACATGATTGAATATCATTTTTTGACCTATGAGTCATAGTGCCTCTGCCCTTTCTCTTTTTGTTCAATGTCTCCCACTGTTTTTGTTTATAAATAAATGTCATAAATAATAAAGCTCTGATGAATTAGGATATGAATTGGGAAGCGGGTTTTTCAGAAAATTACTTTTCGTCATGGACCAAATTCTAGAAATGGGTTAGGATCATTTTATAAAGTTTTTTATTGTAACTGGCAGCCTTCATTTGAAATGTTTTAAACGATGTCCTAATTTTAAAGTTTCCAACACACAGTTTTTAGATAACAAACTCAAATGAATCTAGATGTGCACGTTGATTTCGCGTTCAAATCTTAAAAGTTTTTTTTGATTTAATTTGAAAAACGATATTGATTGGTTTCAAATTTTAAGTTTGCTAGAAGCGCTGCCTGCCACAGTAAATAACGAGGAAAGTTTGAACAGCCTTGGAGACAAATATTTAAAAAAAAGAAAAGCCATTTTAATCACGGAAAATTGAATTGAATATTAAAATCACTAGCTCCGTAATGTATTAGAATTTAAAAATATGATTTTTTTTAATTAGTTAAACATATACATTTGAATAAATATTAAATAAGTGAATGTCTTAATTTTTATTGAGAAGACTCAATGGCGACTGTGACGATTTGCATCTCGCATCGACAGGTAAAAACATTTCGCTTTTGTCTATACTCAGTAGTATCTTTCCGAATGGCATGATTTTCCATCTGCCAGTCGGTGGGATGGAACAGGATTGTTGTTATGTATAAAAGAAAATATTAAGGCGATAAATATGGAAAGATAAAAACAAATAACATTTCTCATCCAAATTGTAGTTATACAATAGTTTATTTCTCTGTTGTTTTACAGTGAGGACTTCAATTGCACTATGAAATACAATGCAGCATTGTATAATTTCCTCTTTCTTTCAGAGTTTAAAAGGCTAGCCATGCAAAACCCTGATTTATACGATGGAGATATGGCAGGAATCGAAGGACCCAATGTGAGTATTAATTGAACCTCATTATATTTTAACTATTCTTTATTTAACCTCAGGATATTTTAATTATTCTTTATTTAAATATTTAATCAACCCCATAATATTTAACCTCATAAATCTTTTAATCTTTGATTAAGTTCAATTATGAAAGTAACTTAATCTTTGATTAAGTTACTTTCATAATTGAAAAAAATAACAATTAATATAAAAAAAAATGTTAAAGTCAATTTTCAAAAATTACAAATTTAATTTAAAAACCAATATAACCAGATTTGTTTTGAATTCGACTTCCTTTCATAATTCTATAAATTCCATTCAAATAAATTGAATTCATAGAATACTTATTTCTTTTATGTTGGTAACAATTTGGATACTCCTTTGAGAATTCATTTTTCATTATATGGGCAGCAATTCAGCTACATAAATAAACAGAAGAATTAAATATATAAACAAATAATATAAAAAAAATTAATTATTAAATACTTTTTTTTTCACTATATTGTAGGAAAGTACTTTACAAATAAGATGAAAAAATTTTCATCCTACATCTGGCGCCATCTATTGGTAGATAAAAGCAACTTAAATCTAAAAAAACTAAAAATTTAATGAATGCATTAATATTTGAAAACACTGTATTAACATCCAGTGTTATCCACTACAAGTTTCAAAAAATGTATTTGAATTTGAATAAAAAGTATTTTATGAACGATTGAAAATTTGAATAAGATATATATAGCGAGTGTGTGAACGAATAAAAGGAATTGAAAAAGAAAAACAAAATTGTTATGAAATTTAAAAAAAAATTTTTTAAAGTATTTGAAAACTTTTCAAAGGAAAATTTGTTATTTGGAAACTTTTTGCCATTTTTTAATCTCTAAATCGGCAGTCGAATCGCTGCCTATTTTGGAACAGAGATATTTCAGATGAAGAAAAATTGAAATCTTCTGCGTCCAAGGAAGACTAGAATAATCGCACCACTGAAGTTATTATCTGTTCCACTTTTTAATTAAGACTATTACTTCACATTCTCCCTATATATATATATCTTGTTCACATTTTCAATCGTTCATAAAATACTTTTTATTCATAAACTCGAGTTCAAATACATTTTTCTTTGGCACTTGTAGTGGATGGCACTAGATGTGAATACAGTTTTTTCAAATATGAATTCATTCATTAAATTTAATCAATTCATTTTAGTTTTTCAAAAAATTCTCTTATGCAAGATATTTAGCAGGATTTAAATTTAGGAATCAGTACCGTCAGTGGCGAAGCGTGTAGAAATTTCTTTTTCGGATTCTTTTTTCATTCCGGGTTCTAGTTTGAATCAAGGAGGAAACAAAATGGAAAATGAAGCATGTGAATAAATGAGTGAGAGAGATGGAAAGTGTGTGAGAGAGAATTTTTTCTAACTTAAAAAAAATGAATGACGATTCTTTATAAAGGACTTTCTGCAATATAGGCAATATAGTGAAAAAAAAGTAGGAATTGACTTACATTTTTTTTTTTTTTTTATATTACTTGTTAATCATAGATCTAGAATTTAAATTCAATAGGACCGAAACATACAATCTATTCACTTTGATAATTTATAAATATTCTTTTTTATGGATTTTATTTCTCGTGAATGAATATTTTGTGAATGAAACACAATTCTAATTATTCTAGGATGTAGAACGTAACGTTATTCCAGGATATTACTACAGGTGGCCTAATGCTCGAGTACCTTACGTCATTGACCAGTCTTTGCGTACGTAGTTACCCTCTATGCATTCTCTTAATTTATTAGCATGTAAGATAAGACATTTCAGCTTTACAGAATATGTATACGCTGTTAATAGTCATGTAGTAATAACTATTGATAATAAAACATACTGGAAAATTATTATACCTACATACGGGTATAAAAACTTTTAAATTCTTAATTACATTTTTAACATAATGCAATTTTATTCTCAAAATAGTACATGAAAAATTGAGTAAAAATATTATCTCTAAGGATTTTTTTTAAAGTGTTGTATTAGTTATTAGGGTTGATGGCCGAGTGGTTAGCTCTCGGTGCCACAGGTTTCTGGTTCGAATGCCATGGATGTTTGCAGTGGTTCGGAATCCACTTTAAACAGCATTTTCCTGTCAAATATAAAGGTAGGTCTGAAATCTCTACCCCGTAAAAAGAAAAACATCTCATGGTCCGGAATCTGTCAGTAGGCAGATGGCCTTGGCCCACCATGGGTCTGTTGCGAAAATGAAGAAGACAATTTACTTATTACAAGAGCACGTATACGATTAGATATTGCAAATATTCTAACCTGCAAAGTTATTTAACTAAAAGACATTATTTTATGTATTTCAAGTTGAAGTTTCAGTTCAGATTTTGGTATTTTAATGTCAAATTTCTTTCAATGTATTTTCTACTTTGTTAGTTATATTACTCTCTAGACCAAGAATGTTCAAACTTTTTCGGCCGCGGGCCGAAATAATAAAAGTTTGGTGGGCCAAGATAAATTTATCTAAAATTTTAAAAACTATATACAAGTATTACAATTTAAATAGGTTAATGAGATGAATGAAATTGCGATTAAATTTTAAAAGTTCATTACATTCCTTCGAAGTGAGATGTAATGATTCTTAGGAAGCAGGTTAAATGCTCATCTGTCAGTCTACTTATGAAATAATTCATGAAAGGTTCATAGTTGAAAACACTCGTTCACTGTATATAAGATGAAGCAATAACAGCACTGATTTTCTGGGCATGAGATATTAAATTTTTGAAACTTACTTTCGATAATGATTAGTAGAACTCTAACTTGTTGGCGTCAATCTACATCTATAACTAACAAAGAACTTCCGCTTTTAACACTTTACCAATTGAAAGGTGTCTGTGCTTGCTATTTCCGTCGATTTATGTTTTGTAGAACAAAAACAGAGAAAGTAAAAAGATAATGAGTTCTTTGAAAAAAATAATATTTAATGAAAGTAGAAAAGGAGATTTCTATATAATATAATAAACATATATTTCTTTTAATGTGCCTCAGACCGACAAATTAAAATTCTATCCGTGATCCGGATAGAACCTTTCGGCGGGCCATAGTTTGCCCACCCCTGCTCTAGACACACATACTTTTTTTTCCATGCGCAGATGGACTGGACAACATGTTCAACGCTGCTTTCAACAACTACCACCAGCACACTTGTGTCCGCTTCGTTCCGAGAACCACAGAGTATGACTACGTCTACATGTTCGCTGGTCAAGGGTATGTAACAGACATTTTAATTAACAACATTAATCAATTTTAATTTGCATTGCTGTCTACAAAATATTTATTATAATTTTGAAAATCTCTAAGGTTATTCGGCCTCATTCAATTCCTTCTATTAGCTCACACTCTCCCTCTATATATATTGTTCGAATTTTCAACCGTTCATAAAATACTTTTTATTCCTCCACTCGAGTTCAAATACATTTTTTTTTTTGAACTTGTAGTGGTTGACACTGGAGGTTAATACAGTTTTTTCAAATATTAATTCATTCGTTCAATTTAATTAATTAATTTTAGTTGCATGTATCTACCAGTAGATGGGGCCAGATAAACTTAAAAAAATGAATGAAAATTATTTATAAAGGACTTTCTGCAATAGCGTGAAAAAAAGTAGGAATTGACTTTAAAAGTTTTTTTATATTACTTGTTTTCTAAGGTTATTCATCACATTACACTAAATGACTGCGGAATGATAAGCAATTCCGGATTCAATTTTTACTCCCATAAAACCTTAAAGCGCTGCTTGATGCAGCTAGAATTCTGTCAGATTTCTTTGGATGACTTATCAATTCAAACTGGGGGAACTGTGTCATAACTGAAAGTGTCAAGTTCGAATCCAAGCAACAAAGAGTAAAATGAAGCAGCAGGTCCACTCTGGGTTTTGGCTAAGGCATACTGACACCTCCAACGAAACATCTTGATTTGATTTTCTCTCTAATTTTTTCCACCTTTACTCGTCACCATGTTTTGTATATTATTATTCTTATGTTTGATGTGTTCGGCTATTGCTCATATTTAAAAGAAAAAGGACATTTATCAAATAAAGAAGTAATATAAAAAAAAAAAATTTAAAGTCAATTCCTACTTTTTTTTCACTCTATTGCAGAAAGTCCTTAATAAATAATTTTCATTCATTTTTTAAGTTTATCTGGCGCCATCTATTTGTAGATACATGCAACTTACATCTAAAAAAAAACTAAAATGAATTAATTAAATTTAATGAATGAATGAATATTTGAAAAAAAATGTATTAACGTCCAGTGTCATCCACTACGAGTTCAAAAAAATGTATTTGAACGTGAGGGGATGAATAAAAAGTATTTTATGAAGGATTGAAAATTTGAACAAGATATATATAGGGAGAGTGCCAGATAATAGATTAAATTGAAAAAAGGATTGGATATCCGGAAAGACTTGTTGATCCATTTCTAGAGTAAAAGACACGTAGTTTTGTAATAGACCAGAACCAATGAAAAAAATCAGGAACTTGTCATTTGAACCTCGCTGGGCTGGAACAGAATAAGTAACCTTTAAAAACGTGCGCTGCTTTGTGTCTTCGGGGAAGAAAAAGATTTTTCTTCTACAAAAGTTACGGAAGTATGTATTACAAAAGTTACGGAAAGTCACATGGAAGTATTTCTTGAATTAGCAATCGTAAAATGTCTGACTACGGGAGCTTAAATATTAAAGATCCTCCCCACAGTGTCTAGAAGAGTAAATCAATTATGACAATCGACCTAGCCCGAAGGCATACGTTCCTAATGATCGGTGCAGCGACAGCAACCCCAATCCCAAAACAAAAGATACCCGGCCCAGACCCCGTGCACCTGAGTCGGCTGATAACCATATACTTTGACCCTTCCGGGGACCATTCCTAAAGCCTTACTTTATTAAGCAAACAAACATTACAATACATATATTAGACAAACATTTAAGGAAGTTAAACACAAAAGTCTTGAATACATTAATGGTGCACAAAAAGGGGAAAAAAATAAAAAGGAAAAGTATATACACATTGGATATCAATATTATTTGTATCTATGAACTGGAATATACAGTCTTAAATAAATGTCCAACTTATTTAAAGTTCATGATCAAAGTTCAAAGTTTACTTTATAGTAGGTTCTCATTTTGTTTAAGTGAGTCCTGTAATTTGGTAGCCATGATCTCCTTGATGCCCGACCTGGAGATTTTATTGTAGAGTATTAGTTCAATATTTGCTGTCCTGTAGTTGGCTGGATAGAATTTTTGCCGAATGTTGTTCCAAAGGGGACAATCACATAAAATATGGAATCTGTCTTCCAGTGGGTGTCCACATTGGCAGGAAGCTGGATTGGTAGATAGCCAGAGTTCCATGAGTTATATAAAAATCTCCCTGGGCTCTTGTAAAACAACCTCAGGCATGAGGGCAAAAAGCCTTTTGCTTCGCTTACGAGCTCGGTAAATTTTCTGAAGAATAATTTCCCATGTACAAGACATGGGTGATGCACAACAAATTTTTCAATTCTTACTATTAGTTCACACTCTCCCTATATATATCTTGTTCAAATTTTCAATCCTTCATAAAATATTTTTTATTCATCCACTCGAGTCCAAATACATTTTTTTTAAACTTGTGGTGGATGACACTTGGTGTTAATACAGTTCTTTTTGAAATATTAATTAATTCATTTTATTTTTTTTATGGGACACAAAAATTTCTCTGAGTAGGATAGGAGGATATAAATTTAGGAATAAATACAACAAAACTGAACGAAAACAAAATGGAAAATTAAACATGTGAATAAATGAATGAGAGAGAGGGAAAGTGTGTATGTGAGAGAGAGAAATTGTGTGTGTGAGAGAGAGAGATAATTTTTTCTAACTTAAAAGAATGAATGAAAATTATTTATAAAGAACTTTCTGAAATATAGTGAAAAAAAGTAGGAATGGACTCAAGTAATATATATAAAAATTGAGTAAGAAAGGGGGGCGGGGTGTTCTTTTATGATAAGTCTGACTTTGATTCGCTCACTATCATCCCAATTTCGAGTAGAATCAACACCAGTTCCAATTAAAAATACTAACGCTTTTGTAAAAACAAAAGATTCTAATCTAACGCTATCGTGCATTCACATACGGTTGTAGAATTAAAAAGAAAATCATAATTTAACTATTTCTTCAAATAAGCTTAGACAACTTTACATTTGGTAGGTTAATAACAAAAGACATCCCCAAAAATACTACTGTGTCCAAAAAGTAAGACCGAAATTTCACGTCAAAATATTGATTAGTGCTTGAGTTACGCTTGGTTTTGTGAGACGCTAAAACTGATTCTGGCGATTTTTGAAACGTCTGAATTCATTGTGCAAGACCTTGCGTTAAATTTTGACTGCGAAAACGTATAGAATGTTGCAGAAGGCATTCTGTTAGCATTCCTATATCGGAAAAGAAATGTTTAGAAGTGGTAAAAACAGTTCAAAGAAGGTAGAGAACGCGCTGAAGACGAAGAGCCCACTGGTCGACCACCAACCTCAATCGACGAAGCTCACATCCAACAAATTAAAGATTAGGTGCTCGCAAACCATCGATTTACAATTAGAGACCTTGCTGATGATATTGGAATATCAAAATTCCATTTTAAAAGATATTTTGGGCCTCAAATGCGCCAAATCTTGATTGCTACCGAAAACACTGAATGCGCCAGTTCATACTGCATTGATTCTTCGTGACTTTTTCTCCAAAATTGAAACCCATATCGTTCCACAACCCCCCGTATTCACACCGTGTGACTTCTGGCTATTCCCTAAACTCAAAAGACCACTCCGGGGACACCGTTTTGAGTCGACTGAAGAGATTCAACGTGAATCGGTGCGAGTTTTGAAGGCTACCCCCTGACCGATGACTTTTTAGCATGCATTGAGGATTGGAAAAAAAGTTGTCATAAGTGAATTATGTCCAGAAAGGATTACTTTGAAGGCGAGAATATACTACTACTACTATAAAAATACTACTACTCTGTTGCGTTAAAAATATGAAATCGAGCTGGCTGTTCCATTTGCTCGAACGCGGATAATCAAGATATTCATCACTGTCTGATGATCATTAGTTTGAAGATCACCTGGCTATTCACTAATTTTCAATAGCACCAACACATGAGTATATAAACTGATTTATAAGATACAGGGCGAAACCCTTGAATCATACCTCTCTCTAGATACGTTTCAGAAATCGCCTTAATCAGTTTTAGCATCTCACAATACCAAGCGTAACTCAAGCACTGTTGAATATTTTGACGTCAAATTTCACACAAATGTCAAGAATAGTGCCAACCACCTAAAAAAGATAAACAAATTGAAATACCATATGGCCGGTATATGGTCTTACTTTTTGGACACACTAATATTTAGTTAATGAATGCCTGAGAAAGAATTATCAGCAATATTTTCGTATATGTTTTGTGAACTATCTATTCTCCTTTGCAGTTGCTATTCAATGGTCGGCAGAGTGGGCGGTCAGCAGGCTCTGTCTCTGGGAGACGGCTGTCTTTACGTGGGAACCACCATCCACGAACTGGGACACGCCATAGGATTCTACCACGAACAGAATAGGTCTGACAGAGACGACTACCTCTACATCTACCTGAACAACGTCGTCTATGGTTAGTCCAGAACTTTTAGTATTAGAAAAAAAATGAGTCCAAAACCTTTGGTATTAGAAAAAAATGAGTCCAAAACCTTTGGTATTAGAAAAAATGAGTCCAAAACCTTTGGTATTAGAAAAAAATGAGTCCAAAACCTTTGGTATTAGCAAAAAATGAGTCCAAAACCTTTGGTATTAGAAAAAAAATGAGTCCAAAACTTTTGGTATTAGAAAAAAAATGAGTCCAAAACATTTTATATATGTGTTGTCGCTATCTCATTTCCGAAATTTGTTGTCGCCTGATGGCGGCTAGTTTTGTAGGGTAGGCTTAGTGTTGTAGGCGTCTGGCGAATGGAAACACTCCAATCTCTTTATATTAATTTATTTATAATATTAACACTACTTTGATAACACTACCCTGCGCCTCTTCTACAATATCAATTCTACTTTAACCGCAAACACATCACATACATCTCATAAGGTCCCTGACCGTGTTCCTCGCTCAGACGCTCCTAGCGTTCTGCCTCGTCATCTCCACGATAACATTCGTTCTTACCAGTTCAACCAGTTTACAAGTACTGGTCACAGTGGCGACCTCTCGCGTCCATCTAATTATAGTAAAACCTTACAGTAAGGACTGACAACTGGGGCAACTTGTTCAGATAGAGTGCATGAAGGCACAAGGGAATCACTGCTTTCACAAACGAAGAGACTCAGTGGAGAATGTGATAATGTGTCTCGTATCAATAATCGCGAGCTGCTTGATTGGAACATTCCTAGTTTTTCCATATGACACTCAACGACGACTATATTCTTTTCTCTTCTATGCAAATTTTCTCATAGGACAAAAATGTGGAGCCTACCCTAAAAGTCCAGTTATGTCTGTAATTTGTTTGATCCAATCTATAATTTGTCTGATTCAAATCTATAATTATTCCGATTCAAATCAATAACTCCCCTGATTAAATTCAACTCTTTCAAATCAAAAGCGATTACTAAAACTGAGCACTTACTGCTTTTCCTAACATTAAATAAACTTGCAATTTCTGAAGGCAAAATGCGATACTCTTCTTTTGAAGTCGTTTCAAGTTTCTTAGATAACTTCAGAAATGAAAACTGCCAACTCGTGTTTCCCAAAAATTTGCTTTGCATTGTTTGAACATTAATAACAGTTGAACAGTTTAAAACTCTCTTCTACTCGAGAAAGGGCAACAAGGCGCATCCTCTGCCGAGTCGAAGGGAAACAATAGTCTATAAATTCATAAGGTTGCCATGGCCACCGCTTCCTTTGGAGGGTGCCGAGTGGATGGGTGCCTATGTGGAGTACCTAGGGGTCGAATTTTCCACTTAAAAGATTCCTTTCAGGCATTATTCATAAGCATGGCCGGGGCGCTGGAAACCTGCGATAAGCCCCCTTCAAACTCGGGGAAACTTTCCTTTCAAAAGTTTCTTTTGTGGCGCGGCATTGTCGCCATTTCTTGGAGCTCTTCGAAGACACTTATCGGTAGATCTCTATGGGAGCACGCAATTCGAATGAGGTCGAATGAGGTATATGTATTCATTTAATAAGTAGCATCGACATGGCATGTATTTAAAACTTACATGTTCAGTAATGTTGTCTCCTGCTAGCGACTAGTTATGCCAAGTGGTTTTGTGCTGTAGGCGTCTGGTGAATGGAAAACTCCAATATCTTTCTCTTTATATTAATTCATTTACAATATTAGCAATACTTTAATACACAAGCCACCCTGTGCCACTTCTACAATATCAATTCTATTTTAAGCTTAAAAAGCCATTAACACATCACATACGGTCCCTGACCGTGTATCTCCCTCAGACGCTCCTAGCGTTCTGCCTCATCATCTCCACGATAACGTTCGTACTTACTTCTAATAGTCTAATAAAATCAACTAATTCAATACATATAAAAATCAGTAAACAACATATAAGTCAATTAAATTCAATGTAAAAAAAAATTGGAATTAAAATTAAATCAATCAATAGCAACACAATAAAAGAATGAACATACATACCTTGCATATGAAAAAAAAAAATGAATCCACAATTATTAGTATTTTTTGTAGCATTCATAACTTCCATTAAACACATCTAAAAGGGGCATCTATAATTCATGTTTCAAGGATTGATTCCAGGTTCAAAACAAAATTCGGGTTTTAAACGCGTTTCCCTTTAACAAGGCGGGAAAAAAAATTACCTGAAATAAGATTTGAATTTTAGGGAAAACCACGCAATAAGCAAAAAACTTGTTACATTTCAAACGAAAGTTTCATTCACACATGCATCTGCAATGGTATATTTGTGAAACTTGAAGTCGCTTTCGTGTTTCACATTTATGGACTTGAAAGCAAATAATAGAAAAAAAATAAAACTTATTTACTATTGTGCCCGAAAAAGTAAAACCAATTTTCAATTTAAAATTCCCGGTGCTCAATTTAAAGTTATTATTGGTGCTTGAGTTGGCTTTGTGAGACGCTAAAACTGATTCTGAAACTGATTGAAATGTCGGAATAAATAGAGCAAAGAACTTGCATTCAAATTTGTTTGCAGAAACGTACAAATTGTTGCAGGAGGCATTCGGTCAGCATTAATATATCGGAAAGAAATTTTACAGACGATATAAATGTTTCAAAGAAGGCAGAGAACGCGCTGAAGACGAAGAGCCCTCTGGTCGACCACCAACCTCAACCGATGAAGCTCATGTCCAACAAATTAAAGATTGGATGCTTGCAAATCGTCGATTTAAAATTAGAGATCTTGCTGCTAATGTTCGAATTTCAAAAGAATCGGTCCATTCCATTTTGGGCCTCAAACGCGGCAATTCTCGATGGGTACAGAAAACACTGAATGCGCCAGTTCATACTGCATTGATTCTTCGTGACCTTTTCGCCAAAAATGAAACCCATATCGCTCCACAACCACAGTATTCACACCGTGCGACTTCTGGCTATTCCCTAAACTCAAAACACCACTCCAGTACACCGTTTTGAGTCGATTGAAGAGATTCAACGTGAATCGCGGCGCGCTTTGGAGGCCATCCTTGCGGATGAGTTTTTAGCACGCATTGTGGATTGGAAAAAAAGTTGGCATAAGTGCATAGTGCCCGGAGGGGATTACTTTGAAGGCGATGAAATGAATGTGGAAGAATAAATAAAGAGTTTTTGAAGAAAAAATTGGTTTTTTTACTTTTTGGGCACGGTAGTGTTGAAAAAGATAAAAAAGTGAAGTGATGGAGAAGTGAAGATGAGTATTCTTCGCTATAAAAGCTGATAAACTGATCGTTGAGCTGATGAAGAAAATATTTTGTAATATTAAAGAGCCAATGATATATTTTAAGGAATTATTAATATTTTGATACGCATATGTCCTTTGGTTATTAAATGAACATAGTATATTTGTTAATTTTTTGGCGCTTAATACTGTGTTCAGCGTAATTTCTGCAGTGATTGTAACACGATTTCATAAGTTAAAGGAAATCACGCATTTTATTGTGAAAAAACACGATAGTTAAATAACATTAAAGTGAATTTCTCAGATGGAATTCATGTTACTCAAATTTTATACATTAAATTAAATTCTTCAGAAGGATCTATTTATTGTATAATACTACTGAAACCAATTATTTTTTTTTTCAAAAACTCTTTATTTAATTCTTCCAAATTTATTTCATCGCCTTCACAGCAATCCCCTCCGGGCACTATGCACTGGACACAAGGAAAAGCCAGAAGTCGCAAGGTGTGAATACGGTGGTTGTGGAACGATACGGGTTACATTTTGGCGAAAATGTCACGAAGTATCAATGCAGTGTGAGCTGGCGCATTCAGTGTTTTCGGTAACAATCGAGATTGGACGCGTTTGAGGCCCAAAATGAAATGGACCGATCTTTTGAAATTCCAACATCATCAGCAAGGTTTCTAATTGTAAATAGACGGTTTGCAGGCCCCAACTCTTTAATTTTTTGGAAGAGAGCTTCGACGATTGAGGTAGAGGGTAAACCAGTGTGCTTTTCGTTTACAACGCGTTCTCTGCCTACTTTGAACTGTTTTTACCACTAGTAAACATTTCTTTTCGATATAGGAATGCTCACCGAATGCCTTCTGCAGCATTCTATACGTTTCCGCAAAAAAAAACATGAATACAAGTTCTTTGCTCAATTCATTCAGACATTTCAAAAATAGCCGGAATCAGTTTTAGGGTCTCACAAAGCCAAGCGTCACTCAAACACTAATGAATATTGTGACGTCAAATTTCACACAGAGATGTCAGGGACAGTTCCAGCAGTCTTACCTTTTGGACACAGTAGTATGTTCCAGCCTCAATACGCATTTAGACTCTAGACTTCCACACTATGTAATCTTGAATTAATTTATAAATTCACTTTTTTCTCTTAGGAATGGAGTCCAACTTCGCTAAACTGTATCCAAACCAGAACATCTTGTTCACCAACTTCGACTACAACTCCATCATGATCTACGGCAACAACGCCTTCTCCAGCAACGGGTACTGGACCATGGAGGCCACCAACGGTCAGGCGCTGTACGAACCTTTCGAGAAGAACAGCATGACCTGGTCGGACATCGAACGCGTCAACAGAATGTACGAATGCTGATAACAGCAGCCATGTCTTTTGCTTAATTAAATAAAGGGGAATAGGGTTTGATTTTGAGCAACGTTTCTTTCATCAAGTTTCATTTGAGTAACGTTTCATTCAAGCTTACATTAACTGATAATTCATATAAAAAATTATCATTATACATTTTATGAATAAAACATTAACATCCCGGTTTAATAGGACTGTTGGGTGTAGGGGCTGACAACCAGGGCCGGATTTACCTATAGGCTAACTGGGCTTCAGCCTAGGACCTCAAGATCAAGAGGGGCCTCATGTTATCCGTGCCACATTTTTTATAATGATTTAGCCTTTATTTATTATCCGTGCCACATTTTTCAATTCCTTCTATTATCTCACACTCTCCCTATATATATCTTGTACAAATGTTCAATCGTTCATAAAATACTTTGTATTCATCCACTCAAGTTCGAATACATTTTTTTGAAACTTGTAGTGGGTGACACGCGATATTAATACAGTTTTTTTTTTCAAATATTAATTCATTCATTAAATTTGATTAATTAATTTTAGTTTTTTTTTTATTTAAGTTGCATATATCTACCAACAGGTGGCGCCAGATAAACATAAAAAAAATGAAAGAAAATTATTTATAAAGAACTTTCTGTAATATAGTGAAAAAAAAGTAGAAATTGACTTTAAAATTTTTTTTTATATTACTTGTTTTCTATTAGTTCACACACTCGCTATATATGTCTTGTTCAAATTTTTAATCGTTCATAAAATGCTTTTTATTTCTCTACTCAGGTTCAAATACATTTTTTTGAACTTGTAGTGGATGACACTTGGTGTTAATACAGTTTTTTCAAATATTAAGTCATTCATTAAATTTAATTCATTAATTTTAGTGTTTTTTAGATTTAAGTTGCATGTATCTAATAATAGATGGCGCCAGATGTGAGAAGAAAATTTCCACTTTATTTGTAAAGGACTTTTCTGCAATATAGTGAAAAAACAATAGGAATTGACTTAAAAAATATATTTTTTTATATTACTTGTTTATTTAGTCAGGTGTTTTTACCGGAACACTTCTCATATGTATTCATAAGTTTCTTATAAAGAGAGATAGGAATATTCAAAAAAGCTGTTTTAAATTGCTAAAATAAACCCAGGTCATGGTCCTAAAATCAGTTCTGTGTAAAAACAATTGAAGATAGGAGGTCTTGGTAAAAGTTCCAAAGGGTTGAGACAGTTCTGGTAATTGGAGTTGGAAAAATAAAATCTCAAATTCCTCTTACCAGAGTTAGAGATTTTTTTTCTTAATTGTTTCAAATAATAAACAAGTAATATAAAAAAAATTGAAGTCAATTCCTACTTTTTTTTCACTCTATTGCAGAAAAATTCTTTGCATATAAAGTTAAAATTTGCTCTTACATCAGGTGCCATCTATTGGTAGATACATGTAACTTAAATCTAAAAAGAACTAAAATTAATTAATGAATTTAAGGAATGCATTCATATTTGAAAAAAATTGTATTAACATCAAGTATCATCCACTACAAGTTCCAAAAAAATGTATTTGAACTTGAGTGGATGAATAAAAAGTATTTTATTACCGATTGAAAATTTGAACAAGATATATATAGGGAGAGAGTGAATAGTAGGAATTGAAAAAAAGTAACATAAATTTGCTAGGGTATTTGTCAAAATTTATATATACTATTATATAGAAAACATTTAAAAACACTGCTTTTAATGAGTAACACAGTCCAGTATATATCCAGACCTAAAATGGTATATATATATATATATATATATATATATATATATATATATATATATATATATATATATATATATCTATAATAATAAAAAGCTAAGGTTTCTATTTACCTACCAGAATTGGCGCTTTGCACCTTAATTAGAATCGAAAAATTTAAATAAAGCCACATTTATCTTTGAAAACCAAAACAATAAAAGACAACCTAATTTAAATTGATGCTTTTAAAGGGGAAAATTTCTTATTCGATTCGTCATTCAAGACGTATTGTAACTTCACTGTAATTGTGGTTTGTTAAGTAGCTCTCCTATTTCTAAAAATGCTTATCATTTTTATGAAAAAGCGCCCAATTGGGCTAAAGAAAATATTAAATCAATGAATAAGGATATCAAATCAATAAATAAGTTGTCAATGAATCAAGATATTAAATCGAAATTAAATTAATGAATAAAGATATTAAGAATGAATCATTATATTAGATCAATGAATAATAGTGTTAAATCAATGAATCAGGATATTAAAACAATGAATCTGGATATTAAATAAATTAATTAAACCAATGAACCAGGATATTAAATCAATGAATTAAACCAAAGAATCAGGATATTAAATCAATGAATTAAACCAATGAATCAGGATATTAAATGAATGGATTGCTTGATATTTGGTCCTAATAGGGTCTTGAAAGACGATATCGTAGAAACATCACTGTAGCGCCATGAAGTCACCGATGCTCTAAACAGAGAACGTGAAGAGAATACGACGAGAGCACATTCTTTAGAGAAACTTTACGTGAATTTCGCTTTAGACCGAATCAATACAAAGCAGACCAACCAGTCAGTGGTGATCCCCACACCTTCTTGGTGTTTTTCTGTGAATTAATAAAGAAGAAAAACATAATAAAGGTAAAAAATGATTGTATTTTAAAAATCATTATCAACATATTTATAATAAGAAAGGTTACTTGTACCTTAATTTAGCATTATAATAAAAGTTGAGAAAAGCTTGGTTTGGTTTGTCGCTCTACGGTCATCTTGTGCATGAGTGCTAAACAGACCGGGACCTACAGTTTAAAGTAGATTCCGAGCCACTCACAAACATTCAGTTGAGAAACAAGTAATATTAAAAAAAAATTTTAAAGTCAATTTCTACTTTTTTTCACTGTATTGCAGAAAGTCCTTTATAAATAATTTTCATTCATTTTTTAAAGTTTATCTGGCGCCCTCTATGGGTAGATATATGCAACTTAAATCTAAAAAAAAACTAAAATTAATGAATTAAATTTAATTACTGAATTAATATTTGAAAAAACTGTATTAACATCCAGTGTCATCCACTACAGTGGATGTCATCCACTTGAGTGGATTAATAAAGAATATTTTATGAACGATTGGATATTTGAACAAGATATATATAGGGAGAGAGTGAGCTAATAGAAGGAATTGAAAAAGACAATTAACAAAATAATTAGGAATAGAATTCAGCGATTCATTCATTTTGTTACTTACTAATTTTATAAGATTTAAAGATTTTAATAATTCTTAATTATTAATAATTCTTAAAGATTAATAATTCTTAAGATTTAAAGATTTTAATTTCTTTCGATACAAAATATTGGGAAGGAAAAACGTTTATTTTACATATTACGCATTATTGCACATAGGATACATTTGATTTTATTGTTGAATTTGTATTGTGCTTCCTTTTTGTATCAATTTCTTGAAGCAAATATGCATTTAAATTGTTTTTTGTGATGTTGTATACGAATTTGAAAAACTTTGTTTCTTATCACTATCCTCTAATCTCGCGAGTTAATCTTTGACCATTGTGAGATTATGTCATCCTCCAAAGCAAGCCACCTGCTCGTTTCCCCTTCAGATTTTGAAACATTGTATTTCATTTAATGAAGTTTGTATATCTTGCAAAGCTGTTTACTTCTTTGATGTCTGAAAAGGGCCCATGAGATATCGCCGTCACTTGACCAGGTTGAACGAACCACCTGTTAGTTTCCCGTTTCAGATAGTTCCGCCTCAGATAAAGATCTATGGTATTTAAGGACATGGTGAGGTACACAGTGGTACATTTACAGATCACAAGCGAATTTCAAGATGATGCTCTCACTCTTAGTCTTCTGCGCAGTTGCTGCGGTGCTTTCCGATGCAGCTTCGGTCCGTCCTAGGGGAAATGAAACCAGAGAGATTCACGACGAAGAATACGGTAAGTTTACTTGAATCGTTACTGCTACTGAAACTTTCTCAATCAATTCAAATATTATACATGAGCGAGTTATTGGTTCCATTTAAACTTAAAAATCCATCGGCAGACGATGAAGAAAACAAGTAATATAAAAAAGAAAATTTTTTTAAAACTCAATTTCCTACTTTTTTTGACTCTATTGCAGAAATTCCTTTACAAGTAAAGTTGAAATTTTTCTCTTACATCTGGCGCCATCTATTGGTAGATGCATGCAACTTAAATCTAAAAAGAACTAAAATTAATTAATTAAGTTTAATGAATGAATTAGTATTTGAAAAAAACTGTATTCACATCCAGTGTCATCCACTACAAGTTTAAAAGAAAAATGCATTTGAACTCGAGTGGATGAATAAAAAGTGTTTCATGAAAGATTGAAAATTTGAACAAGATATATATAGGGAGAGCGTGAACTAATGGTAGGAATTTAAAAATTTCCTTTTTGGAAGGATCTTAGGGGCTGTTGTTTGACGTTCGCCTATTTATACAAACTACTTTATATGAATTTCGTTTAATACGGTTGATATTTTTGTTAACATCAATGAACTGAGGTATGCCAAGAACAGGAATTATAAAAGTTTCCTTAGTTATAAGTCCTTTTGCATCCATGGCACGGTTTGAAACAAATGATTTGTAACCTAATCTTTTGCTCAACTTAAAACCACGGACCATTCATTCAGGTTGATATTTTTAAATACTCAAAATGAAATGAAATGCTTTACTAAATACTAGGCAAATATACTTCTTACTTAGCTAGTTAAATAATCATACAATACACAATTCATATCTCGTTAATGAAAAGTGCCAACGCCTATATTGATGATGTATGTCTCGAATCAAACTGTTATGTGGTAGAAAACAATCTGTTATTTCGATTAGTGAGATACAAGTAATACAACAATAAATTTAATTAACACAACAATGTTAATACAACTAAAACATTAATAACAATAGATTAAATTAATACAACAATGTTGTACATATAATACATTAATAACAATAGATTTAATTAATATCACGATGTTAATACAACTAATACACTAATAACAATAGATTTAATTAATGCAACTATATTTGATGCAACTAATATATCATTGTTACAACAATAGATTTAATCAATATTGCATGCAACAAATACATCAATGATTCAACAATAGATATAATTAAAACAATATTTCAAAAGTAGATTTAATTAATACATCAATATTTCAACAATAGATTTAATTAATACATCAATATTTCTCCAATAAATTCAATTAATACATCAATATTTCAACAATAAATTCAATTAATGCATCAATATTTCTACAATAGATTTAATTAATACCACGACATTTGTGATACAACTAACTTCTATGCATTGCATGCATTAAAATCATAAAGGTTAATGATAAGTTAAATTAAATGGCAATTAAAATAAAAATTAAAATTTTTGTATATAATTTATTATATTTTTGTTTATAACTCATTGAAGAGAATCCATTATTTAAACAATAACTAAAATCCTTCAATTCCTATCATTAGTTCACTCTCTCCCTATATATATCTTGTTCAAATTTTCAATCGTTCATAAAATACTTTTTATTCCTCCACTCAAGTTCAAATACATTTTTTTAAACTTGTAGTGGATGGCAGTTGATGTTAACATAGTTTTTTCAAATATTAATTCATTCAATAAATGTAATTAATTAATTTTAGTTTTATATGGGAGGAAAAAATTTCTCTTCTATAAGATATTTAGCAGGATATAAATTTAGGAATCAATACCGTCAGTGGCGAAGCGTGTAGATCGCTGGAAAAAAATTTCTTTTCCAGATTCTTCTTTTCATTCTGGTTTCCAGTCTGAGTGAAGGAAGGAACAAAATGAAACATGTGAATAAATGAGTGAAAGAGATGGAAAGTAAGAGAGAGAGAGAATTTTTTCTAATTTAAAAAATTGAATGAAAATTATTTATAAAGGACTTTCTGAAATAGAGTAAAAAAAATTAGAAATTGACTTTCTTATATATAGTAATATAAAAGTAATATATTTTTTTATATTACTTGTTTTTAATGAAGTTACTTTTTATTGAATTGTGTATGGTAAAAATTTAAGTTTTTATTGCTTGCAGAGACTAAAAGGCTAGCCATGCAGAATCCAGACTTGTACGATGGAGACATGGCAGGAATCGACGGGCCCAATGTGAGTTCTATAGATTTTTATTGACGACACTTACCACCCAGTTTGGTCTTTTTCAACAAAATAGAATTTTTTTTTATTTAAATTATTTATTTTATTAAAAAGTATTGAAATTACTAACTTAATTATTAATTTTAAATCAAGAGTTGAATTACTACTGTGCAAAAAAAGTAAGACCAATTATTTGTTTTTCAAAAACACTTTATTTATTTTTTAAATTTATTTCATCGCCTTCAAAGTAATCCCTTCCAGCCAAAATACACTTATGCCAACCTTTTTTCCAATCCTCAATGCATGCTAAAAAGTCATCGGAAGAGATGGCCTTCAAAGCGTTCGGCGATTCAAATTGAATCTCTTCAATCGACTCAAAACGATGTCTCCGGAGGTATCGTTTGAGGAATAGCCAGAAGTATCCACGGTGTGAATACGGTGGTTGTGGAGCGATATGGGGTACATTTTGGGCGAAAAAGTCACGAAGAATCAATGCAGTGTGAGCCCATCGAGCCCATCGTTTCCGGTACCCATCGAGATTTGACGTGTTTGGGGCCCAAAATGGAATGGACCGAGCCTTTTGAAATTCCAACATCACCAGCAAGGTCTCTAATTGTAAATCGAGGGTTTGCAAGCATCATATCTTTAATTTTTTGGACGTGAGCTTCGTCGGTTGAGGTTGAGGGTCGACCAGAGGCTATCTGTATTGTATGTATGTATTTATGTCACTATTGTGGTTTGATAGAAGAACTCGCAATTTACAGAATTGTATTTGATATTCCTAATACAGGTCAATAAAATTAAGGTAAATTAAGTTTAAAAAATGATAGTTAAGTTATTTAAATGAAATAGTGAAAAGATTCGTACCATGTTAATTAATTAAAATTCGTAAAATAATTCATGTAGAATAAAAGTATTATGATACGATTTCACGTGAACAACAATTTTACAATGGACTTATTCAGTAGCTAATTTACGAAGCGCATATTAAGTGGCATAAAGAACTAAGTATTCTTAATGCCACTTTATGTAAAGTCATTTAAGGCGATTTTCAGGTAGAGATAAAAAAAATGTAGTTTTAAAAATATATAGCATAAATATTTGTATATTGTATTATTTAATAATGATAATGTCTGCTTCCTTTTAGCATTTCAAATTTGGCTTAAAAATTGGAAAACTTACTATTTGTTATTGTTTTTCACTAGAGTTTCAAAAATTTTGAATATCTTCGTCACTTTCGTCTTCTTATCTCAGCTTTTCTTAAATTTAACATGAACAGAAACAGTTTTTCCACCACCGTTTTCCTCTTGGGATTATTAGTGGTTGCACCATAGTGTACGTCTAGTGATTATTAGTAATAGCACTAAAGTGTACCTCTTGTGATTATTAGTAGTTGAATCATAGTATACTTGAGTTAGGCTTATACGCTTATACGATATCGCTTTATCGAATAAAAAAATATAAAGGAACGGCTTTAAAAAAAGAAAAAAACTGTAAATGGATTTTTTTACATGCCATTGTTTTTTTGTCATTGATTTATTATAAATTCGTCCAATTTCAGGACGTGGAACGCAACGCCATCCCCGGAGAGTTCTACAGATGGCCCAATGCCCGCGTGCCTTACGTCATCGACCAATCTCTCCGTAAGTTATTTTGATTTATTTTGTACTCGACTTTCAAATTCTACACAAAATTAATTTCATATACTTTCTTGTATGAACAGAATATCAGTGTGAGACAGCCGGGTTTTTTTTTTTTTTTTTTTTTTAATTTCCAATGGAAGGCTACAATAAGCAATAAGATAAAAAGAACACAATGAACATGAAAACAGCAACGAGAATCAAAGGAAATCACATTGTGACATGTTTAGCCCAGAAGGACCCTGGCCTCTCAGTAACGACCCTACGCAATAGAGGAAACAAGGGCAGGGTAGACATTCGAGAACCGGGTCCTTAGCGTAGAGATTTCAGTTTCTTTTCTTCACATAATGACGAACTAAAAGTCGCAATTGAGTCTGAACCATCTCAGAGGGCCTATGAGTTATCGTTGAAATTTGGTGTTGCAAACAAACAATATTAACTCATTTAGTTCAAATCGGTAAGTGGAAAAGTTGTATTAAGTGGATTCTACATGAACTGAATGAAAAGCATGAGCAAAAGCGTTTGGAAGGTTGCTTGATGTTGCTTTCTCGTCACAAATCTGATCCATTTTTGAATCGAACTGTCACTTGTGATGAGAAATAGATCCAGTCGCAAGATGACAGTCGCAAACTTTCAATGGTTGGATAAGGAGGACTCACCAAAACATTTTTTTTTATTTCCAATGGCAGGCTACAATAAGTAATAAAAGAAAAAGGAAAAGGACACAGAGAACATGAAAACAACAACGAGAATCGAAAGAAATCACGTAGTGACATGTTTAGCCCAG
This sequence comes from Caerostris darwini, assembly GCA_021605075.1. Taxonomy (NCBI): domain Eukaryota; kingdom Metazoa; phylum Arthropoda; class Arachnida; order Araneae; family Araneidae; genus Caerostris; species Caerostris darwini. The sequence continues at coordinate 798,806 of BPLQ01004772.1, forward strand.
AAGGACCCTAGTCTCCCAGTCTTCTCCTAGGACCCTAGTCTCCAGATCCTACACAGTAGAGGAAGCAAGTGCAGGACAGACAGGAAAGTGATATGAACCCATGTCCTCTCCCAGATTGCAGAGCTTGCATTTTGGGCTTTCAAAAAGGTGAAAAAGATGATTGGCCATACAATCTTGGCTGAGGAGTCTTAAAAATGCAACAGCTTTAAACCTGGGCTGATCAGGGATGTTCAGAATAAATTTAAGTCAGGTTTTAGATGAGTTGTCTTCACGGAAATTATCAGATAGAGTGTTGCGGAAAAAGTCTCGGATCATCCGTTTCATCGAGTGAAAAGAGACGTCATTACAGAGACAGACGTCGTTTAAAAAATAAAGTAAGACGACTTCATGTTGATATGCAGCATGGGTCTTTATGCAAAGAAACAATGAGCGACATGTGTAAAACTCTAATGTGGAAGATGAAAGACACTGAATAAAATAACAAATAATTAAAAATTAGTTATTTAAAAAATTATACTATTTATTTTTATTTAAATACTATTATACTATTTATTTTTATTTAAATACTATTATACTATTTATTTTTATTTAAATACTATTATACTGTTTATTTTTATTTAAATACTATTACACTATTTATTTTTATTTAAATTTGTTACTTAAAAATTTGTTATTTGATTAAAAATGTTTGTAAATGAGTAATGATGAGAGTGCGGGCTGATAAGGGTCGTTGTAGATGAAATGGTACTGATGGAAATTTTGAATCTTTCAATTTTTATTTAGCATTTTCTTCTAAAATGCACACAATTGTTTCCCCATTCCTTGTAATCATATTGTTGTTGTTGTTGTGACTCATCCTCAGTGTCTGGCAACGCCGTACATACACCCCATGAGTAGTCTGCTGACGGTTGGAGGGATAGGGGGCAGCGTTTGTTGTGATGGAGCACCCTTAAGTAGAAGTCTGACTTGACTCAGAGTCGCTGAAGCAGGAGAACAGTGTCTCCCTGGAGGAATTTTTAGGCGAAAATACCCCGCATGCGCGTATCGTATAGGAGAAAACCTGGAAAACTTCCACCAAGTAGTCTGACTCACGAGGCAATATGCTGAACAAGTCTGATCGTGCTTGAAACATTGTCTCCAACAGTGCCGCCAGTGGATGGAACCTCAGCCCTCACGTTCACCAGCGACGCACAATGCCACTGAGCCACGAGTCGGGTCCATGCAATCGTACAAACAATTGAAAATTCGACCAAACTGACAGCTATAAACATGCATGCAAAACGTATTAACAGATTTTATTTTGAAACTTTATCATGGAGGTTAACATTAGGAAAAAGGATTAAGACATGTAATTCTGTTTCATTTCGGCATTACTTATGTGTGCTTTACCCATTTGTACCACGAAAAGACCACCCCCGACGGTAGAACCCCCCCAGACGGTGATAGGTAGCAGTTCTTGCTGCTTTTCGTATGGGGTAAAATCAATAAAATTCTTACTATGCAGTGTGAGTTTCAATGTGAGTCGCTGTCACAATCTCCATCGATTCGTTACTGAAAGCAATGACAACTGTCGTGAAGCCTGAATCCGCTTACTTCCCAAATGTACCCCTTATCAAGTGTCATACTACATTAATATTTAACATCTATTTATTTGTACATAAGCCTCTGGCGCTCGGTACCACAGGTTTCGGGTTCAAGACCCGGCTGTGCCACAGATGTTTGTGAGTGGTTCGGAATCCACTTTAAGCCGTAGGTCCCAGTCTTGTATGGCTGTTGAGCGTTCGGCGTACAACTCACAATCCTACCCTGTAAAAAGTAAAATATCTCTCAGTTTTTCGAAATTTACCAGTAGGTAGACTGCCTTGGCCCACACTTGGCTGTTGCGCCAATGATGATGATTATACATTTGTGGTGTACTTCTGAAAATTGCTCAAGTCATATTAAAGCAATTTTTTTTTTGGCAGATGGACTAGACAACATGTTCAACGCTGCTTTCAACAACTACCATCAGTACACCTGCGTCCGATTCGTGCCAAGAACCAACGAGAGGGACTTCGTCTACATGTTCTCTGGCCAAGGGTATGTTTAACTCCTAATAAATAATTTCTTTAACTTCAATGTGCTCTGTCTAAGTGTGCTGGAAAACAGTTAAAAGAAGGTTATACTTTGTGATTCTGTGATCGAGTCCACGATAGTCGAGTTAATTGAGACCCTCCTCAATTCGAATTAAGTGGATTTTCTCATCCCGAAAATATATGTCAATACAAACAAGTAATGTAAAAAAAAAAAGTTTTAAAGTCAATTCTTACTTTTTTTTTTTCACTTTCCTTTATAAATAATTTTTATTCATTTTTTTAAGTTTATCTGGTGCCATCTATTGGTAGATATATGCAATTTAAATCTTAAAAAAAACTAAAATTAATTCATTTAATTTAATTACTGAATTAATATTTGAAAAAACTGTATTAACATCATGTGTCATGTGCTACAATTTAAAAAAAATGTATTTGAACTTGAGTGGATGAATAAAAAGTATTTTATAAACGATTGAAAATTTGAACAAGATATATATAGGGAGAGTGTGAGCTGATAGAAGGAATTGAAAAAAAGAACCTGTTTTAAAGGGGAAATAATGCTAAAATAATAATGAAAATATATTTCAAATAACATCACACTTATATGGCGAAATAAAATAGTGTCTTTAGGAATTCTCTCTCATTTTTGTCTTGCAATCTTTTTAGAAATACAACAGCTGTTGTAGAATATCTGATCTATGTATCAAAAGACTACCTGATGTTACCCTACCTTCTATGTGGAAGATAATCTTTCTCTTTTCAACGTTTTCAGTTTTAATATATTCTCGCTCATCTAATCAAGAAACAAACTCATTTCCCCATCATTTTCCTGTTCAAAAAAATATTATCTTACTTCTATTAATTCTAGAGCGATAGACATAACATATATTTCATAGCCTAAAAATAGCTGTTCCCTTTAAAAAAAAATCTATTGGTCAAAACTGGAGCAATAAGCGAAAAAAAAATGAAAAATGTTTGGACACAAAAGTTATATATATATATCTTACATGTAGTCCTCGAATTATCAAAAGTTAATTCCAAATATACTCAAATGTAAATATAAAAAAATATTCTGATGCATTTTTACCTTTTCTGAAAGAGAAAAAAAAAGAAACGCCATGAAAAGAATGTATTTAGAAGTTAGTCCATTTTAAAATGAATATCTTTTGGTCCTTTTTTGTTTTATTTTAATTGGAATTTCTTCTAATTCAGCTACGAATATGTATTACTTTTTGCATCCCTGTATTGACATTTTGTCTATTGAGCAAAACAAGATTTTTTCATTGTATTCAAAGTATCGGCTTCCTATGACATTAGCGGTTAGTTTTTACTTATTTAAAATTGTTTTTCGAGTAAAAATTTGAAATTTTGGTGAAATGAAAGCCTTCATTTCATCCCTTAATGTGGATCTCATTTAGGAAGTACCATACAACATAAAGCTTTTATTATTGAGATTGTTAACGATTTTTTAATGTAAAGGGCGATAGATGGCGCCACCAACCCAGAAATGTAATTCGGTGTGATCGCTACGGGGACTCCTAGTTAAGAACAAGGATGGATGTAAGCAACGAAGGTGGGTGATGGCTAGCGATAGTTCTAAAACGTATATAAAATGTTATTAAATATATATATTCAATTTTAAATCACAGAGAGTCGTTTTATTTAATGAAAAGGTAGAAAAACACTAACAAGTTTATACGATTGAAACGATTTTAAAAAAGCCTTTAGTGAAAATACAATACATAAAGACCATAAATAGTTTACCGGCGGATTTTAATGGAAAGGCAATTTCATCCGGGAGGTATCTTATAGCTCAAACTATGTTACAATTGTGTGTAGTTTGAGAGAGAATTCCGGATACTCTCGCCAATCAGATACAATGAGGATCCAAAACAATATCAAGTAAAAAAGAAGAATTAGAAAACTGAAATCAGGTCGGCAAATTTCAACTTATCATTTGTGAACATGATAAGTTGCATATACCCAACCCGACCGTCGACTGGACAACTAATGCTTACTATGCTACATTGGATATCCATCATCATCCCAGCCAATTTGTGCGGCAAAATTCCATGGATCGGGCCCACACTCCAGCCTTCGAACGTCGTCTTCTGGTGGATCAGCCTTAGGAAGTCTTGTTTTATCCCAGGGGACTTAATCGTATACAGGCAAGTGGTGACTGAAAACACTATCACACAGGCCACATGTTGTCAGGCTCGGCCCGAATCCTTCGCTGCAACTTTTTCCAGGTGTTTCTCCAACCGCCGTTTACGCTCAGCTTCACGTATCTTTTGCTTCGCTTCAGGCTTCTGTCTGCTTCGTCAAGCCTCCTCCACCGTGCATCGTCGGGTGGTAGCTTGGCTCCACCCATATCACTTTATTTGCTTGCTGCACTAATGGATAAATGTGAACATTACTTACATTCGTTAAACAATGTTTAAATTTGTCCATTGCTGTATCCATTATTCATTGTCCTTTGTAAACAATGGACTTTATTTGCTTGCTGCACTTTTTAGATTGTGCCACGAACCCCTAACCAGGAGAACATCATGTCCACACATGATAATGAAAAAGTAATTAACGTGCGCAATACTTTTCATATATGTATATGATAAATTCTATATTTATACAACTATTCTCCTTAAATTAACCCCTCAACAATTCTCAAAGAAATTATCTATTGGGTTGTAAAAGGCATTTATTTATATCTTTTACCAGTTGCTACTCAATGGTCGGCAAAGTGGGCGGTCAGCAGGCTTTGTCTTTAGGAAATGGATGTCTGTTCGTGGGAACTACCATTCACGAACTCGGACACGCCCTTGGATTCTACCACGAACAGAACAGGTCTGACAGAGACGCCTACCTCTACATCTACCTGAACAACGTCGTGCGAGGTTCGTATGTTGTCTAAAATAGCAAGTGGCTTCCATTTGCAAAACCACCTAAAAGTTCTCTTGTTTAAAGAATTGCAACATTGTGCAAATAGTTGAAATTTAAATGGATATGAAAGTGTTTTTTTTTAATTGGTAAGCGGACAAGATGTGCACGGGTTATTCAGACTTTCTTTTGTCTCTACTTTATTTTTGTGTTACTACCTGAAGGCATCAGATGGCCGACTGACTAGCTCTTTGCCGCAGGGTTAGGGTTCGAGCCCCGGGAGTGGCATTAATGTTTGTAGTGGCTCAAAAACCACTTTAAACCGTATGTCCCGGTCTAATAGGACTTTAGAGCGTTTACCTTAGCTCAAACAACCCTATTCCGTATAAAGAAATCATCTGTTTTGGAATCTGCCAGTTGGCAGACGGCCATGATCCACCATGAAGTGTAGTGCCGGGCAGTTAGTTAATTACTCCAAAAAGGCTAAATTTTCTTTCGATTCTCTCTTTTTTTGGATGTTCTCTCGAAAACCAATCCAACAACCAGAATTGCATTTGTATATGAATTAAATTAGAACATATGAATTTTTAACCCAACCAAAGCTGTTAGAAGAAGCTAGAATTCTATTGCCGTCTGAAAAACAAAATCAAGTCCATTTCTTTTATCATAGAAGCAAATATATTTGTGGTTTTTTTTTTTTTTTTTTTTTTTTTTTTTTTTTGTATTAAATTTAAATTGCTCATTTTTTGTGCACTCTTTCGCAGGATTAAATGAGAAAAAAAAATTTCTTTATATTCTCTGCACCCAAAAGTTAAAATCTTTTAATAAAACTTATAAGCTATTTTTGCCCGCCAAAGTTATAACCTCTTTAATTGATAAAATCAATTTTACTCAGATATGATAATGGAATCCAACTTTGCCGAATAGAGTCCTAACCAGAACATCTTGTACACACAATAAGGAGCACTGTATAGCTCAATAGGCACTGAAAAATGCCAAAAGTGACAAATGGGAAACTTCAAGAAGAAGGAACGGATTAACGCACTACGAGTACTTACAGCCATTGGATATACAAATGCTTAAAATCCCAACCCAAGACGTGAAAAGTGCTTCAAAACCATACTGCGAAACACTTCAAGCAAAAGTCAAATTCTCCAGAAAATTCCTGAGGATTAACGTTATTCAGGAATCACTTCAAGCTGCTTGCTGCACTTTTTGGATTGCGCCACGAACTCCTAACCAGGACAACATCATGTTCACATATGATATTGAAAAATAACCCATTATTTTAAAATAATTACAAATAAAATAACCAATTATTTCACAATTAGCCATTTATTTCACAAATGATGTAGCCGCAACAGGATAGTTTTGATTCTGAAAAATATTTAATAGTAATTTATGCATAACATTTTCTTGGGATTTTGATTGTATTATCTAGGTATGGAGTCCAACTTTGCCAAATTGGGTCCCAACCAGAACATCCTGTACACCGCTTTTGACTACAACTCCATCATGATCTACGGCAACAGTGCCTTCTCCACCAACGGGTACTGGACCATGGAGGCCAAGAACGGACAGAGGCTCTACGAACCTTTCGAAAAGGACACCATGACCTGGTCGGATATCGCACGTGTCAACAAGATGTACAACTGTTAAACTTGTATTCTGCTTGCGTATTTAATAAATGGAAATTGTAAAGTCTGTTAATCATTTTTCAATGAATATTTTAAATTTCATGACCAAATATAATTTTTAAATTTATTTAATTTTGTATACAATGCTGTAAGAGGGTTTCAGAATAAATAATTAAATAATATCAATCAATTAGTTTAACTTTCAAAACAACCTAACGAAAGGGATTTTCTAAAATTCTATTTTGTAGTTAAAATCTATTTTCCCTACAGATATTTTGTTCTAAATGTATTGACTGAATATCCTTTTAATTAAGATTACAGAAGAGTATTTCGTAACTATCCATTATAATAGTATGTATTATTTATTTTCTTTTACAAAAACGGGGGGAAAAAACGGAGCACCATAAGAAACATGACCCCTTTTATAGAAGTTAAATATACGTAAACGCCCTACACAGATAACCAGGCATTGAAGATTCAACATCGTAGGAACCACCAGCGCCTCATTAAAATCAGTAATTCATAAAACCTAGCCTACAGGTGAGGCATGCCTATTATGCTTATATTTAAGATTTATAGTCTATTTCTTCAGATAAAGATTCGTATCTAATTCGGCGCAATTCTATCTTTTGGTAGACATTGCTCAATTACAGCTCCACATCTCTAATAATTTGGAAGCGGCTGGATTTGGTGCTTTACTATGTCCATACATGTTCTATTGCCTAAATGTTTGGTGATTAAAAAAAGTATGGATATCGCCCATACATATGGGAGCCCCATTATCCCGACCTTAGAATTTCATGATGGCATGCTATGAAGGGCAATGCAAAAGATGGCTGGATTTGGCGCCAAAAAGTCTGGTGATTAAGGAGAGCATGAATTCCGTCCGTACATATGCGAACCCCATGACCTTCAGCATAACGTTGAGCTATTAAAGTTGTAAGCATGGTGACAAAGGGTGGTAGGATGTTGTAACAGACATTCACATCATAAAGATTATGTGTTCCTCTGTAAAACAAAAGAATGCTTGATATTCTTAAAGCGGCCAAGACTACTCATCTATCCTATGGTCATCTACTCCAAGACTGGAATTCCTCAGTAGCGAGGGTTTGCTCCTAGATGTACAGTATGCAATACTAGTCTACTGGTATTTTTAAAGGTGTTTTATTGTTGCTCTTAGAAAAAGTTTATTTAATAAACAGTTTTTTTTCTTTCAAATTAATGATTTTAAAAGTTAACAATCCTGATTGCCCTCTTCAGACACTGGCGAATTACGTAAAAAATACTTTCACATTATATACATTCATATTACAGTGTTGATAGGATTAATAAAACTTCTTTTTAGTGACGAGACAATTATGAACCAACAAAAGATTTATTTGAGTTTTTTTATCAACAGGATTGAATCTGAGAGATCGAAGACATTTTATAAGTATAGTAAGTCACATGTTATGGCAGTTAGAATTTTTAAAAATTTGATAGACAAATTCATGTCATACGAAATATAAAAAAAAACAAGTAATATAAAAGTAAAATAAAAGTAAACAAGTAAAACAATTTTAAAGTCAATTCCTACTTAGGTCAACAAAGAAACATTTTATTTTAGTTATTATTAAATAAAAAAAAAATTTATGCTTCGACGAGATTCGATCCGAAGGCATGAAGATTCTACGCCGACGCTCTACCAACTCTGCCATTGCAAGACAAATTTCTTTTCTCACTCTATTGCAGAAAGTCCTTCGTAAATAATTTCCATTCATTTTTTTTTTAAGTTAGAAAAAGTTATCTCTCTCCCTCTCACACATCTCTCTAACTCATTTATTCACAGGTTGTTCCCTCTTTGACTCAGACTAGAACCCAGAATGAAAAAAGAATCTGAAAAGGAAAATTTTTTTTCCAGCCTTGTACGCGCTTCGCCACTGACGGTATTGATTCCTAAATTTATATCCTGCTCAATATCTTATAGAAGAGAAATCTTTTTCTCCCCTATAAAACTAAAATCATTTAATTAATGAATTAATATTTGAAAAACTGTATTAACGTCCAGTGTCATCCACTACAAGCTCAAAAAAATGTCTTTGAATTTGAGTAGATGAATAAAAAGTATTTTATGAACGATTGAAAATTGGAACAAGATATATAAATATATATATATAAAGGGAGAGTGTGAACTAATAGCAGGAATTGAATGATTTTAGTTATTAAAAACAAATTTAGGTCTCCAAACTTAAAAACAATATTTCCATTTCTCAACTGCCAGAAATAAAAACAATAATTGACCAAATTATTATATATTAATACGATATTAAATGTCATCGTCCTCATGTCATCGTTAAGTTTTTTACAAAATGAGTCATAATCTGTGTTTTTATACTTGTAGCCAAAAAAGACTTCTAAAGATTATTATTTTTTTTATTTTCATTTTTCAATGAAAAATATATAAAATAGAAAAAATATGTAATGTATAAATATGTAAAAATATGTAAATATATAATAAAAAATATGTAAATATATAAAATATGCAAAATATGTAAAATAGAAAAAATATGTCTAAAAATATGTAATTCAAAATATATAATTTCTAAAAAATATGTAATTCAAAATATATAAAATAGATTTCTAAAACATATGTAATTCAAAATATGTAAAGTGTCACCCATTATGCTACATTTACATATCTGTAGTAAACGGGTAGTAAGATCAATATATATTTTTCTTGCAGAAACTCTTTCTTTTTTTTTTGCCAGAATATCTGCCCGTCCGATTCCATCACTTCCAATAATAAAATGTTCATTTATGTGAACTTTTTGTAATGTTTTGCTCCATTTCAAACAAAATAATCAGCGCTACATTCAAAAAAAATTTCTTTCATGTATCTAACTTCAGTAATAAGCACATAATTAAATAAATGTGTGACTTGAGAAGAAATGTTTCTTGGAATTTTAAGAATAGCTTCTTTACGTTTTTTAAATATATTCCGATAGGGAAAACAAGCTAAGCGGCGATAAAGCGCCAATGTTAGTACGAAAAGGACGGGATATCTTTATTCTAATTTTCTGGTCCTTTAGAACAGGGGAACGCTCGCTATTTTATTAGTAATCGCGTTATCTCAGCGACCCATTAGAATATCTTAATATCCGTGGGATGAAGTATTGAGTGGAAAGATGGCTTTAAGCACACTCTTTTAAAAGATTTTATCTCAGAACTTTTATCTATTTTATTACTTGGCGTGTTGTCGCTTTGTCTTATGGTTTTGTATCTATGCGATTAAAATCCTCTTTCTTTTTGACTTCTCCAGCAGGTGTCCTGGATACAACTACCATGACTGCAAAATTTCATAACATCAACGGTTTAGTGATAGTTGATAAAAAAAATTATTATGATTTGCTCTATCTATTAAGACTCAGCAATACTACTGTGTCCAAAAAGTAAGACCCATTTTCAATTTAAAATTCCCGAGGCTTAAGGCATTTCAATTTTTTTTTTAGGTTGTTGGCACTGTCCTTGACATCTGTAGGAAATTTCACGTCAAAATAGTCATTAGTTTTTGAATTACGCTTGGCTTTGTAAGAGCTAAAAGTGATTCCGGTGATTTTTGAAATGTCTGAATTCATTGAGCAAAGAACTTACATTCCATTTCGTTTGCGGAAACTTATAGAATGTTGCAGAAGGCATTCGGTGAGCATTACTATATCGGAAAGAAATGTTTAGAAGTGGTATTAAACAGTTCAAAGAAGGCAGAGAACGCGTTGAAGACGAAGAGCCCTCTGGTCGGCCACCAACCTCAACCGACGAAGCTCACGTCCATAACATGAAAGATTTGGTATTTGCAAACCGTCGATTTACAATTAGAGACCTTGCTGATGATGTTGGAATTTCTAAAGGATCGATTAATTCCATTTTGGGCTTCAAATGAACTTAATTGAGTCTTTAAAATGATTATAAAAACGCTCGTTTAGATCACAGAGATATTGTTTCATTCGCATCTTTCAAGTTCAGATGGTGATTTCAAACGGCAAGCTTAGTGGCTGATGGACAGCGTGTTAGTTTCTGAATGACAGGATCCGGTTCAAGGCGAAAGGAAAACTTTGCGCTGGAGATGGGATAAATTCGTAGTATAGAAAGAATGGGCCTGATGGCCGAGTGGTTAGCTCTCTGGCGCTGGCCACAAGGCCATCCACAGGTATCGGGTTCAAATCCCAACGGTGTCAGGGATGTTTGTAGTGGTTCGGAATCCACTTTAAACCGTAGGTCCCGGTCTCATATGACCGAAGAGCGCCACGAAGCACTTCTTTTCACCCACATCATTCCTAAACTGTATAGGGACAACTCAGCTCTAGGCACAGTAATCAATTCGCTGGAATCGGAATATCCGTTGGCCTCGAGAAAGCAGATGTGAATCCTTTGGATCAGTAATCCTTAATGATCCTTAAAGTGTGAGTGAAATATCACATAGACGTCGAAGACAATGCCAGAAACGGAAAAAAAAATGGCAAATACCATATGCAAGGGAAGTTTAAATTGAAAATGGGTCTTACTTTTTGGACACAGTAGTATGCTCATCAGCAATTGGCATTCAGAAAAGCCTCGATCTCAAACGGTCATTTTTTAAAATAATTTACAGGTAAATCTACATTGTTATTATTTTAATAAAGAAACAGATGTTTTTGAAAAAAAAAATATATTTTATTATATTTTTATTCCAGTGACAGAATATGTTTTGGTTTTAATGAGCTTAATTATTAAAAACAAGCTAAACAAATGTCAGATTTCGTTATTTTTTATTCAGTCGATAATTTTGAAGGAAACTTAATATTATATAATTGCCCTACTCGTGGCTCAGTGGCAACGCGCGAATCTGTTGAGCATTAGGTAGGATGTCCAACCCGCTAGCAGCTTTGTTGTAAATACTGTTTCAAAAAGCGAGGAGCCTAGTTGGCAATTGTGAGGCTCAGCATCTTGCCACGTTAGTTGAATTACCTGTTGGGAGTTTTCTGGGGTTTTCTCCCGTATGACACGCACATGCAAGATAATGCCCTTCTTCTTCAGCGTCCCGGATCAGTCAGTCAGACTTCTACCTACAAGTATTCCATCATAATAGAAGCTACTCCCGTCTTGCATTCCTTCCCTGAGAACACGCGGGTTCTTGGACTTGTTCTAAATGTTCCTATCTACCAATTGGGATAAGAACAAATTATACAACTAAACTTAATATTATGTAATATAAAATATTTAATTAATTATATAATTATATTGTTAACTTATAGATAATATTATATTATGTATAACTTATTATATAATTAATAAATCTATAGTAAAGACGTAATATGATTTTTTAAAAATATATTTCAGATAAGAAAGTATGAATGATATTATTTATAATTGATTAATTATTCAAGGTACTATTTATTGTTTTAAATACATTATTCATATAAGCTTTGAAATCTTCTTAAATAACTTTGTACGTCCCCCCATCAAAATAATGATGGTAAATCTAGCCAATCTTTAACCATTATCAATCATATTCCCACATTAATATAAGTCGTAGTGAACTATTCTAGATTTTGATTTCTTCAAAATTCTTCTGTACAAAAATTCCAAAAAATATGTTGACACGAGTAATAAAACAATGAATATCTATCAGTTAAAGTTATCGGATCCACCAATTCAAAACTTATCAATTCACAAATGATCACTTTAACATAATGGTCAAATTAATTTTGCTAAATTCTTCCATTAAAGTTATCAAATCATTTTATTCAAAACTTATCAATTCACCAGTGATCCTTTTATCAGAATGGTCAAATTAATTTTGCTAAATTCTTCAAATAAAGTTATCAAATCCTTTTATTCAAAACTCATCAATTCACCAATGATCCTTTTATCAGAAGGGTCAAATTAATTTTACTAAATTCTTCAAAATAAAGTTATAAAATCGTTTTATACAAAACTTAGCAATTCAACAATGATCCTTTTATTAGAAGGGTGAAATTAATTTTACTAAATTCTTCAAATAAAGTTATCAAATCATTTTATTCAAAACTCATCAATTCACCAATGATCCTTTTATCAGAAGGGTCAAATTAATTTACTAAATTCTTCAAATAAAGTTATCAAATCATTTTATTCAAAACTCATCAATTCACCAATGATCCTTTTAACAGAAGGGTGAAATTAATTTTACTAAATTCTTCAAATAAAGTTATCAAATCATTTTATTCAAAACTCATCAATTCACCAATGATCCTTTTAACAGAAGGGTGAAATTAATTTTACTAAATTCTTCAAATAAAGTTATCAAATCATTTTATTCAAAACTTATCAATTCACCAATTGACCATTCTGTTGAATGATCATTTCAACAAAATGGTCAGAATGAATTCGGTAGAATGGCAAAAATGGTTTCACTCAGTTTACATCCTGCTTGAAGAATCAATCAGGTGATATCACAATTTTTTTTCCTGTAAAAAAATATTGAAGTGGTTTGTTTTCGTCGGTTTCGAAATTACTTTTGGAAAAAAAAATGAAAAAATAAAAAAGGGATCTTGTGATATTTTTTTTTCTTATGCAATGAAATCAACTGTGATAATCTGCCTATCTATAATTTCTGCACCTTAGTCTTCTCCTGGGATGAAGGGATGATCCACCTGCTGATTTTCAGGGTCAGATAAAGAAACCAAGATTATACAGAAGGTATAAAAAAGAAAATCTTGAAAGATTCCTCATCCATTTCGGCATCATGATGCAGTTCTTGATTCTCCTGGCATTAGCTGTCTCGGCCATGGCCATTGCAGATTACGGTAAATTATTACGATATATTAAAGTTTGTTCTTTTAAGAAAATATTATCTCAGTACATGCGAAATGTTCGTTAAATTGAGTTACTGCCATTAATGCATCTATTTTAATTTTCAATTGAAGTTATTGAATTGAATTATTTTTGTCATAATTTTCATCTTCTTAATACAAGCGAAATGTTCATTAAATTGAGTTATTGCCATTCCTGCAACTATTGCAATTTTCAGTTGAAGTTATTGAATTACTCTAATGAGAAAATGATCTAGATTCATCTTAAATTCATCATTTCAATTTAATAAATGAACATTTTGTAAAGAATCAAGTAAATTCAAATAGATTTATAAAATTACTTAAATAGAATGAAAAAATAATTCAGTTGCTTACTTTTAATTATGTCATTGCACTGTAAATTGTATATAATTTATTATTAGGTAAATTTATATTTTATTTTACAAATGAGCAATTATGAATTTTCAAATATAATTTGAAGCAAAATGCAAAGAATAACATCCCTTAAATTTCTGCATAATTAATTATCGAAAGAATTTAATCTTAATTCAAGCATTTCAAGATAAAACTTTTATACAGACTAAACTTTTTGTGCAGCCGTATGCATTTATTATGCCTATAAAATACAATTATATACACACGCGTATCTATCTATATATATATACATATATATACACATTATGATTGGCTTCAGGGAATATTTAACTCAGAACCCATACTGTTTGATTTTCGGGGGGGAGAGAATAGTTGTTCTTAAGAGTTGAATTTAGCTAATGCTAAAATCAACGTTATTCCTAACATCCACTAGCTCCGAAGTCTTCCTTTCTTATTAGTTGAATTTAGCTAACGCTATTTCTAAGGCCATCTAACTCCGAAGTGTGACGCAGCTAAAAATAATGATTATTATTTATTTCGTCAATTTTAGCAATTCTTGTGCTCGCAGTTAAATTAACAGATACGTTAATGTTAATACAAATACAAGGAGTGCCCTCTGGCTAATTCTGAATTTGCTACAGATCTTCGAAATTGGGAGTGACTGCCCTCAGATATAAATACCCGTTTTTGAAAAAACAACTTGAGAAATATATAGTGATTCTGATAGAGGCTCCACTGTCTGCAGTTAGAGTTGAAATGCTTTGTCTTTGTTGAGATTTATGTATCCTAAACTTTATCTTAACTAAAAAGTGTGTAAAGTGTTTTCTTCCTATTTCAGAAAAAAAGCGCCTCGCTTTGCAGAACCCAGATCTGTACGATGGAGACATGATTGGAATCTCCGGTCCGTTTGTAAGTGTTTCTTATGAGTGTTTCCTTGCAAGTGCGGTGTGTTCATTCACATGAAAATGCGAATTTTATTGAAATTCTTGAATGCGTCTCGTAAATTCAGCTGTAGTGCTTTTCTTTTGAATACGTATAACAAACAATATAGGTAGACGATACATTAAGATTTCAAACTCATAAAACATGACATACTATAGATTATTAAAAAAAAAATTCAAAATGCTATGATTCGAGAACTAATGCTTTTTTATTACTTTCCAATAATCATTTCGATTTGGACATTTTTTTTTTTTTTTTTTTTTTGCAAAAAGTTGGTACTGCTAATCTCTATAAAAGAGAATGACTTGCATTTGGTTTCAGTGATTCCTTTTCCTATAATGATTCAGTAAATGCCTTAATTTACGCATATTATGATAAAATACAACCCATCTGAATTTTAACTTTCATATAGCATAATTTTAAATGGTCTAACTGTAAAACATATCGATTAAACTTTAAAACTTATCAATTATAAGCTGTCAGAATGAAATATACAGCGTGTAAATGTTGCATGTAAATGCAAATATAAAAATTTAGATACTGCTGTGCCCAAAAAGTAAGACCAATTTTTTTTTTCAAACAGTCTTTATTTATTCTTCCAAATTTATTTCATCTCCTTCAAAGTAATCCAATCCGGACACAATGCACTTATGCCAACTTTTTTTCCAATCTTCAATGCATGCTAAAAAGTCATCGGCATGTATGGCCTTCAAAGCGCACGACGATTCACGTTGAATCTCTTCAATCGACTCAACGCGGAGTGGACTTTTCTGTTTAGCGAATAGCCAGAAGTCGCACGTTGTGAATACGGTGGTTGTGGAACGATATGGGTTCCATTTTTGGCGAGAAAGTCACGAAGAATCAAGGCAGTGTGAGCTGGCGTTTTCGGTACCCATCGAGATTTGACGTGTTTAAGGCCCAAAATGGAATGGACCGATCCTTTTAAATTCCAACATTATCAGCACGGTCTCTAATTGTAAATCGACGGTTTGTAAGTACCAAATATCTCTCCCAAATCACCAACATCTCTTCGTCTTCAACGCGTTCTCTGCCTTCTTTGCCAAGTCTAACTCAGACACTGATAAATATTTTGACGTGAAATGTTACACAGATGTCAAGGACAGTGCCAGCAACATAAAAAAAAAAAAAAAATTAAAATTATCATATCCCGGCTGAACTATGGATGTTTGTAGTGGTTCGGAATCCCCTTTAAACCGTAAGTCCCGGTCCTAATAGGATCGTAGAGCGTTGTGGGGGGTAGCGTGACTCGCGTCCGTAGCCTATCTTCAAGTTACGCGTGCCCCCTGGGTAGTGCTGAATGAGTAACAGCAGTGCAGTCCTTGCTTATGGCATGCAGATTAACTGCTTCTCTATTACAAGCTGCATTAGAACCACAACAATATACTCGAAAATATTAGGAACATGATATTGCTTAAATAAGTAATAATTTAGGAAATTGAAAGATTTCGATAAAAAAGTCTTAAAGGTGTAAACTGTAATAAATACTAGGTAAAGATATGGAGATATCCAATCGATAAGTACAAATATTTTAGAAAATCGAAAAGGGTATATACGCATTTAAATTATTAAAATAAAATAAATATCCTTTCATAATACGTTTCTATATTCTCTAATAATAAATCATTTTGTAAATAGATTCCAGTTCAATCATAATTTTATTTTCATTATTCTAATATCTTTCTTAGAGGTTCTCATATCTAAAATTAGAATTAAAAAAAATCATAATATTTACGTAAAACTCTTAACTTCTTTAATGACGTTTACTATTTAGTGTTGGATCCCATTCATCTAAAATAGCGCTACCCTAAAACTTTATAATGAGCCGTCATACATAAGGGTACACTTGTACGCCGTACACTCACGCTTCTTAAAATATCAACATTAATTGCTTATTTTTCTTATTTTACGAGACATCAATTTCTTTATTGCAGGATGCAGATCGTAATGCCATTCCAGGCGACAAGTTCCGATGGCCCAACGCCAAAGTGCCCTACGTTATTGACCAGACACTTCGTGAGTTTTCGCTTTCTCTCATTACTGCATTTACACATTTCGTTTTTTTCTCAGTACTGCATTTACATATTTCGCTTTCTCTCACTACTACAATTACATATTTTGCTTTCTCTCATTACTACATTTACATATTTCGTTTTTTCTCAGTACTGCAGTTACATATTTTGCTTTCTCTCATTACTGCATTTACACATTTCGTTTTTTCTCAGTACTGCAGTTACATATTTCGCTTTCTCTCACTACTACAATTACATATTTTGCTTTCTCTCATTACTACATTTACATATTTCGTTTTTTCCCAGTACTGCAGTTACATATTTCGCTTTCTCTCACTACTGCAATTACATATTTCGCTTTCTTTTATTATGCATTTACACATTTTACTTACTCTCACTATTCCATTTACATATTTCGCTTTTTGTCATTACTGCAATTACATATTTTGCTTTTTGTAATGATCGCATATATGCGTTTTGCTTTCTCTCATTGCTGAATTTACGCATTTCGCTTCCTCTCATTACTGCAACTACATATTTGGCTTTCTCTCAATACTACATTTACACATTTCGTTTTTTCTCAGTACTGCAATTACATATTTCGCTTTCTCTCACTACTACAATTACATATTTTGCTTTCTCTCATTACTGCATTTACATATTTCGTTTTTTCTCAGTACTGCAATTACATATTTCGCTTTCTCTCACTGCTACAATTACATATTTTGCTTTCTCTCATTACTACATTTACACATTTCGTTTTTTCTCAGTACTGCAATTACATATTTTGCTTTCTCTCATTATTACATTTACACATTTCGTTTTTTCTCAGTACTGTATTTACATATTTCGCTTTCTCTCACTACTGCAATTACATATTTTGCTTTCTCTCATTACTACATTTACACATTTCGCTTTATCTCAGTACTGCAGTTACATATTTCGCTTTCTCTCACTACTGCGCATATTTTTCTTTCTCTCACTACTGCACATATTTTGCTTTCTCTCACTACTGCAATTACGTATTTCGCTTTTTTTTATTATGCATTTACATATTTCGCTTTTTGTCATGACTGCAATTACATATTTTGCTTTTTGTAATGATCGCATTGATGCGTTTTGCTTTCTCTCATTGCTGAATTTACGCATTTCGCTTCCTCTCACTACTGCAATTACATATTTCGCTTTCTCTCATTACTACATTTACATAATTCGTTTTTTTCTCAGTACTGCATTTACATATTTCGCTTTCTCTAACTACTACAATTACATATTTTGCTTTCTCTCATTACTACATTTACACATTTCGTTTTTTCTCAGTACTGCAATTACATATTTCGCTTTCTCTCACTACTGCAATTACATATTTCGCTTTCTTTTATTATATTTTCTTTTATTTCTTATATTTTTGTCATGACTGCAATTACATATTTTGCTTTTTGTAATGATCGCATTGATGCGCTTTGCTTTCTCTCATTGCTGAATTTACGCATTTCGCTTCCTCTCACTACTGCAATTACATATTTTGCTTTCTCTCACTACTACATTTAGGTACTTTTCATTATTGCATTTGCATCTGGGGATAAGTTTTACTGGTGACTATTTGGTGAAATATTGACATTAGTAAACATTTAATTATGCTAATAATGTATGTTAATAATGTTAACTACAGATCATAAGAGTAGATTATAAAAGATTATTACAAAAAATGTCCCAATATTTACCATTTTCTTATTGATTATTTATTACTGATGACTATTTGGAGGAAAATAAACTTTTGGTACCCTATCATTAACACTATGCTTAGTATTATAAAGATACATTAATCTGACACATTCAAAATGAAAATTATATAAATTTAAGATCAATTTAAAATAAATCCTCTTTTTTGTTACACTTGCATACAATTTAGTTTTTTTTTTTTTTTTTTTTTTTTTTTGTTCACTATTTAAGATTGAATAATGACAAGATTTAAGGACGTAGAAAAGAATGAAAAATACTTAAATAAAATAAAAGTTGTAATAAATATATTTTTTGTCTTGCCTATGCGTTTGAAACGTAGGTGCAAGAAATGGAAATAATGAATTTTCATAGAGTAGATATCAATGAAATCAATATTTGAAAGAAAAGGGCTTGGTGCAATGACAATGGAAATTCTCGAAGAAAACACAAATTTGAACTTCACAAACCTTTTTAGAGATATTGATATTCTAAAATTTATTGAACTGTACAGAATGAGATGGGCCGGTCATCTCATGAGAATGGAAAGTGATAGAGCTGCTTTGAAGATTTTCAATGTAACCCCTTTTGGATAACGACCCAGGGGAAGAACGAAAAAGAGTTGGGTGGACTGTTTAGACTCTGATTTCAATGTTATTAAGATAAAAAACTGGAGGTCCACGGCCAAGAGGAGAACAGCCTGGCAGGATCTTTTAAAGAAGGCCAAGGCCCACAACGGGCTTTCGAGCCGGTTATGATGATGAAGATATGAATTATGTATATTGAGAATATTTTTATAAGATATATTGATTTAAATATTGATTATTTTAGAAAAAATTTTAATAATTTTTTTAAATTGCCTATTTACCCTTTACAAGTATTAAAATTATTTCATTTCAGGGCACATTTCTTAAAATGTAGTAATCTGTTTTTTTTCTCTGACAGTGGGTTATTCGGCCGTCATATTAGAGGGCATGAAGAACTACCACGACCACACCTGTGTGCGATTCGTCCCCAGAACTACAGAAAAAGATTACGTTAAGATATTTTTAGGACAAGGGTATGTTCCATAAGTTCTATGTGACCTAGACATTCATATATAAAGCACGTGAATCTCTTTCCTTTAAACTGTACATTCAAATTACAAATTTGAATCAATTAATACTTTTTTTTCAGGGTAATTGATAACAATAAGTATTAATAATACAAGTATTAATTTCTTTCCGATATAGGAATGCTTACCGAAAGCCTTCTACAACGGTCCTTACATTTGTGAAAACAAAATTTAATGCAAGTTCTTTGCTCAATGAATATCACATTTCAAAAATAGCCGGAATCAGTTCTCACAATGCCAAGCGTAACTCAAACACTAATGACGTCAAATTCCTCACAGATGTCAAGGACAGTTCACCCTAAAAAAAAAAAAAAAAAGGAAAATTGGTCTTACTTTTTGGACACAGTAGTATATTTTCTGTGGTTATTGATGCTATAAATGAATGACACGAGCTTGTACGTACATGGGCATCATAACTTTCAATTTTCTAACTAAAAGAAAAGTGCTCTTTTCTCGCTGATTTATAAAGTTGAAATTTTTATTGAAAGACGAAGAAATTTTTCTTTTCCTCATCAATTGTAATATTTTAAGTTTGCGATCGTTAAAATTTTCTAGCACGATGCTATTTATTTATTAGATTTATATTTAATTATATGACAGAGTCCCGCGCCACAATTTGAGATATCACTAATCTAAAACAAGTAACATGAAAAAAAAAACATATTTTAAAGTCAAATTCCTACTTTTTAAGTTGAAATTTTCCTCTTACATCTGGCTCCATCTATTGGTAGATAAAAGCAACTTAAATCTAAAAAAATAAAATTAATTAATTAAATTTAGTTAATGAATTGATATTTGAAAAAACTGTATTAACATCAAGTGTCATCCACAAAAATGCATTTGAACTCGAGTGGATGCATAAAAAGTATTTTATGAAAGCTTGAAAATTTAAACAAGATATATATAGGGAGAGTGTGAAGTAATAGTAGGAATTGTATAACAGATTTAAAATTTTAATATTTTTTTTAAAGTTATTGACCTGCTCGACTCTTTTTTTCAGCTGCTACTCAGCTGTTGGCAGAGTGGGCGGTCAGCAGATGGTGTCTCTGGGAGACGGGTGCCTGTACGTGGGAACGGTCGTCCACGAATTGGGTCATGCTCTAGGATTCTACCATGAACAGAGCAGGTCGGACAGAGACGATTATCTCACCATCTACTTCGAGAATGTTCAAAAGGGTTCGTATAATAAAAAAATGCTTTTTCTCATTCATTCGTTTTGATGAATATTATTGAGTACTATTCTATTACTTATGTTTATGATTTGAATTAAATCAGCCAATAAAAGACACAGAGTAGCCTCTATTTGAATAAGTACTTTAGAGTGCACCTTAAGGAAAAGCCTGGACCAAGGATTAGCCATACCAATAATATGGATCGAGCATCATTTGCACCAACTATATGGATCGAACATCATTCGCGCCAACAATATGGATCGAGCATCTATCGCCCCCCGCTATATGGATCAATAATCTAGCGTACCGAGGAATTTTTGAGCATAAATCACGCAGGGAAGTTGCAAATAAAACTTGAACTTGCACCTGATCTACTACGTAGACCAAATATCAATCGCAACTGATGCAACTGATTTTGAAATTGATTGATATGGAGGAGGAGGATCAAGGTGCCAGTAACCGAGGATTAGTCCCAACTATTCTCTCGCATCAGTCAAGAGCTTTTTTTTCCTAATGCAGCTGGCAAACATTTAGACAGTTTTTTTTTATGCCTTAAGACAAGCACTGCGTCAATGCTACTCACTTAGTACTTACTACCCTTACTACCCGCAGTAAAGAGCTAATTTCAGAAAATAACTCATTTTTACAAAAAAACAAGAAAATTGCAGTCTGATTTCTTTTATGTTTCATTGAGTGCCAAATTTTGTTAGATACTTCTCTTTCCAATAGGCATGGAATTCAACTTCGCCAAGTTGAATCCCAACCAGAACATCTTGTACACGACCTTTGACTACGGATCCATCATGATCTACGGCAACGACGCCTTCTCCAAGGATGGCAAGTCCACCACAATGGAGGCGAAGAACGGGCAGAAGCTGCTGAATCCCTTCGACAAGCAGGGCCTGACCAAGTCTGACATCGAGAGGGTCAAGAAGATGTACAAGTGTTAGATCGACGGATATAATTTTTATTATGAAATGAATAAAGCAGAGCATGAATGATTAAGCTGCAAGTTCAAACATTTTGTCGGTTATTTTTTTTTCAATTCCTATTACTAGTTAACACACTCGCTATATATATATATATCATGTTCAAATTTTCAATCGCTAATAAAACACTTTTTATTCATCCCCTCAACTTCGAATGCATTTTTTGAAACTTGTAGTACCTTGCTCACCGAATGCCTTCTGCAACATTCTATACGTTTCCGCAAACAAATTTGAATGCAATTTTTTGCTCAATGAATTCAGACACTTCAAAAATTACCGGAATCAGTTTTAGAGTCTCCCAAAGCCAAGCGTAACTCAAACACTGATGAATATTTTGACGTGAAATTTCACACCCATGCCAAGGACAACGCCAGCAACCTAAAAAAGAAAACAAAATTGAAATTCCATAAGCAATAGAAATTTTAAATTGAAAATTGGTCTTCCATTTTGTACACAGCAGTAAATTTTGCCAATCTAATAAGTTGTATAACACTATATTAAAATTACTTCAATATTTTAGTGTTCTTACTACAAATGCTGCTCACTTTTTATGCTATTTTTATATAATTTTTTTAATATTTAAAAGACAGGATGTCGTTAAAAGGATTTGATTTGAAAAGATTTGAAATAACAATGGAAAAGTAAAATACAATATTACATCACAAGCATAATCCAATTTTCAAAGTATCTTAAATTTTTATCTTATTAAATGTACTGAATAAATGATTGTAATTCTTGAAGGCATTTATATATTTATATTTATTAAGGCATTTATAACACGGGCAACGCAGAAAACCGAATATGAATAAAATCTGAATGGGTGGGAGCGTGCAAATAAAAAAGTGCTTAAAGATTTATTTAAGTTCATGCTCTGAAAATTCGCTCTCCTTATTTTATCCACATAAAGAACAATAGAACAAACACATTTGAATATTTAACAAGTTAAGGTTCTAAGCATGTATTTAATTATTTACGTTAATTAATCTGCAGAAATGTGAAGACTCTATAATTCCCTATTTGTAAATGAATAGTGATTAAAGTTAACCAAATCCTCATTGTTATTAGGGATTCTAATTATCATCTCTATTTTTCAATTATTTTGTGGGCATTTGGGTATCGTTTACTTTAAAATCAAACATTTGGAATTACTTGGCCTCATTTATAATGCTTGCAAACTTACCACGCCGCTAACGTGGCACGTCGTTCGATTCAAAATAAGGAAGCAAGTCACAAATTTACAATTATTTCTGTTTGAAACTCAAAGTAAATCACAAAATTGTGGACGGGAAATTTTATTCTCCAATGCCTTCTTCGTCCAAGGCCGTCTGTCTACTGGCAGATTATTAAACCTAAAAAATGTTTTCTTTTTGCAGGGTAGGGGTAGGGTTGTCAGACCTACGTCTAACGCTTTGTAGCCTTGTTAGACCGTGACCTACGTTTTAAAGTAATCACTGACCACTGAACAACTATAAACATCCATGACACCTGCGGGACTTGAATCCGAAACCTGTGCCACCGAGCTCTAGAGCGCTATTGCCGATTTGGTTCGGTTTGTCGCTCTACGATCATTTTGTGCACACTTTAGGCTGGAACCTACAGTTGAACGTAGATTCCGAATTAAAGACTGGAGAGCTAGACAATTTACCGTCTGGCCATGCTAGTGACGAATATAATAGTAACTTTAACCTTTTTTGATCGTAACTTTTAAACTGAAAAAAACTAATACATTGGTAATGTACATAAACAATTTACTACTTTGACCGTCACAGTAAATCTGCTTTCATAAATCTTGTAATTTTCAACTGATTTAATTTAGCATATAATTCCTAATTAAAACAATTGTTAGCAAGTTGATATAAAAATAGTTTTCCTAGATATAGCATATATGAAACATGAATACAAAAAAACAAATATTGAAATATTCATTATATATGAGATACAAATGAAACCATCAAATCTCTATAAAGAATTAATTTTCACCTTTCTCAGCTTTTTTATCTCTATTATTTTAACAGCATTTTTATGTGTTGAGATAAAGTAGCATCAGCATACATCTCAAAGTGCTCCATCAAGTCAAATCAAGGGAAGCAGTCAAAAAATTGAAAAATAATTTGAAGAAACACTAAAAGAAAAGGATTAAAAACTGGAGTGGGGTTAGTGCTCTAACAGACTGTTACAATAATCACATTTTAATTATAAAGAATCAACAAACCAAAAGATGAAGGATAAGGAGTGATTTAGAAACCAGACCCTTTTGCACTCCAAAAGCCATTGCACGCACATTGTATAGAAAACCATCGTATCATTCGTACTGCAAAATTTCCTAAATGCCTCACGTTCAGATCTCTCAGACATAAAAAAGGCTTAAAATCCAAAAAGTGCACAAGTTACATTAACTAATTTGAAACTCATCTAACCAACACAAGAATCAAATAAATACCCTGTCATCATACACTACTGGGCATTAAATTTGCTACACCATTAAGAAATGTAGATAACAAAATGATATTTATTGGACAAATATATTATACTGGAAATAACAAGTGATTAACTTTTCAAGAAATTTGGTTGCATAGATCCTGAGAAATTTACACCCAGAACAACCACCTCCGGCAGTAAAAACAGCACTTATACGCCTGGGCATTGAGTCAAACAGAGATTGGTTTTCACGTACAAGTACACATGGCCATGCAGCTTTAACACGATGCTACAGCTCATCAACCGTAGTGACTGGCCAGTCGTCCGGAAACCAGACGTTATATATTGGCGAGAGATCTGGGGAACGTGCAGGCCCGAACATTTTTGGAAGGTCCGTACAATGTCGGCCACGTGCGGTCGTGCATTATCCTGATGAAACGTAGGGTTTCGCAGGGCTCGAATAAAGGATAGAGCCACGGGTCGTAACACACCAGAAATGTAGCGTGCATTGTTCAAAGTGCTGTCAGCGCGAACAAGAGGTGATAGAGACGTGTATCCAATAGCTCCCAATACCATCATGCCAGATGATGGGCCAGTATGACGATGGCGAATTCACGCTCTCAATGTGCGTTCACCACGATGCCGCCAAACACGGAACCTGTAAATGGAACTTGGATTCATCTGAAAAAATGACGTCTCGCCATTCGCGCTTCCAGTTTCGTCGTTGATCACGCCATTGAAGACGATCCTGTCTGTGATGCAGCGTCAAGGGTAGTAGCAGCCATGGTCTCTGAGTTGAGAATCCATGTTGCTGCAAGCGTCGTCAAACTGTTCGTGGAGACATTTGCTGTCTTGCCAACGACCCAAATTTTTGACTCAGGACTCGTTACCTGTCTGCACGATCCATTAAGGCCATGCGGGTAAGATGCCTGTCTTCTCGGCTCCTAGTGATAGGGAACCTTTGAGATCCAGCATGGCGTTCCACCCTGAACCCATCGATTCCATATTCTGATAACAGTCATTGGAATACTGCGATACGATAAACCGCATATCCGGTACGCTACAATTGGGCCAATTAC
>BPLQ01004773.1:0-230091 GCA_021605075.1 Caerostris darwini
TTTTTTGCGAAAAAAATATCTGCCAACGTTGGACGACCGAAACTGAATGGGACTTGTCATTTTTTTTTTACTTTCTCCTTTTCTCGTTTCAAATTAT
Organism: Caerostris darwini; assembly: GCA_021605075.1. Lineage (NCBI taxonomy): Eukaryota > Metazoa > Arthropoda > Arachnida > Araneae > Araneidae > Caerostris > Caerostris darwini. Next base: position 98 of record BPLQ01004773.1, read on the forward strand.
ATATATATACGCCAATGTTGGTATATATAGATAAACTACAAAAAAGATGAAAGGGTGAAAAGTGAAACGGCGCTTGTCTCGACGATGCAGGGAGGGTTCGAGAGACAACGGGATGGCATAATGATTAGCGAAACACACTTGACACGTCACCAGTTTTTACTTGACCGTAAGTGTCCTCGAGACACATCACCATTTTTTACTCGACCGTAAGTGTCCTCGAGACACATCACCATTTTTTTTCTCGACCGTAAGTGTCCTCGAGACACATGACCAGTTTTTACTCGACCGTAAGTGTCCTCGAGACACGTCAACATTTTTTACGCTACCGTAAGTGTCCTCGAGACACATCACCATTTTTTACGCTACCGTAAGTGTCCTCGAGACACATCAGCAGTTTTTACTCGACTGTACAACAAACACTGCGCACATTTTACTGCTCAAAACATTACAGTGCGCGAGAGGAAATGGCACGGCGCATCTTTCACCGCTCAAAACATTACACTACGCAGGTGCAAACATTAGGAACTATGGGATACCGCGATGACGATCAAACGATTACACCCTCATCGATTCGGCACCCCCACGACCGAATAGAGATTAGGTATAATTTCAAAGAGGGACCGGTGCTCATATATTTTTTCGAGGGACTGTAGAATCCAGATTTCCTTTCCAGCAGTAACAGTCGCAATGTAATCAAGACTTTCGTTTATAGCAATGAGCTCGCTACTGATTACAGTGCAGCTATCAGTATTGCTTCTCTGAATCTTCATATAAATACTATTTGAAATTATATGTATTCCACTGCCAGTTCCACCTTTCTCGTTTTTACTGCCGTCAGTGTACATTTTAATAGCAAGAAGACATGAAGACAAGCATAAACCTACTTTTGATAATTGAAACAAATTTATTTTTGTGCGACAGAAATAAAATTTAGTACTTCAATTTTGTTTAGTGGCAACATGCTATATATTCCTAGAAGTCGGTCTTGAATTTGATTTGTTAAGTTTCGTTCAGATCACTCCCCTGTTTCCTTCAAATATTGACAACAGCAATGATCTCGAAACCGCTGTGGATAATCTCACTACTAATATCATCACCGCCTACAATCTTGCTTCTAAACCTCTTCATAACAAAAGCAATTATTTCCTTCCCCCTCCAATCAAACGCCTAATCACGCAACGAAATAGAGCTAGGAAAAATTGGCAAAAGTATCGCGACCCTTTCTCCAAGCATCTCTACAACAGAGCACTAGCTATTCTCCGTAAAGAAATCAAAATCTATAACGAATCTACTTGGGCAACTGAACTCGCCGCGCTTAACACGGAGGATTCCTCCCTTTGGTTTACAGCTATAAGATTCAAAAAGAAACGTTCTAGCATCCCCGCACTAACCTCTAACGACCTCTCACCCTCTACCGCCCTCACTGACTCTCACAAAGCCGAACTTCTTGCTGACAGCTACCAAGAACAATTCTCTGAAAACAACATCTCTGATACTAACACTGAAAACGTGGTCTACGACTCTCTCATGAACTTCTTTCTTCACCCTTATCCCACTATTTTTTACGCCACTTCCCCTTCTGATATCATCAACTACATTAAATCTACTAAAATTAAAAAAGCTCCTGGTATAGACAATATTACTAACAAAATGCTCAAAAATCTCCCAACCTCCACTATCTTTTTGCTAACTCATATTATTAATGCAATTTTCCGCCTTGCTCACTTCCCTACTAAATGGAAAACTGCCCGCATTCTCCCCATTCTAAAACCCGGCAAAGACCCCACTAACCCCACCAGCTATCGACCTATCTCTGTTCTTCCGACTCTCAGTAAACTCACTGAAACAATCATCCTCAGCAAATATCTTGATTTTGTTTATTCTCATAATATGTCTCCTCATCAATTTGGCTTTGCTAAGAACCTTTCAACCACCCATCAGCTTTTACGTGTCACTGAAATCATCGCACAAGGAATCGCCACCAAATCTGCCACTGGCATCATTTTCCTAGATATTGCTAAAGCCTTCGACAGGGTCTGGATTAATGGACTTATTCATAAACTCATTTACTATAACTTCCCGTCGCACCTTATTAACCTAATCTGCTCCTTTCTCTCTAATCGTAAATTTGTTGTCTGTGTCAAACATCATGATTCCTCCCTTAGACAAATGTCTGCTGGAATTCCCCAAGGTTCTGTCCTTGCACCACACTTATTCACTCTTTTCATGAATGATATCCCTGTCTCTCCTGAAACCTCTCTCAGCCTTTACGCCGATGACACAGCCATTATTGCACAAAGCAGAAATACTACTTACCTTGTTAAACAACTTCAACGTCATATTAATCTTTTCGAAATCTGGCTTACAAATTGGAAAATTAAACTTAATGTTACTAAAACCGAAGCTGTTTTCTTTTCGCGTAAACATTATCCCACCCACACTGTCTCTATCTTCGGAGAGAATATCATCTGGACCAATAAAGCTAAGTACCTTGGAATTGTTTTGGATAAAACGCTAACTTACAATCAACACATCCTTCATCTTCGAGAAAAATTCAATAGAGCTATTCGTATCTTTTACCCTTTAATCAGCAGAAAGTCTCATACTTCCATCATCATACTTCGCCCACTCATAACCTCAGCGAGTCCAGTCTGGGGATCAGCCGCCAAATCTAATCCTGCAAAATAAAACACTCCGTATGCTTATAAACGCACGCTGGTTCTTCCGCAACACCGATATTCATCGCTCTTTAAATTTGCAGACTTTCCCTCAATTCATCTCTAAACTTGCGCATAACTTTTACACTAACATCCCAAACATCGATAACGAGCTGCTTAAACGACTCCCAGATTATGATATAAACAATCTGAAGAACTCCAAACGCCCGCGAACCTCACTGCTAATTAGCTGACATGTTTATTATCCGCGAGCTCAATTTTTTCTAGTTTTTTTATACACAGAATATTTTCTCCCAACAACGCTGACCTAGATTCATATGTTGACTTTTTTTCCCAGTTCGCTCTCCGTTCTGTTAGTTTATTCTTTTTTATCAATGCTTCCCTTTTTACTTTTTGTTTTTATTTGTTATTTCACTATTAATAATTTTAATGACTATAATTTAAAAAAAAAATAAATAAATAAAAAAAAAAATTAAAAAAAATAAATAAATAAAAAAATAATAATAATAATAATAATATTAAAAACCTCCTCTCTTTTATTTATTTATTTATTTTTTAATCTTTTTTTGGGCAAGCTCTCCATTTAGTCTTACCATTTTCTACTCAGCAATGTATTCTTCATTCTTCAAAGGACTATAACCAGACAGGAGGTAACGGCTGCTTCGCAGCCAAGGAGCTCCACGAAATACAAATCGATCGAAGTTTCGTTTTCATTTTCAAACAGGTTGTCTCGTAAGGTGTATGTAGGTAATTACCCTGCAAATTTTGTTGAAATGGACATTTTTAATCTATTTAAAGAATTCGAAGGAATTGAAATGATAGGAGTTTTCCGAAAGGACAGCAAATGTTACTCGTTTCTAAAATGTTTAAATCAAGATCAACTTTTTAATATTATTACAACGAAACATCATACTGATGTGTGTGGACGGACTTTAATAGTACGTGCTGCTGATGTAGAAGTACAAAAAGAAATTGAAAAATATTTGCTTAAAAATAATAGAAATGAATTGCATTCTAAAAATACATTCAATGTATCTAAAATGCAATCTGATGCTGGATATAATCTTTCAAATAATTATCCTCAGAAGCAGTTTTCCACACCTAAGTCGAGATTATCTAAACAGACAGGTTGTCACTCTGATTTTTATGACTGTACACGATCTGCTGAAGAAACTGGAAAACTTTCTCATGTTAATACACGGCAGGATCATTTTGAATATTCGGATCTCACATTTCGAAATCAACTGACTGATTTTTCAAAACCCATAATTTCGAATGGTTTTGGAGATATTGATCAGAAGGAAATTAATTATTCACCTTTTAGTGATTTTCAAAAATGTAGCCCCATTAAACATGCAAAAAATAAAAATAACGTCACTAATCCGAAATCTATTTGCGATAGATTTTGCACAAAGAGCACTTCAAAATATAGTTCATACAATAACCAAAACCTTACTAATGTCAGCCATCATAGTGAATATGATGAGAAAAAGAAACAAATTCATTCAAGAAGTTCTATTAGTTATTCGCAAAAAACTAATAATTGTTCTGAAATATCCCCTTTAAATGATTTTAAAGCATTTAGACCTAATTTGAGTTTTGTGTCTGTTTTAAATTTTCCTCTTGGACTGCAACAAAAAGATCTATATACACTCTTTTCAGACTTCAATCCTGTTAATGTTATTATGGTATGCAATCAAGCAAGGGTTGACAGAAAACCCACTGAAGCTATGGTATGCTTTAGGAGTGAACAAGATGCTACTAATGCCATCTTAACATTGGATAACACAGTTTATAATGGAAGAATCATATTAGTTACTAATAGTGTTGACGCAGCTGTAGTGTCTGAATTATTGCATTATGGTAGAATTAAAAAGTAAATATGTGTAATTGTTTGTAATAAAGTATACATTCTAATACAATGTACAATGGAAGAAGCATGCTGGATTGTTGTCATCTATCAAAGCCATCCTGTAAGATAATAATTTAGAATGGAAGAGTCGGATATTGTTGATATATCTATAGTGAATACATTACAAGATAAAACTCCAAGGTTTTTGTTCCTAAACAAAATATGCAACAATGATAGGATGCAGGTAATTGAATAATTTTATATTATATACTATACAAAAATATTTTATTATCATAGCAAAATGGACCTGATAAGGTTACATAAAACGATTCATTTGTGTAATTTTCTGAATAGTAGTTTATTTACTAAAATTTATTTAGTTTTTGAAAACTGAATTCGATATTTCAGCTAGTTTTGTTAAAAATATAAAGAATTTTAAGGTGTTTATACCATGTTTTCTCGTCTATTATTTCAATAAAAAGAAAGCAGCAAAATGTTAATAACATTTTTTTGACTGTTTGGTTTTATTGTAATTGATTTTGTCTTTGCTATATTTGAGAAGTATATAATATTGCATGTTTGGTGTACTTTTTAAAGAAGATTTAAGTATATATTTTGGTTGAAATTTAGAACCTGGAATGTTTCGCCAATTTTTTTAGGGTTATAAAAGTTAAATGAGAAGTATTCATTATTTCTTCTTTTTTGAAACAATATGACTGTTTTAATGTTACTGTCATTGTTATGTGCAGAAACTTTTTTTTTTTCAGTAAATAGGAACAAAAATATATCCCTTTATTAAATGATTATTCTGAGATATAGATTAATCCAAGATTATTCTTACAACATTATAAGTCACATTATAAGTAAGTACAGAAAATAAATTATGATGTTGTCACTCATAAAAATAAACAATTTTTTATTTTATTAATAGCTTATATTTTATTATCAAATAATTTTTTATTGATATAGTTAATGTTTTGTGGCAAACATTATTTAAATTTATGCAGAAAACCATTACTTTTATTTTTAAAACAGTAAGTTGACTTACAAATATTTACTTCTTGTTTTTGTTGTAGTCCATGTTTTCTTTATTTGATATAGCCATACGATGGCAATAACGAATGACAGGTGAGTGGAATGGTGTGCTTTATTTTTAACATGCAGAATGGATGAAAAGGAATCTAAATTTCTTTTATAAACTGGATAATTTGGTATATTGTATGCAGTGCGTAAGTATTGTACGGAAAATGGTTTGGTTTCTAACAAGTATCAATGTCAAATGCATAATAGCAATAAATTTTGATGTAATAGTGGTTAATTTTGATGTTATAAAGATACATTTCAGTGATTGAACAAAAAAAAAAAAGTTTCACTTTATAAATTGGTGTTAAAGTAATGAAACTTGGCATAAAAGTAAATGAAAGCTTTTTATTAGTGGGATTATTTTTAGGAATATGAATAAATTGGCATTGTTTTAAAATTAATATTTCACATAGATTTTTTTATATATAGATTTATATAACTACACTTTTTACGTGTTCTTTTAAAATATATATAAAAGTTACATTTTATGTTATTTTTTTAAAATATTATTTTAGGCAAATAGGAAGTAGCTCAATGTTAAACATTTTGTAAAAATGTGTTTAACTTTTTTGTTTTATTGAAATTGACCTTGTGCTTTGGTATATTTGTGAAGTATATAATATAGTATAGTTGAATATTTTATATATGCTTTTAAATACCTATTTTTATACATAATTGGATATTCTTTCAGTTTATTTGTTAAGAAATTAGAAGTGAGAGTTTCGATTGAGCAACATTTTCTGATGAAATCTTTACAAAAAGGCAAGTACTGCAATTAGAGTATCGACTTTCAATCTCGGTTTCTAATAAGAAAATCATTAACAATTGAAAAATCCCTTTCAACTGCTGTATTAGTACCAGGGCTGAACAATGTAAATTAAACCAAAATAAATTAATTTTTACAGGGAATATGTATATTTTTGAAATGGCTGAATATTTCCATCCATCTTTTATCACTTTCAATATGTTTATTTTTCAAAATTTAAGTATACATTCACTCTTATCTGTTTGTAAAGAAACAACTTTTGTCAAATTTAATGTCTGGCATTTCTTTAGATAAAAATTAAATGCAAGATTTAATATCTGTTCAAGATCTTGACGTCAGAAAATAGCAGTTTGTTATTTCCCAAGATATTTGTTTCATATAAATTTTTCAATGTATGGAAAATATGTTAGGTAAAAATTCTGCACTTCGATAAACATTTCTGCTATAAAAGATTTCATTTGTCTAAGTTTAACAATTTTTTTATTACTAAACTTGTTACTTTACAACTGAAAATTGATACATCCTAGGTTGCTTATGTTTGATCAAGCATTTCATAATAGCTGCTCTGACCCGAACTGAAATACAAAATTTTCTGTAAATATTGCAGAAAACAATGGTATCTTTCTTTGATATGAGGAAATCATATTATCGGTGAAATGGATTTTGATTTCCTCTTTGAATTTTTCGTCCCTAAATGAAATTTAAAATTAAATATGAAGTTACCAGAATGATGTTAAACATATTATGAATAAATAAAATTAATTATTAAAACTGAAACTTAATAAAATAAGTGAATAAATTCCACTAAATTTAAAAATATTTTACACTTCTGTTGACAACATAGTTGCATAAATATGTAAATAAAATTATACATATTTGGAAATTATTAAATAGATAATAAATTAATAAAACATGAATTGTGCTTACCTTTGTATGATCACAATATTCACAAAGAAAAACTAATGTACTGCCATGTGCCATACAGTACTTCAGTATACAAAGCCATTTGCTAATGATTCACACTCTCAAGGTCTATACAGAGCATGTGCTGCTCAGAATAGTGTCTCTCTGTACTATACTGAGGTTTGACGAATCGTCTTATCAAATACAAATATGTAACAGCATGTGTAATGGATAAGCTCGCCATTGAGTGAATATAGAAATTTATAGATTAATACTTCAATATTGAAAAGGAGGACAGAACTTACAAAAGCATTGTCTTCCATAAAGAATATTGAGTAGTCACCTTAAATAAATAAATAAATATATATATATATATATATATATTGAATATTCAGTTTAAAAGAAACAAAACCATTTTGTTTTTGCAAATCTGTTGGCTCTGCCCGACCTTGTGCTCTGGTTCACCAGGGAATGTAAATAATTTTCATGTTTTCTGCTATTTTCTTTCTTAATTTTCGGGCACTAGAGTATTTCTGTCAATTTTCAACCGCATTATTTTCTTATTAATTGAATTTTTTCTTCCTTAACTTTATTATTTTAACTATTAAGTTATATTTAAAAAATTCACGTTTATGATATGCTAATTCTTCTATTTAGGCAATATTGATTTATGGATCCGAATTTTTGCCTCAATGATTCTAATTGCTTTAAGAGAAAAATTAAATATTTGTTACTATATTTTTGGTCATCCTAAAAGTTAATCATTATTAGTTAGTTATTATAAATCATGGCTATCTATACTTGTAGCAACCTTAAAATAGATATCCAATGCAATAAAAATCTATACATATATTTGAGCACATCTGTAGAAATTATTATCTTTATCAATTAAATTTACTTAATTCACATATCAATTCTAAAATAATTAAGTACAAAATTCATAAATGTAATAAATAACAGAAAAGGACACCAGTATTTAAATTTTTAACAAAAATTATCTCATCATAATTAAGATAATAAATACATTAGAAAAATAAATTAAGTTCATCCCATTAAATTCACAACATGAAAAAATGAATAAAATATAAAGAACAATAAAAAATGTTCAATCACATTGTTTAACATATAAAATTGGAATAGAAAATATTGCAGGACAAATTTTTACGAGCTGTAGTATTTATTTTTTTTTTTTTCCATTGTGACACGGATAATCAGCAGTTACAAATTCTTCCTCATCACATCAAATGTGTACAAAAATACAATTTGGTGCAGATGTTGATTAGTTTTTTTGCCATTTCCAGTAGAATTAAAAAATAAATGAAAATAAACTATGCTTATTACGTAGATTTTATCACAATTGAATCTAATATTTTAATACAAAAAAAAAATTCACAATCTTAATAAGCTTATTTGCTCAGAGAATATTAATTTACTGGAGGTATAAAACAAATTACTAAACTATTCAATTACAACAAAATAATGTTTCAGAATTATTGACATTTTTTAAGGCAAATCATATAATGAATGCAATTTATGTTAAGAAACCAACTAATAAATACAACTATTATATATTTAATATGCAATTTCTGACAGAAGCTAACACTGTAATTTTCTTATCTTTATTAGGAATCAAAGTGAGAACCTTATAAAAATCAATAGAAACTGAGGCAGTAGTTAGTTGAACTAAAGAATTTCAGTAAATGGCTGAATATATTATAATAATTATCTGACCAACTACAAAGCAACATAATCGACAATAATACTAGTTAGCAAAGTTATACAAGAATTGTTGACTATTAATCTACATCTACAAATTCGTTTATTTAAGTATCAAGCAAATGAAGTTAAAAATGTAAAAAATACATGTGAACACATGTGGTGGTATCAAAAAAATTATATTTGTTATATCAATAATTAAATAAATATAAATAGCACCAAAATTGTCAATATACCTGAGTGACTCTCCTCTAAAAATATAGTTTGTACTCTGAGAAGTAAGGGTAAAGTCTCTTTCAAGCTCATTCAATATAAAAATGTGTGGTTTTAAAGAGCTTTGAAGTAAATCATATTAAAAGTGAATATACATAAAAGAAGTATAGATTCACTATGATTAACATAAGCACAACATTTCATTTGAATTACACCCAAGAAAGGTGAAATATTCTTTCAAGCTCTTCAAAATTTAAATTTGTAAAATAAATAGTAGTTTTAACAATATACATAAAGTTGTTTTTACTGGTTCAGTATTTAATTAACAAAAACATAAAAATATTAATACACAGATATTTGTTCTGCTAATGTGATAGCAATATGTCTTGATCCACAGTAAACATACACAGCTTAATTCACATTGTAAATAAATAAAATCCTGGCAGGATTTATTGTAATTAATATATTTTTTTTTATAAATTAAAATATTTAATCTCTTTTAATAATGGCTTATGATGATTTAAAAGTATTTGATGATTTAATAATACATAATTATTTTGGAATTAAATAGGATAAAATAATTATCAGCATATCACAAATCAATCATTATAGGAATTTAAAGATTTCAAATCAAATTTGACATAATAAAATAAAGACATCAATAGCCTCTACTAAATTTCATGAAAAATTACATTATTCTAGAAAGGAAAGAGTTATATACTCTTAAGACAAACTTATATAATTTGATTTTTATAGATCTATAAAATTTAAGAGCGTATATATAAATTAGAAAATGTACAAGATATTTTCTGAAACAGAATCACTGTACCTTTCTATACAAAGTCTTATAATAAATTATATAATATATAGAAAGTGACTTATGTTTTTTAAAAATAAAACAAAAAAAATTTAACAAAGCATTTAATAATTTAAACACTATGACAAAAATGCCCATACACTAAACATTTATAATTATTGGACTGAATGGAAATCAATGCAGGATTTTAAATTAACTAAATTCAATATTGAAACTCATTTTTAAAAAAAATTATTTTAAAATTAATATCATGTCCTATATTCTGCATTTCATAAAACTTATGTTTTAATTTTTATTTCCCAAAAAGTGATGGAACATAATAAGTTACATATTAGCATGCTGATTTAATTTAGGTTACTTGGAAATATTACAGAAGCAACCTGAAAGATTTGTTCAATGTATCTAGGATCTTTAAAAAAAGTCAAGTTCAATATTGATAAAGTTCCGGAAATGGAGTTTTAGTTTTGAAGAGGAACACAGAAGTGCTCAATCAATGCAGCTTGATAATGATTTGAAAGCACTGGTAATTAGAACCCCTATATAACAAGTAGAAAACTAACTGGTAGACTCCATTGTACACAAACAACAGTAGTGGAACATCTAAAATCATTCAAGCAACAAGAAAGTAATTTTGATTTTCACAAATGCTTTTAAATAGTAAAAAACGAAAGAACTTTCTTGCCGATCCAATAAGAGGAAAGTTTCTCGAACTGTTAGGGCTCCACATAAGCTTACAGCTCAAGACTGTAATTGATAAATAAATGTTTGTATATTACTAATCACAAGAAATGAAAATTAATCCTTTTCTTAAAGAGTATAATAGTTGGAGATGAAAAGTGGATACTTGATGCAAATGCTACTCGAAAAAAAAAATGGTTAAACAGAAAAGAAAAACCCATTCCCCCTGTAAAACAAAGGACAGCATCCAAAGAAGTTTTGCTTTGCATTTTCTGGGATATAGAAAGGGATGGTTTATTTTTAACTACTTCAGAATAACCAAACTATCACTTCAGATATTCACTGTTGACAGTTAGAGAATTTTAAGTAGGCTCTACTTACTAAACAAACTGCATTACTTGATAGACAAGAGTACAATTCTTCCAGAAGAAAACACACAGCCTCACAATACACAAATGACTCGACAGAAGCTGAAGGAAAATTAGAGAAACAGCAATTTTAAAATTAATTACAGTAGATGTAAGCTATATTTAAATGGATAGAAATTTCTACCTTATCCACCTTATAATCTAGACATAGACCCATCATATTATTATCCGTTTAGGTCTCTGATGGCTCTTTCATAATAGCAAAAATTCCTGTATTAAATAAATGAAAATTTGCTAAATGAGTCTTTTATTGGAAAACCAAAAGAGTTCTTCTAAGATGGAATCCAAAAGATTGCTAAATATCATAGAAAATGACAGAGAATATATTAATGATTAAATATATACAACAATAATTATTTTTTTTCTTTTCAAAATTTTCCATCTTAAATACTGCATTACTTTCCATTCAATCTAATAGAATTAAAAAATGAACAAACATAAAAAGGTTTACCAAATATAATATTTAATAAAAACAAAGCAAAATGGTAGTGACTTTACTTTTGAAACAAAACAAAAGATTTTTTTTCTTTTGTTATGAAATAACATCAACAACATATACTCTTTCATACTTCAGCTCAATAACAAGAACCTTTATAAAATAAATAAATAAATATCAAGATTACATTTAAATATTAAAAAACTTATACTGGAAAAAGCAGTTAGAATATGTCAATTTTTCAACATATAATTAATAATTTCAAGAAGTATAAAAAAACCTGTTTAAAAATGTAATTTCTAAAAGTACAGTACATACATGAAAAAAAATATTTCATATAAGAGCATGACATAATACATATTTAATCTCTATATTTTATAAAGTATATATAAACAACTTTAAGTAATTGTAATGTTTATTGATATTTATATGAAATCATTATTAATCACAAAAAAAAGACATAATATATAAAGTAAACATAATGATTAATTATATTTTGTTTAAATCAATTTTCTCTACAATCATTAACAATAGTTTATGAATGAAACAATTCATTTATATCACATTTATTAATAACATTATGTAAAATTAAAACTTCCAAGGAATTCATACTTTAACATAGTAAAAATTGAAAAAAAATTACAAATATATAAAACTCAAAATTTTAAAGCGCTATGCTTACACATCAAAAATTTTTTTTACAAGCTATTAAAAAATAACGTATGTAAATACTGTAAATAGAATACTATGATTCATTATATTTTTTTAACTAGAGACATTTGAATATATATGTTTTAAATAAATGCATGATGTAAAAGGGAATTTTGATGGTCAACAATTGTTTGATTATTAAAGAAATATAAAATAAATAGTTGTTGAATATAAATGTTTGCATTAATATATCCGTGGTTTTGTCCTAAATTGGTGATCACGAAAAGACGATAATTAATTCAATTTTGTCTTTTTTTTTTTCAGCTTGTCCAGCAGGTAATTTTTTTATAAAATATACCCATTTCTTACTTTGATCTTGCTGAATGTGTTGTTTTTTGTAGCATAGCATTTGTGTATTATTGTATTTCTCTTTGCATTTCATAGTTATGTGGTATTTTCTTATGTGGGTATGGTATTCTTTATTAGTTATGTGTACTTTTTGTGTAATTCTCGAGGAAATTTTAAAGAATTTAATAAAAAGTTACCTTTTAAGTTAAAATTTATTAAAATTTTAAAATAAAGTAAATTTTTTTATTTAAAAGTTTATTATTTTTTTAATCTACTAAGAAGTTAAGGGTTTCTCCACCATGTTTTTGAAACTTTTTGATTTTCTAATTTTTAAAAATCAACAATTTCAGTTTTTCACCCATGAGCTTGATTTTTTTTAACTATGATCACTTTACAACTAAAGAACAGGTTAACTACAATGTGAGTATACTTGTTAATCCCTTGTTGTAGATTCAAGAAAACACAGTAAAAGGGGGATTACTCTACCATACACGACTGAAATGTGTAAAGATACTTGGTGGAAACTCAGCTGGGGTTCGGTGGATGAAGAAATCTTTCCAAAAAAAGGAGTACTATGGCACACCTCCCTTATATATATATAAATGCTTTAATATTTATTTTATAATGATGTTACTTCTATATTTGAGGAATACTATTTATCTTCATAGTAATTTAACAATTTGCTTACCTAGTACAAACTTCAGATGATGTTATTTTCGAAAAAATATTTTTATAATATATTTTCAAACAGGAACCTTTCCTTTAATTACAACTAAAAAAGTTTTTTGGCGTGGAATTTGTGAAGAGCTTCTTTGGTTTATATCTGGTAGTACAAATGCTAATGTATTGAAAGAAAAAAATGTTCACATTTGGGATGCTAACAGTTGCAAAGAATATATGGCATCACTCAATCTTCATTATCCATTAGAAGGTATGTAGAAACTACTTTCATTTTAATATTTTTATGCTTTCAAAACATTATTTTTGGGTTTTATTTAATTTATTAGTAAATTAGTTATATTTAGATGTAAAGAGCCTTTATTAATATACATTAAATAAAAAATTATTTTATTAACAATGCATTAAATAAAAATTAATTTTTAACATTTGATTCTAATACTAATTTTCTTCTTATGAATACATCAATAAATTAGTTTCGTATTTAATTGTGAATATCATATGAATAATAATATAGCGCTTTTGTTTCATGTCAATCAAACAGTTGCTAAATAGTATTAAATTAATTCATATATATTTTGAAGTCAAGAAGAACTGTTAATATAAAAATATACTGTGACGAAATCACACAGAGAGAGAATGCTACTACAAAAATGGGTACTTACGTATTAACGGTACCTTGGCGACAGACTTGGCGATTTTTAAGTGTCGCCAATCTTTATTATTTGGAATAAAAATATTTTGAAAGCGTTTTGATTTTAAATGAAGTGATTCATAAATATTTTATTATTTGGAACAAAAATTTTAAGTGGAGATTGGCGCCAAATCTGTAGCTGCGGTTGGCGCGTTTGCTCTTTATTGGCGCAACTGTCGCCAAGGTACCGTTAATACGTAAGTACCCAAAAATGTAATTTGCCCTACTACGAGATTGCTACAAAAATCATTTTTTGATTTTCCATCCCTGCAAATAGAAATGACTTATTGTAAATATATAAGCGGTTTTCTTTCTTACTCAATCAAAACTCATATACGATTTGATACTTTTAAATTTTAAATGAATATTTTATTTCTTTTTTCATTTATTTATAATAAATCGTATTTTAATTAAATAACATATTTAATGTAAAAATTGCATGCAAAACAAAATTCAAAGAAAAATTCAATATGTTTTTTCTGTTAAATAATTTAATAATCATATTTTTTTATGAAATCCATTAAAAATTAGTTCAATATTTCCATTAAAAATATTCATTCCTAAGAATTCCAAAATATTTGAAGTTAAAAGGAGTATAAAGAAAAATTGTTAGCCTTTAAAAAATAAAAAGTAATAAATACATCCATTACTGTGTGTTCAAATCAATGGTGGATGTGTTTATTAATACACTTTAAATAAAAAATTATTTTATTGTTTATGCATTAAATAAAAAATAATTTTTAACATTCAATTCTAATTCTAATTTTCTTCCTATAAATACATCAATAAATTAGTTTCTTATTCACTTTCGAATATCATACAAAATTATTGAGTTTTAATTCAATTCTGGTACAAATCGTGCAATTTTATTTCATGTCAATCATGCAATTGCTAAATAATATAAAATTAATTAGTATATGCTTTGAAATCTTAAGAACTGTTAATGTAAAAATATACTGATACGAAACCACTGAAAGCTGCTACAAAAATGCAATTTGCCCTACTACGAAGCTGCTGCAAAAATTATTTTTTGGTTTTCCACCCCTGTTATATGTTTAAAACTTCTCTGCTCCAATGATAGAATTTATTAGATTTTATCATTTTGCTCCAATGATAGAATTTATTAGATTTTATCATTTCCCTGAAGGAGAAAAGTAGTAGCTGTTTGCACACGCATAATAAACAGATTTATGTAGATTTTACTGGCATGCAGTGAAGTGTGCAACAATCTTTCAAAATATCTGCCATAAAACATGTCAAAATAAATATTGTAAAACTTTCTGCATAGTGTCATTTTTTGGAGTTCGAATCAAAATATTTGCGACTTCGTAAAAGACAAAGGAAAGTTTATTGAGTTCACCCTGCTATGCTTGGGGACATTTGAGTGAATGTTTCATATCTAGATGCGACAACTTGACACTCCTATTTATGCATTTTTTTGTTGTTGATTGTGTAAATTTCTGTATATTTTGCATTCAATATATATAGGCATACTTGTGTTATTTATTCTTATTGCTTTTTTGTGAGAAATTATCTGCCAATACTTTATGAATTTATCTGTACATGCCATGTTTGTGTTTATATCATCTAGTTCTATATAAAATATATAATTGATGTAATAATGTGTATTATTAAAACTCATTCATTAACTCTTATATTAATTTTATAATTACTTTTGAAATCTAGGTGATCTCGGTCCTGTGTATGGATTTCAATGGAGACATTTTGGTGCCAATTACACAAATATGAGTAAAGATTATACTGGAGAGGGAGTTGATCAATTGCAGTATGTGATAAGACTAATTCGAGAAAAACCATATGACAGGAGAATGATAATATCGGCTTGGAATCCTCCAGGTTAATACTGTATTTTTTTTTTCTACTTTTGTGTGTGCATGCAAAATTACCATTTGTGTTATTTATGGTGATCTGTCTCATTAAATTCATAATAACTAATTTTTTTTAGATATTTTTATAATTATCTTTAATAAGTCATAAGTTTTTTTAGAAATCTAATTTTTTTAATATAATCTTTTTTTAAAAAAATGATAGATATTTATTAGCCAAATATACTTAAATCATAAAATCATTTTATTTTCAAATGCAGATCCAAATAAATTTATACTAGAAACATAGAATGATTCATCTCACATTTTACTCTGTGGTTTTTTTTTAAGGAAGCATAGTTTTTAATTAGCTATATTTTTCCAATCTATCATGGTTTCAACTACTGTCATATTTGGAGAACATTTAAAGTTTGAGCTACATTTAAAATTTCTCTCAAAGTATGGGAAAAGATGTGTTGTTAATATTTGTTAACATTTATCAAATCATATAACATTTCAAATTTAATTATAAATTAACAATCATATTTCTAATTTATTTGTTTATTGAATCAGAAAAACTGATTTAATTTTTTTAGACATTAAAAAACGGATGCAATTTTTAAATGTTATAAAGACTATCTTTTAATGTGCAATAAGAACGAAAAGTAATGAAACCGGATTGATTGTTAGCAAATATGAAAATATGTAGATCAGATCATAAGTTATCAAACTATATCCCTTATTTTAAATTAAGCATTTCTGGTGTATTATGTTATATTGCATTCATAGATAACTTAATTGATTTCTTAAATCCTATTTTCACAAAACAATTTAGTGCACTAATTAGGAGTTTATAGATAAGGTGACTATTAAACATTTGGAAAATATATCATAATGTTGTTTTAGATATTTTAAATTTATTTTTATATTAAAATATATCATATTTTTATAAAATATTTTTTTTTCTGTATAATGCATAATTTTTTTCCCATTATTGATGATATTAAATTGCTTTTAAAAAAGTTAATGTGCACTAGGCAAATTATTTTCTCAAATGAATTTATTTATTTAATATCAGTTTTCCCCATATCTTTCTGGAATTTTAATTTTAATTTCTATTTTTTTTTACTATTTATTTATTATTATTTTAATTTTTTAGATTTACCTAAGATGGCTCTCCCACCTTGTCACTGTCTAGCCCAGTTTTATGTTAGCAATGAAGAACTTTCTTGTATGCTTTATCAGAGATCTGCTGATATGGTATGTTTTCCTGTGGCTTTTAATTCCTTATTGAATGATATTTTAGCAAACAATGATTCAGTTAAATGCTTATGCTTGAATAAATTTATTTCTTTGGGGGAAATATTAAGAATTATTTTTATATTATTATAGTAAAACCATTTGCTCATAAGTTTTATTTTCTTTTATAAGCTGTAATAAGCTTAAAATAAGTAAGATGGTATGTAACTTCAAATCATTATTAAAATATACAGGGAAGATGACAGACAAACTTCAGTCTGAATGCTGTTAATTAGAGGTTGATAAGCCAATATAATTGTAGAATAACCATTAAAAAGAGAAATAATTGCATGCATTAGAACGATAGCTATAGATGTTGTCATTCACAAAATTAGTAACAATCAGCTTGAAAATTCAATTTTTGAAAAACTTTATGAGACAATACTGCAACAAAAAATAATTTCTATACAAAAATGAAGATAATAGCCATTAAATCGTTATATTAATGACATTGTTTTAGATGGTGGAATATACTTTGGGAGGTTATTATAGGTTGCAGTATAAAGAGTGTGTAGTTAGTTTTCTGCTATTTTTATATGTTTCCCAATGAAAATATTTTGATTTCATTTACTGAATATTTTTTATATTTCAATCTCAGTTTGTATTGTGTGCATTTTAGCTGCTCTTATTTTAAAAATTTCTTATTCTATGTAATTTAAATATACAATTTGTTAAGATTTATTTACTTTATTAAGTTTAAATAATATATATTTTATATCATGTATTCATAATCAATTAATAGTTAAAAAAAAACTAAAAAAAAAAACATGCTTTTAGAGTTAATCAAACTAAAAAGTAAAAAATAAATTAATAGTTTAAAAAAAATTAAAAAACACACTTTTAGAGTTAATCAAACTCAAAAGTAAAATATAATTGCTAACATAAGAATAAAATGACTAATCAGAAAATTAATGTCACTATTCTAAAAGCGTAGGGTGCTTTGTATGACATTTTTAAACTAACTCTGCATTTCGAAATGAAACTAGTAAAAAATTATAACAATTGATATCGAGCACCCCACACTTTTAGAACAGTGACATTCATTTTCTCATTAGTCATTTTATTCTTATGTTAACAATTATTTTTTAGTTTGATTAACTCTAAAAGCATGTTTTTTAGTGTTTTTAAACTATAATATTTAAATGAGATCCCGGTACCGAGGACTGGTTCTTACAATAATTTAATTGTGAGTAAAACAAAGGCTAAATGCGAATATGTCAAGCCAACCAGGATTCGAACAAGGAATCTCCTAATCCATAGTCAGGCGCGTTATCCGTTGTGCCGCTGTTCCACGTAGGTTTGAATGTCTGAAAGATGTCTGTAAATGTTTCTTTGCAGCTTAAATAGTGTGTATGAGGAGAAACAGATCTCCAGGGGAAAAATGATGTGCAGATGACTTTTCAAAGGCTGTGTGTTTTAATCACTAATCCTGGCGATCCTAATCATGATGAGATAATAAACTGATCAATATATTTTATTGTCATCAGTCCTTGATAAGTCTACAACGTTTAAATTAAATCGGATCGCTTAAAGTATGGCAAAATTGAGCCCAAAAAGTCAGTTACATACATACATACATACAAACAAACATACAGGTGAAACTAATAAAAGCGTATTAAAAAGCATTTGAATATTTTTGTAGTCATTTTTTTATGTATAGTTATGTAATTAGAAATAATAATAGAGTAAAATTTTATAGGGCTTAGGTGTTCCATTCAATATAGCTAGTTACGCTTTATTGACTCACATGATTGCCCATGTTACTGGTCTCAAGACTGGAGATTTAGTTCACACAATAGGAGATGCTCATGTATATCTTGATCATATTGATGCTCTTAAAGAACAGGTAATTCTTTGTTTTGAGATTTGTATTAAGTGATGTTTCCAGACTTTTTATTCTTCTGATTATTGCACTGAAATTGTTTTGATTTCTTTTTTTATATTGTGTATTTTTTGTTCTAATAATTGAATTTCATGTACAAATTTTTGATATTTTTGTTAACTAGTTTAAAAAAAAAAAAACATAAATTGCTAAATTAAATTTTTCATAATAGTGAATACAAAATATATTTTAGCTGAAAAAGAAATAAAGTAATTCTAACAATATATATGTGTGTAGGGTATTCAGTTTTTTCCAATATAGTTGAAAAATAAAAACTAAGATTATCTTGAGAACAACATCTAATATGTTTATATACATATATATATATATAAACTGTAATTATTAAGCACAAGAATGTTTTGAAAACTAAATTTCTTCACAACTTTATTCTTTAGAAATTTGCGAATAATAGCCAACATGGCATTATAATTCTTATATAAAATTAATTGATTTTAAAAAGTAGTGGTAATGATAATTTAATGATAAAGCAGTTTCATTATTTTTTTATACAAAATGCAAACCTTATGTTGTGGAGAGAAATTTTATTTTATAATGTAAATTAGTTTAGAAAACTCATAAAATGCTTTTGATATGTAATAAATGCAAATAAGGGGGGGGGGTATACTATATCTCTTTTTAATCGTGCACGTTTAGAAGCACTGTTGTTCCTGATAGTTGAGCATCCTTATATTTTTAAGGCAGATATCAAAATGTAAATGATAAAAAAATGTACTTATTTAATGTGTTTACTCTCATTCTGAATCTGTATGGACTATATAAATATTTGAAGACTTAATGACTAACTCTGATGGTTAAGAAATGCCTGAATCCCTACAGAAAAGTTGAAAACCAAAGCTTGCTTGGGGCCTAATTATAGAACTGAACTATCAAATGCCAGATTAAAGAGAGGGTTACTGTATCAAATTAAAACATTCAATAAATATTATATTAATAATGCAACTGGTATTTCAATAATAAAATTTTACTTTAATTAATTGATTTAATTTTAGCTTACAAGGGAACCAAAACTCTTCCCAAAATTGAAAATCAAAAAAGATACAAAGAATATTGAGGACTTCACTTTTGAAGACTTCAAGCTTATTGGATATGAATGCCACCCTCCTATCAAAATGAAAATGTCAGTGTAAAATTGAATACCTAATGCTTACTCACATTTTTATCTGGTCAGTATTTTATTTACTTCTGAAAAGTACTTGTAAATTAAAAAAAATTGATCCTTTTTTATATTGTCTTTGTAGCATTTACTTCAATGTTTAATGTTGAATGCATTTGTTTTTATACCTACAAATTTTTTGTAAATATGAGTTTCATTTTCATGTTTTAAAGCGAATAGATCATCAATAGATTAAAAAAGTGTCATATACTATATACAACTTATGTATTTTATTACATTACAAGCCCCTTTTTTTTAGTCAGTAGGTTGTCAACAATATTGAATCTCAAATAGCATTTTCATCGTATTTATAGGCAGGCAGTATTGTTTTTGTTTATTTCATAAACATCCCCTTGAGATATCCAACTCTAAATATTATAAAATAAAATTAATTAATTAGTATATTTCAACAAAGCTATAAGGGTTACATTTATTCGTTAATGTCATAGAAAATTGTGAACTAACTTATAAATACATTTATAGTGAAATTTCTGAAAATAACCATTTTTAATACGCTTTTATTAGCTTCACCTGTATGTTTGTATGTAACTCACTTTTTGGGCTCGATTTTGGGACTGATGGCGCCATCTACTGGCGAGTCAGTCAACTGATCCGCGATCGAATTGCGCTCTTCCTATTGGCCGAAAATTTCGGTGGCTAAAAAGAGGCGGATCTCAAAGGCATAGGAGTGCGATAATGTCGAATTGCGCTCTTCCTATTGGCCGAAAATTTCGGTGGCTAAAAAGAGGCGGATCTCAAAGGCATAGGAGTTCGATCATGTCGAATTGAGCTCTTCCTATTGGCCGAAAATCGCGGTGGGTAAAACGTATGTAAACTTAGCGGATAACCGGCCAAGTGGAAAACAAAGTAAAGACAATTATAGTTTAAAAAAACTAAAAAAATATGCTTTTAGAGTTAATCAGACTAAAAGTAAAAAATAAATTAATAGTTTAAAAAAACTAAAAAATACGCTTTTAGAGTTAATCAATCTAAAAAGTAAAAAATAATTGTTAACATAAGAATAAAATGACTGACGAGAAAATGAATGTCACTGTTCTAAAAGCGTGGGGTGCTTTGTATGACATTTTTAAACTAACTCTGCATTTCGGAATGAAACTAGTGAAAAATTATAACGATTGATATCGAGCACCCCACGATTTTAGAACAGTGACATTCATTTTCTCGTCAGTCATTTTATTCTTATGTTAACAATTATTTTTTACTTTTTAGATTGATTAACTCTAAAAGCGTATTTTTTAGTTTTTTTTAAACTATTAATTTATTTTTACTTCAATGTTTAATGTTGATTGCATTTGTTTTTATACCTACAAATTTTTTGTAAATATGAGTTTCATTTTCATGTTTTAAAGCGAATAGATCATCAATAGATTTAAAAAGTATCATATACTATATACAATTTATGAATTTTATTACATTACAAGCCCCTTTTTTTTAGTCAGTAGGTTGTCAACAATATTGAATCTCAAAAAGCATTTTCATCATATTTATAGGCAGGCAGTATTGTTTTTGTTTATTTCATAAACATCCCCTTGAGATATCCAACTCTAAATATTATAAAATAAAATTTATTAATTAGTATATTTCAACAAAGCTATAAAGGTTACATTTATTCGTAAATGTCATAGAAAATTGTGAACTAACTTATAAATACATTTATAGTGAAATTTCTGAAAATAGCCATTTTTTTTACTTCAATGTTTAATGTTGAATGCATTTGTTTTTATACCTACAAATTTTTTGTAAATATGAGTTTCATTTTCATGTTTTAAAGCGAATAGATCATCAATAGATTAAAAAAGTATCATATACTATATACAACTTATGAATTTTATTACTTTACAGACCCCTTTTTTTTTTTAGTCAGTAGGTTGTCAACAATATTGAATCTCAAAAAGCATTTTCATTGCATTTTTTCAGTATTTATAGGCAGGCAGTATTGTTTTTGTTTATTTTATAAACATCCCCTTGACATATCCAACTCTAAATATTATAAAATAAAATTTATTAATTAGTATATTTCAACAAAGCTATAAAGGTTTCATTTATTCGTAAATGTCACAGAAAATTGTGAACTAACTTATAAATACATTTATAGTGAAATTTCTGAAAATAACCATTTTTTTCTACTTTAACCAAACATGCTTGCTATGAAAAGATCCCTATTAGCAATCACCATTGCTAATTAAACATGTACACAGATCAAATGCATGATTTGATAATTAATAAAGTAGTAGTTTAAAATTATTAATATAGTTTTTTTTAACTATTTTATTTATATTAAATCATCTTAATGATAATTAAGAAATTAAAATTGTTTTATTAATGGAACAATTTAAGATTGTTAAAAAATAATGCAAGTCATTTTTCTTTTTTAAATATTGAGAATATGTTTATTAAGCTGTTTGTTAGTTATAATGATAAATTGTTTTTGTGTTTATCAAATAAAATGATATGATGCCTTTTTACATCTGTCTCTGTGAAATTTTCTTGAATACAAATAAGAAATATCTAAGAATTGTATTATGTTTTTTATTCTTCATAGAAATTTCTGCTGATTAATGTTTAAAAATGGCCATTAGGAAATGAACACCAATGCATTTTATACTCCTTACATTTTTAACTCTAAATAAAAATCACTCACAATATTGAACATTATTGTTATTGATACTTTTTATTTAATTAAATATTTATTTTACTTTAAACGTATAAGGCATGTCAAATAGCATGTTGAATTCTGAACTGGGAGAACTCAATTTGAAACATCACAACAAAACAAACTAAAGATTCTGTTTTTGATGGAGATGGGTTTGATGATGTTGACAATAAAATTCTTTTTTTCTTTGCTAATACTATAACCTCCGTTTAATCCTACATATTTAGGACCACAGCCTTGCAGAATTATTGAGCATCGGTATTATTTTGAGAGTGGGAGGGGGGCTGGTGGTCTTAAGTCTAAACCCTTAAATGTGTGCATATGTTCAAATTTATGCCCATTTGTCATTTAGGCCTAATTGTTTTTTGTTAAATATTTAGTATTTCAATGAATCTGTTGTTTCCCAGCAATACAAGATGTAGATAGAAACTTACTAACTTAATGATGTTTTAACTACACTAATAATAATAAAATAAAATTATTTAGTTAAATAAGTTGATTAAAATTACATTTTCTATAAATTAAATAATTAATATAATAAAACCACAAAATCAACTATGAACCATTTATTTTTTAAATTCTTAACTAAAATCTGTCAATTTATGATAATAGTGTTGCCAACAAAACATAAGAGCTTTACAATAATTCAAAAACAGCATCTAAAATTATTAAAATATTCGCAAGTTATTTTTAAATTAATCATTTACATTTACTCCCAGTAACGAACCTTATGTTAGAAAGATGAGAAACAAATAATGATACTTATCATCAAAGTAATAAAATTAATATAAATTATCAATTTTTGAATCTTAGTTGTCTTAAGAATTCTACCAGTTGGGGGTTATCTCAAAGCTGAGTTGATTTTTTTTTTTTTGCATCATCATTGGGCTTGGTTAGATCTCGACTGGCATTGTTTACACAATTCAGAGTTGTTTTTATTCAATAAGTTGTTGTGATCGAATATATGTTGGCTTCAATCTGTCCACTCTGACATTTACATTTTTATCCTATGAGAAAAATATTTTATTGAAGGATGAATAACAGAATATGAACCTTCATTTGGGGGTTCAAGTTACATCTGATCTCTATCAATGCAACGAAAAATGGAGAAGTTGATCCTAAATATGTTCAAATTTTTTTGGGATACTTTTCTGTTGACCTTCACCAAGCCTGACTAATTCCATGCACTTTTGCAAGTTAGTTATAAAAGTTCTAGATGATGTATGACTTGTTTTCACTTCAAAGAAATTTCCAGTGAATTTGATATATGTATATTATTATGCTCGTGGATTACCCTTTATACTCCTAAAAGAACAGTCATTCCAACTTATATTGTTATGGGCTTTTAAAGCATCCTTAATTGATCTGTGGAATTGTTCTGCTTTGCCATTGCATTGCTTGTGATAAACTGTAGTATGTGAAAACTTAATGTCGCAGATTCTTAACAGGGTTTTAAATGTATTGGACATAAATTGAGTACCCTGATCTATAATTAGGTGCATAGGAATCAAATCTTGCTATCCAATTGCTGTATAGTATCCATCAAGATGTTTTCTAGTGCACTAGCTTCCATCCAATTTGTGTGTCAATCGACACATGCGAGACGGTAGGTGTTGCCAGTTGATGGTGGCAATGGTCCAATAAGATCAATATGTACTTCTCGAAAGCATTCTGATGGCTATCGATATTCTCCCAATATTGATTTTGTATGATGAGATATTTTTGATATGGAACATAAGATTTCGCTTAGTGTTGGATATTTTTATCCATATTTGACCAAAAAAATTTTCAAGAAATTAATTTTATGGTTTATTTAACTCCATGATGAGATAAGCCATGAAATTAATGAAATATTTCATTCGATAATTCTTAGGTATATAAGGTCTAATATGCTGTGTTGAAATATCACACCATAATTTATTTTCATAGAAGGGAATACTGTTTTAAACACAAACTTGTAGATTTTCGCAAATTCATCATCTTGCTCTTCGACATTTTGATCATAATTAAGGAGATTTTTTTGATTCTGGGCAATGCATCTCCAACTTCGTTATTTTATCCTATAATATATTGGATATCTTTTGTAAATTCTGAAATATATTGAATTTGCCTAGGCGATGCTTTATCAGGCTTTTGTAAAAATGCATAGATTAAGGGCTTGTGGTCGGTATACACTGTGAATTTCCTTCCTTCTAGCAAATGTTGGAAATATATACTTCGGAAAGTTCACGATCATATGTGCTGTAATTTTGCGAAGTTTCTTCGAATAAAATCCAATTGACTTCCAAGTTCCATTATCAGATTGTTTAAAATGATTCTACATCAAAGGCATAACGAAAGAGGTACAATCTAATTCGGATGAGACAAAGGAGCAACATTTGCTAAAGTTTTACATTTTTTAAACTATGCAATGGTTTCATAAAGTTCAAATTATTTTTATGATTATTTCGTTTATTTGCACCTTTTCAGTATTCATGTAATATAGCTTGTGTTCTAGCGACGTTTTTTCAAAAAACGAATAAATAGTAGAAGTTAGCCATTCCGTAGTAGAAAGTAGTTCAAACAATTTCAGGCAATTTAGCATTAAGAATAGTTTCAACCTTTGCAGGAAGAGGTTTTGATTCCTCACTTTGTAATTAGAAAGTCTAAAAATTCCTCATTTACTCAAAACAGATTTAGAAAAATTAAGTCTTAATTCATATTTGTGCAATCTATCAAAACTAAATTTAAGTGTTCTTCAGTAACTGATGCAATCAAAACGACATCCAAATATGGGAAAACAAAATTGAATCCTCTTAATACTTCATTAATAAATCGTAGAAAAGTAGATGGTGGGTTACACAAACCGAAATTTATGACATTAAATTCATAGAGACCGAAAAGGGTTATAATAGCAGTTTTGGACTTATTATTTTCATTAATAGGGATTTGGAAAAATGCTTATGCTGTAGAAATTTTTCCACTGAAAGAATTGTAGCATTCCATTCCCAGGAGAGAGAAATTTATATTTTTTTAACAAATACATAATTGCAACCTATCACTCAAATTTGACAGCAGATAAACAGTGTTGTGGATAGTTATAGTACACGATATTAGTGTTTTGTACTAATGAGAATAACCTGTCACTGAAATCTGATAGCAGATAGGCAGTGATCAAATGGATAATGAGACAGAAATTAGCGAATGTCTGTGCGACTTTCACAGGTCGAAACAACTACAGACTGAATATGAACTATACCATGAGTAGCTCCATCGTGATTGGTGATAAGACCATGGGCTGAGAAATGTCTACTTCAATAAGAATTGAGGGAAGCTGACTCCCCCTTCTTGATGGATTGTTTTAAATGTAGGTTTTTGGTAAAGAGAAAAAGAGCTCTGCGGCGAGTCGACCAAAATTTTTTTTGTTGTCTGAAGTGACTGAACAGACCGGAGTTTCCGCCTATTTTTTAAAGTGAACTCCTTAGGGTTTTCTTTATCACGCTGTGTGATAATTAAGGTCTGCCGCGGACCAGGCAATTAGATTCAACATAGACTAGAGAATTCTGAAAATCTCCTACCTTGGTGTGAACTGCACTTGTGTATCTAATTTATATCCTTATTTTTCATTTTTTTGCAAATAGAGTTCTGTATATATATATATAATGTTTGTAAATAAAATTTAAAGTGTTCCCATGAAACTGAAAGCGGCCCTCTTCTTGAAGCCGGTATAGGCCGAGACGTTATAGTCTTTTTATAGAATGTATCGAATTGAAGAGAGGCTACTGTACTGAAGATTAAGCCGTTGCTGTTACAGTTATAAATGGCCATAAGTGAAATACACAACTAAAAATAATATAACTTATTAATTTTTTATTTGTAATTTTGCTTAAATAAAGAATTCATTTAATTATGATTTTATAATTATACATTCCGTGTATGTCTGTTCCTATTAAATCAGAAAATCCTATGAATATAGGTTTAAAATATTCGATACTTTCTGATATCGAATTATTTGGAAGTTTGCTTTTTAATAGTGATTTATTTAGCTGGTAAGTATGAATAATTTTTATTATAAAAAAAAGTTGAATTTATTTTTCAAAGTATTTCGTTAAGGACCAAATGTACAATCTTCAGGATGTACACATTTCTGTGACTGCTCATCGTACACATAAGGTCTTTTACAGGCGCATCCACCATATTTACACTCCAGTGAACAAATTGGAGGCCGTTTTTCAAAACATGTAGGCATACAGTCCTTGTAGCACTTTACGTAAACGAAATTTTCCGGACAATCTGTGGAATGAAAAGAATTTTCGTAGAAAACTTTTTAAAGCTAAAAATGGTACATGATGTTGGCTTTTGTTGAAGAGATTTTGTAGAATTTGGCTATTAAATAATGCTGAGAGAAAGAATTGTGTAGTAATAAAAAAAAAAAAAAAAAAAAAAAAAAATCGAAAATTTGCTAAAAAGCAGTCTTCAGTTATTTTTTTCCCAATAAGTTTATTCATTCATTTATTATTATTATTATATATACTAGAGATTGTAATGAACGCTTTTGACAGGAAACGAATTGTGAGTGAAGCATTATCAATAGCTTGAATCTGGCTTCAGAATCAAATTCACAAAAAAGGTACTTACGTATTAACGCCACCGCAGCTACAGATTTGGTGGTTTTTAAGTGGCGCCAATCTACAATTTTTGTGACAAATCATAAAATATATAAAACACTTTATTTCAAATCAAAACATTTTCAAAATTCAAAACACTTTATTTAAAAACAAAGTAGTCAATCGGATTTCGGTGGGAAATGGGCCGATATAGAGTTTAACATAGATTCAAAACATTCTCCAGTTTGGCGCATTGGCAACTCTTTATTGGGCGTCTGCTGCGGTGGCGTTAATATGTAAGTACCCACAAAAATAATGCTTTGTATTAATTACTGCATTATGTTCGTGATTAGTATTTTTGTTCTAATATCACTTAAGTTTGGTAGGAGGTGGTAAGGAAAACATGATGGCACCAAGAATACCTTTTTTTTTTTTTTTATTGCATTATGATTAATTAAGGTGTTATCATTTCTACAAAACTGGAAAGGGATTTCAAAATAATTGGTATATTAGGTAGAAGTTGCTGTTCGATTTTGGTTGAAATGCTGTTTGTGTTTTTATGCACTTTGTGTATCAAAATATTAACAAATTGAATGTAACTTAAAATATTTATTACTTGAATTGTTGTTTGAGGTTTTTTATTTTATTTTGCTACTATTACTATTATCTACTATTTATCAAATGTTTTCTTACACCAAGCTTTCAATATATACACTCATGTCCGTAAATTAAGGATAATGAAGTTTAGGCAAAGAAAGAGATAGAAGCAAAACAATTTTGACTTATTTGTAAAGTCTATTTATTAAACAAAAGGTAAAGAGCAAAAAAGATGCTATATGTTTGACATAATTAATAAAAATTGCGATTTTTACTCCCTGGAGCAAATTTCAAAAAAGAACCTATTTACAAACAACAGTATAACATGGTTATGATGATGGTTAATATGGAGTATGTCTCCCGAACGATGCAATATAGGCCTTACAACGCCTAGGCATGCTGAGTATCAAATTATCAATCTGATCTTGGGGAATATTACACCATTCATCAAGCAATGCCCTCCGGTTGACAGGCTGCAATTCGTCGGCCAAGCATATCCCACACATGCTCTATTGGATTCTAGTCCGGTGAGTATGCTGGCCAATCCATACGAGTGATATCCTCCAATTGAAGGCATTCGTCTACAATGTTTGCACGGTGAGGACGGGCGTTGTCATCCATAAACAGAAATTCAGCACCCATGGCGGCCCGAAACAAACGTACATGTTGTTCCAGAATGACATCCCGATAGATGTGGCCTGTCATCGTTACACTCTGAACATGCAGGTCAGTTCTGGAACCAAGAATAACTCCTCCCCAAACGAGCCATCCTGCACCACCGTAACGGTGTCGTTCAATGGTGTTCTCTTGGTGGTAACGGGTGCCTGGCGCTCTCCATATGAAAGTCCGGCGAGAATCAGACTGCAAACTAAACCTGGACTCGTCGGAAAACATCACACCAGACCACTGTTGCGGTGCCCACAATGCATGCTCTCTACTCCAGGTTAATCACAGGCGACAGGGAGTTGCGGTAAGTGGAACACATCTGACAGGCCTACGAGCATATAGACCAATGTGCCCTAAGCGTCTGTACACGGTCTGCCTTGAAACTGTCGTACCGGTAGCTGAAGAGAGCTGATGAGACTGGTCTGATGCTGTGCTCCGTCTGTTTCTTTTGGCAGTAACTGCTAAATACCGGTCCTCATTCGGCGTTGTAACTCGGGGGCGACCTGTGCTGTAACATCTACTCACATTACCATCATCTTGGAATCGTTGCCAAAGCCTGGAGATGACACTCTGGGCGATTACAAGTTCCTCGGATACTTCCAGCTGGGTACGTCAACATTCCAGTCGTCCGATAATTCTACCGCGTAAAAAATCATCCAAATGCTTCCTTTGTGCCATAACTATGCGGTTATTGCACTGAAAGGCTTTTAAAGCGCTTGTGAACAATTTGACTTCTTTGCCACCATTCCTTATATACCCCTCTCTTACACTCTCATCATTGTGACGTACTATCCGCGCCATCTGGTGGTTTCCTGTAATTTGCATATTCTTCTTCAAGATGTGTGTGATAATTCTACAGGTGAAATTTTTATTTTAGAGTTCAATTTCTGTGTGATTCTGAATTATCCTTAATTTATGGACATGAGTGTATATTATTAATACCTATTTCACTTCCTTGCCTGAGTTGGGACAAGTTAAAATTCCAAATCAACTTGTTTAAAAATTCCAGTCTTGCATTTAATTTCATAATTTCTCATAAAAATCACATCTTGCCTTTTGCACGAATTTAGTTTAAAATTTTTACTTTGATAATTTTTGTAAAAAAAAAAAAAAAAAAATCTGAAAAATCTTATTTTAGGAATTTCCCCAAAAAAAAAAAAAAAAAAAAAAAAAAAAAAATGGCACCAAACAAGCAACTTGTTTCGACAAATTTCAATCACAACTTATAAATTGCAATTGCAATTAAAAAAATCAAAAAAAGTCTCAACAACGGACAAAAAGATAAAATGACAGACATTCTTAATACCTAATTAATCTTCAACTACGAATCTAACTAATTTGACGTCTTGACTAAATATGACCCTCTAGTTATAAAAAAAGCAACCAGATAGGTTTAACTATTATTGCTTTCGCCAATAAACGGATTGTATATACTTTTGTTTCGCCGACCTTAGCTAGACGGCCTGATGGCCAATTGGCTAGCGCTCTGGCTGTTGATACCACAGGTTTCAGCTTCGAATTCTGGCGATGGCATGGGATGTGTGTAAGGGGTTCGGAATCCGTGATAATCCAGGTCCCGGTCTGTTTAGCCCTCGTGTGCACGAGCTGGCCGTAGAGCGACAAACCAAAGTTCTTTTGATAAATCGTCAAATGTGGTAACCCTCATTTCTTGTATTGTTTGCAATTCATTTCACTTAAAATCGCAACCCGTTACTTGGCGCATTTTTGGAAAAAGAATTTTTGACGCCAAATCTCAGCGGCCCCTATTTTGCGATTTTGTTAAATTTCTTTTAACTAATACTTTAAAAATTATAAACTTAAATCATTTTAATATATAAAGAACATAAAATGAGCTTATTAACATATACCAGTATTTTTCAAACCATTCAAATACAAACCCTTAAATATTCCATATAATATAAAATAAACTTACACCACTTTCAAAGAAAACGGTTCAAGTGTAGAAATTTTAATGATGTTTATTGATTCAATTTTATGAATATTTCTTTAGTTAAAATCAAAAGAGTGTTTCTGAATATTAATTAATTTAACATCTAGTAATTTTATTTGCTGTATTTCTTTATTTTATTTTGCTGCATTTTTTTAATTCAGCAATCATTCTACCGAAGCCCATTTACATTTTTTGTACTTATTTCAGAACCTCACTAGAGATTTACATTGCAGAAATTTAATTGAAAATTGGACCAATTCGCAAAATAGGGGCCGTTGGGTTTTGGTGACTTTTTGTGGTGTCAACTGTGAGAAGAGTTGCCAAATGTGGTAATCAGGGTTACTTGTACTGTTTGCAATTAACTTCACTTACAATCGCAACCCACTACTTGGCGCACTTTGGCGAAAAGGTTTTTTTGACGCCAAATCCCAACGATCCCTATTCTGCGATATTACCGAAAATTGCACCGTTCAAAACCATTTGCATTTAAATAGTATTTTATAGAATAAATTAATTACATTATACTTACTATCCTTATTATTTGTTGGAGCAGCAACGCATAGTGTTTGAAATGTATTTAATAAACAAAATAGATAAAATAACTCCATTTTTAAATTCACCAATGAATTTCTTTTTGTCTCCATTTTTCTTTTCTTTTACAAATATTAGAAATATTAAGCAATATAATATTAGATCGTGTTTGTACATGTGCCTCGCGTGTGTTTTCATTTTCATAGTCAACAATATGAGCATAAGAGATTTCCTTAAATTTCAGCAAGCATTATTTACTAGTTAATAAGGTGAAATAATTTGTTAATTTCTGCTACGATAAATATAATCCTTAAAAACAACTGAAAGGTAAAACATGTTCTGTTATGTTACTTGACTAGCAAGTATTTT
The DNA here is from genome assembly GCA_021605075.1 of Caerostris darwini. Lineage (NCBI taxonomy): Eukaryota > Metazoa > Arthropoda > Arachnida > Araneae > Araneidae > Caerostris > Caerostris darwini. Next base: position 31,594 of record BPLQ01004773.1, read on the forward strand.
TTTTTTTTATAAATGCGGAACATTGGCTCCGCACGGGCTCTGCAGTACTTTTTGACCATGTCCTCATACTGAGAAAATACAGTACAATTATTTAAATGTTCAAAAGCCATAGGCCGACTAGAGTCACACAAAACACAGTTTGGGGAATCCACTACTCCAATTCTATAGAGGTGGTCACGTACACAATCATGACCGGTCAAACTTCTAAATAGAGACACCGTTATCTTTCTTGGAAAATGGGAATAGTTCTATCTTGCTCCAGAATTTTTTCATCTATAGCGGGTTGAAGCATACCTTGCCTAAGAATTTTCTAAAAAGAGTCAAGTTAATAAACAATTTAGTCGTCTGAAATGAAAGTGATCGATTAATGAGTTGCCCTATCATCTTCAAAAGCTGATATACTTGCTAAGAAAGGAAATTTCCTTTCTTAGCTAGTATATCAACTATTTCGTTGTCCATAATTCTACAGCGGGTTGGGATTCCTTGGAAAGAAATTCTTTGTGCCAGTATCTTAAGAGAAAGCTTACAGTCCAAGATTTTTTGGGAACTATTTTGATTATTCAAAAAGGTTTTGAAGTGCACTCTTGGAGTCAGACAATATGATTGCTTTTATAAAGGAGTTGCTACGAATCGAGAACGTATTTAAGAATAATATATTGATATATTATATATTTTATAATATATTTAACGTATTTAAGAATAATATATGGATTTCAAAATAATATAAAAATGCATATTATAAATTTAAATGATGAAATTGATATGAAAATATGTGCACATACTAATTATAAAGTTATTATAGCAATTATATAGTTATTATAGCAATTATAACTAATTATATCAATTATATAGTTTAATTTCCTTCCATATTCTGTAGGAAAAAATGTATTCTATAGAAAATATATATACATAAAAAAAATGCTTCATTCGTGAATGTAAGAATCAATCACTAAAAAAAAAATAATATAAAAATATTTTAAACCATTTCATTTTAAGCGGAACGAATTTTTAAAAAAATCCGAGAATTCTTAACTTTCATATCTACTATAGAAATCAATATCTTGATGAGCTAATTATTTATTTAATCGTCTGTAAATTACATTCGAAGAAAAAAAAAATGATGCTTCACAGATTAATTAATTGATTGTAACAAAATTTTGTTTCAAATATTTTTAGATCCGATATGCAAATTATTAAATTTTGGAGGCCATTGGAGACAGCCTCATAACTCAGTATCCAGAAGGTGTATAAAAATTAAGTTCCAATTCAAGTAAAAAGCTTTCATTCAAATTCGATTTTATCTGGCCACTTTGTGCCAGTACCACGTAAGGATTCGTTCGCGGTATGAAAAAACCTTATGTGTAAAAAGTATCCAGAATAGTTAAATAAAGCATATAAAAATTAATTCATTCATCAAAATTTCTTTGTCACCTTCAAAGTATGCAATCCAACTATGACAGCTCTTGATCTTATCTTCCTTACATTTTTGATAGGCTGATTGAGGTATGTCCATCAGTTCCTTCCCCGGCTTTTTTTATGACCTCAATCGAGTCAAAACGCTTTGCTCGAAGTGTTAATTTTAAATTTGGGAACAAAAAAAAGTCATATGGTGCCATATTTTGTGAATACTGCACTTGATCGATGGTATTTGTTCATTTTCTGATGGTGAAGTCCATAGTAGGAAAATCGTGTCTTCAGCGACCAGCTTTCGGTGCTCATTTAGAACGAAATTAAGCTCTTTTGGAGCCAGTGGTGCGGCGATGCGTTTCATGATCAAAAGATCAGTCAATGCTATTAAATAAAATTAAAATATTCGTTCATCTATTGAGCCAACACTCTAAGATTCATATGGCAGTTTTGACCATCAAGTTTTTGATTTTGTCAGGAAAAAAAAAAGCGATCACTTCTCGGCATTCTTTAAATACTTTATGCCATTCATACGCTTGTATTAAAATATGCTCGATCCATAATAAGTGTTCTGCAAAACCTTTTAAAGGCTCAATATGATTTTGGCGCGCGGAAGTTCGTTTGAAAACACAAAATTTAAATCAAACTCTGTTCAACAAATTTTTTTATTGTAAAAATCGCAGAACTTGATGATTTGAGCATGATGAACGATTGCAAAAATGATTTGTTATAAAAATAACTGCTGTCAACACACTGAGTGACAGATCGAGTTCAAATTTCACATGTAACTTAGTATAGTGCTACCTACCACTATATTTAAAAAAAGTATAGCGATATCTTTTATGCAGATATTTTAAATTATAAATTCCGGATATAAGGATAGGGATTCTGGATATAGGGTATATAAATTCAGGGTATAGGGATAAGGATTTCGGGATAACTGCTGTCAAAACACTGTGCGACAGATCGCGCTCAAATTCCAAGTATAACTTAGTACAGTGCAACCAACTTTTATTAAAATGTATAGCGATATCTTTTACGCGGGTATTTTAAATGATAAATTCCGGTTTAGTTTTTACACAGAATATATGTCATCATTTGACAGTGCAAATGGGGTAAAGAAAGCAAGGCCAAATCAAAGAATGGCGTGATATTTGGAACATCAAATGGTGTGATGTTACTATTTGGCGATATTGGCAAGAATGATTCAGCCAAGACAGAACATGGTGTCAAAATGATAAGCTATTTGACTTGGAATCTTACTCACTGGAGCAAAGTTTAGTTTGAAGTGAGGTCCCATGATAAGCAGGTGCAGGACTGCGGTGCGATTCTAACTGTGTGACTCTAAGGCAGCCAAGAGTTACATTTTGTAGTATCATTTTATTTGATAAAATGATGAGTTTAATTGTAATCCCTGACACAATACAGCATGGTAATAGGTCACACGGATGGCATCGAAGACTACGTTTTGTTTCTGGAGCTTTTAAAAATAGGCAATGCAGCTCTTGGACCAACAAGTCTAGAGTCCTCTGATAAAGGCTATTAAATCCAAAGCACAAATGCTAATTATCCTTTAGAAGCTCCCCCCAAAATGAGTAGTCTTTAATATGGTGCAGAAAATGGTGTAGGCAATTGGTTAAGACGAAGTTTCATTTCAAAAAGAAAAACCTCAGATCAGGAGTCGATAAAATAGGCTTTATGTTACGTTAACTTAAAACAACATGTAAAAGCAACAATTAGTTAAAATAACGATACAAAAAGTCATTGATCATCTTTATTCACATTCTTCTTCGTTTTTTTCCTTCTTTGTCAAATCGACATTGTCTTCATCCACAGGTTCGTCGTCGTACGTACCCCACTGTTGGGCATCGGACGTGCCGAAGAAGACATATACCGCTGTCGTAACCACTACAACGCCTATCGTGCCACAGTACACGTACCTCCACTGAGCCATGGAACGCTGAAACAGTAAATAAAAATTATTGATACTTTGGATAAACTTTAAAGAGCCAGTACTGAGTACAAGTGGAAAGAAAACGTTTTTTGTAGATGAGGATGAACTAACTATCTGTAAAATTCTTCATTAAATCTTTCTGTACTGTATTCTCATTCAATTTATGAGATAGAGGAATTCAATTCTGCAGGATATAACGACAATAAATACCGTATACGTATAAGCCGAAAACTTTTAGTATAGGGGTCGGTTTGTATATGGATCTGCTCATCTCTCAAAAAAACATAGATACTTTTCCATTAGTTTGTCGCAAGTGATAATTCGCCAAATATGAATAAATAAAGCACATTTTTATTTTAGTTTATATTTCTAAAATTTATGAAATTTTTTTTTTAATCAAATGACTTTTTCTGATGTTGGTGAAATTTTCTCCCAGCTAACACAAAGCTGAAACAGTAAATAAAAATGGTTGATACTTTGAATAAACTTTAATAAAGAGGTACTGAATACACGTGAAAAGAAAAAGATCTTTGTAAAAGAAGATGAACTAATCCAACGTTCTGTTAGTGTATTAGCTGTAAAATTCTTTATTAAATCTTTCTGTACTCTAATCTCATTCAATTTGTGAGAGAATGGAATTTAATTCTCCAGGATATAAGGACAATAATTACCGTATATTTCCGTGTATAAGCCGGAAACTTTTAGTACAGGGGTCGGTTTATATATGAATCTGCACATCTCACAAAAAAAAAAAAAAAAAACTTATGTATTTTTTATATTAATGATTTAATTTTCTAATAAATGATTTAATGATCAAATTAAACGCTAATTTTCAAGTGATAAATCGCCAAATATCTGTAAATAAAACACGCTTTATTTTTTAAGTTTATGAGCAATATGTTTTTAATCAAATGATTTATTCTGATGTTGACGAAATATTTGGCCGCCTTACAGAAAAGTATCAAAACTTACACCAGAAATAATAAAAGAATATTGTAAATAATGAGCGTTACAGGAATTTTTCATTTCGGGTTATATACGGGTTTTGAAGAAAAAATAAATATTTTGAAGAAAAAATGCACACTTCTTATGCAAGGATCGGCTTATATTCGAAAACATACATAGTATTTTATAAGAGATTAATTTTTTAATATGATTTTTAACTTTCTACTTATTAGTACTTCTAATCATTTATCATTTCAAATATAAACAATTTTTAAAGATAAAATTTGCCTAAAATGTATTTAAACGCTGCAAATTCTGCGTTCTATTAGAAGTATTTTATGAGTGGAATAATTAATTATTAAAAAATGAATAATCGGTATATAACGTATATCCGTCAGTATTCCGTCTCAAAACATGATAGATATTCCACTGCCTTTTAAATCAGAGTAAAGTAAATTTCAACAATGAATTCTACTATTCGAATTGAAAATTCGATTAATTTGTGACGTCTCGACACATACAACAGAAAATTCTTATTTTCTTACCTCATATTTTGTCGAGAAGCCAACTAGTGCTGGTATGAGGAAAAAAGGTATGACACCAATGAAGTTGAGAATGCCTGATACAGTACCTACAAAAAATGAAATCATATTGCAGTAAACTAATCTCTTTCAAATGGAATTTTTTTAAATACTTTTAAACTAATTACAAGTAAATAATAATAGTAACAGGCTCATATACAATTAAGAAAGAACTAATTATAATTTATTTGTAATTTTTGTGACAGTACACAAGGTTAACGAACAATAACTTCAAAGGGAAAAATTTAGAACGGCAAATGTTATAGTTTTTAAGTTATTTGAAATACTGTCCACACGATAGGAAATAAAGAATTCTGTATAAAATTACCCGAAAGATTCGGCGCGATATCTACTCCACCCATGCATACGCCAAACGTGATGAAATCGCCAAGCAAGCCGCCAATGGTGAAAAAGATCGTGTTTAGGAGAGGATTGCATCCGGCCAATAAAATTGCCACAAACCCCGCGCAGGAAAAAACAGTATCTAGAAAAGAAAAAGTTTTGTAAACAGACATTTATATTTGATAAGAATAAAAAAATTTTATGAGATTTTTATACTATCAACAGTTATAGGATTATTCATATTTGAAATAAGAAATATTAATAAATATTGATTATTATAATGATGCACAAAAATTGATCAGAATATACTTTACATATATATATGTATACTTATATGCAAAATACATATATATACACTGAAGTGACAAAAGTCATGGGATAGCAATATGCAAATTTTCAGATGGCATAGCATCGCGTAGAACAGGTATAAATGCGCAGTGCTTTCGCAGAGCTTTCATTTCTGTTCAAGTTATTCATGTGAAGGGTTTTGACGTGATGATAATAACAGACAAAATGGGTCATGCCATTTCGGAAATCGTTATTTCCCAGTCCTGTATATTCAGGCATAACATCCCACCATGGACAGCGCAGTGGTCGACCGCCTGCACTTAACGACCGAGATCGGCGACGTCTGCAAGAGTCGTTTTAACAGACAAGCAACACTGCGTCAAATAACCGCAGAAATAAATGGGACGTACAAGGGACTTGTCTGTTAGAACTTGCGGAGAAATTTGGCTTTCTTGGGCTATTCCAGCAGAAGACCGACTCGAGTGCCTTTACTGACAGAACGACATCGCTTGCAGCGACTCTCGTCATGAGCATATCGGTTGGTCCCTAGATGAATGGAAAACCGTGGCCTGGTCCGATGAGTCACGATTTCAGTTGGTTGATGGTAGAGTTCGAGTGTGGCGCAGACCCCACGAAGCCATGGACCCAAACTGTCAGCAAGGCACTGTTCAAGCTGGTGGTGGCTCCGCAATGGTGCGGGCTGTTTTTCATGGCATGGACTTGGTCCTCTGGTGCGACTGGACCGAATATTGACTTGAAATGCTTATGTTCAGCTACTTGAATCACTTGCAGCCATTCATGGACTTCATGTACCCAAACAACGATGGGATTTTTATGGATGACAATGCGCCATGTCACCGTGCCGCAACTGTTCGCGATTGGTTTGAAGAATATTCTGGACAATTCCAACGAATGATCTGGCCACCTAGATCGCCCGACATGAATCCCATCGAGCATTTATGGGACATCATCGAGAGGTCTGTTCGTGCCCAAAATCCTGCACCATCAACGCTTTCACAATTATGGACGTCTATCGAGACAGCATGGCTCAATATTCCTGCAGAAGACTTCCAACGACTTGTTGAGTCCATGCCACGTCGAGTTGCTGCACTTCGCCGGGCGAAAGGAGGGCCGACACGATATTAAGAGGTATCCCATGACTTTTGTCACTTCAGTGTATAAGTATATTCTGATCAATTTTTGTGCACTAATATTTTTGTATATTAATCCAAAATCCCATGCTTATTTGTTTGTATACTATGTATCATGTATATTATATTATGAGCATAAAATACATATTAGTTTAACACAATTAATTTAAGTGACCTTTTTTATTTAATTTTGCTCATTCCTCTTTATTTTAAAACTTTCATTATAGAATCTTTCTCTATTTCATCTAATTTTTTTTACCAAAAACAATATCCATGATATATAAGTCTATAAAATATTTTCTTTACATTCTTTATCAATTCATGTTTTTATATCAACAAATTATTACTTTTTCTAAGTCTATACGCTTATTTCTCCAAATAAAATTAACTCTTTGTGAAAAGCATCCTTATATGATGACATATTTGTTGTTGTTGTTGTTTCTAATCCCACTTGGTTGACAACAACATCTAGACCAAGTCCATGTACCAATATGTTTTAAGAATAAAAAACAGCTCCAGGTCTTGAACATAACTGATCCTTCTGGCAACTAGTACAAGGCAAGAGTGGCTTGAGTCAAGCTACATTTGGGCAAAGGGGATAAACCTTAAGGCCTGTCATATGACGTTGAGCATGAAGATGACCACTGCAGAGCCTAACAAAGGGCCGTCTGTTCGAATCTACTAAAATTAAAGCAGTACCAAGATGGTTACAATCCCATCACTCATGTAAGTTGGCCTTTCTCCAAGAGTATGACATCTTAGTAAAAATTTTCAATGAAATAATAGTGCTTAAAGATTAATATTTAAATTCAAAAATCAATTTTATCCGTTGTCCTAAAATCTTTCTCAGTATTTGGAAATTCTGCTTTCATAATATCATCTACCCTGTTTGGTGTTATTTTATCTTCAAGTTATAAAAGAATGCGAGCATGAGAAAGGACTTGTTTTTTCATTGGTGCAACAACCCCATGGTGGGCCAAAGCAGTCTGTCTACTGGCAGATTTCGAAACATGAGATGTTTTCTTTTTAAGAAATAGGGTTGTCAGCCCAACGCTCTACAGTCATATTAGACCGGTACCAACGGTTTAAAGTGGATTCCGAACCACTACAATATCCATGGCGCCACTGGGACTCGAACCCGATACCTGCGGCAACGAACGCCAGAGAGCTAATCACTCGGTAATCAGGTCCCATATGACAATTAAGTGGCCTAAAAATGTTTCTTTTAACTAATAAATCAATAGTTTTTTTATTTTAAATGAAAAACGTTAAATCATATCCATTAGATGCTGATTGTCCTTCTTACAACTCTCCAGTTATTTCCTCCCAATTAAAATTAGTTTTCATTTTGCTAAAAAGATCAAGACGATCATACTTTTTTATATAACAAAATGCATGTTTAGTTAGCTCATACATGAACTTTAGCCGTCCTGTAGAACTGGACTTACTGACCACAATTACCTAAATTGTCGATACCACAATAGACTTGCAAAGGATCTTGTAAATAGATGTTCGGCTCTCTCTCTCTCTCTCTATATATATATTTCTGGGTGTGTAATTTTTAAAAGTTTTTTATTTTTATTTTTAAGTAGAGCAAATATATGAGGACTCTGGCCATTCCTGTTTTAAATAAATAAATAATAAAAGAATTGAGGTTTTTCGAAATTCACAATTAAGAAAGAAAGAATCAATACTAACTAATAACAGTTGCGCCTTTCCTGATAAATGCTTTTCCCACATAGCCTCTTTTCAGTGCGATATCTGCAGGGTAGCCACAAATACAGGCGAACACGCCACGTGCCAATGGCGGTACGCATGAAAGTTCACCATTCTGTAAAATAAACAATTTATTTTACCTAATAATTAATAGTGATATTTTACCTCTAATAAATAGTTTACTTCTAATAATTAAAAAAGAATTAAATAAAAAAATTGGCAAGTTTTCAAAATGCGATCAATTTGAATTTGTTGGAACTATAGTCAGACATTGAAATTTGGTTATTGTGAAAAAAATAAGAAAAGAAAGTTAAAGAATAAGATAATTAAAAAAATGTTAAATAAAATAATTGAAAAATTAAATAAGATAATTAAAAAATATTTTTTAACACTTTTTTAATTATAGAAATCTTGCTCTGGTTGAAATAAAAATTTACCTTTTACAGCAAAAAAAAAAAAAAAAATCACTCTGTTATTTACAGTTTAAAGTTTAGTTTATTTAGACAAAAGTTTACTTTTAGCTAGTTCAACGTTACTCAAGTTTTAAAATGGGTCGTAATAAATCCCAAGAAGCCTTATTACACCACACAAAGACCATGCATTACGAATTAACAAATTCCAATGCATTTTGCTTTGATTTAGCAATATTCTGAATACAATAATGCCACATTTTAAATTTAAGTTGAAAACTTAGGGATGAAACATTTTATTTCTGTACAACCGCTTAATTACATGCTCACTTATTATTCAGTAATAACCAGAGATTTACTAGTTATTTTCGTAGGAGGATTGGGGGCTTAGAAGGAGTAATAAATGAATTATAATAAAGAGAATGATTTCAATAAAACACTTTCGCAAAAGTTTAACAAACTTTTCAGTAAACTGAATGTAGAAACAGGAAAATACCTCAGAAAATCAAGATATTTCTGGTGCCGTTGTTCATTACTGTCAATAATGTCATGAATCAGTTTAGAGTAGTCTTAAAAAATGGGGTTTAATAAAAGATTCACAAAATATTACAAATTTTGGAGTATAGAAAGAAGCAAGTGAATCAGAAATCAAGTTAACTCAGAAATATATATTGTTATTGCAAAAGTCAAGTTGTTACTGCAGGAATCAGAGTCAGGATTTGATTTAAAAATTCAACTCCCGACTCTTTTATAAAAGTAATTTTTGTTTTTTCAAAATTTTAGGAATTAATGTTCAAATGAAATGTCAAGGATGCTTTTCAATTGTATCCTTAAATAACACAACTGATAGCAAAGACAATTACTGCTTCAGCATCATAGCAAGTAAGTAGTTACATTTTTCTCAGCACTGAAGATTATAAAAAATATCTTGGATGTACAATGAAAGAAGGTCTTAGATATTTTAAAGAACAAATATGATTTAATTCATTAAATATTGTGTGATTAAAATGGATAATGACTTGAATTAAACTACTCTATAATAATTTGGTACCTGTTAATCTGCTACTGTTTTTTATAGGACATGTATATTTTATTTGCAAGCAAATTTATAACAAAGAATGTCTTTTAAGTTAGTGTAAGTACTACACTTTTTAAGTTGGAAAAAAATACTAACTATTTTTATAAGCAAGTGAATTTAAAAAAAGTTACTGAATTTATTTCACTAATTTTTATATGCATGCTGATAAAAATCAATTAACAAGCAACTTGACGTAATTTAAAATTTTATAAGCAAATTAACATGGAAGTGTGGCGTAGGAGAAATGGTCAGTAGGTTTCCAGATTCTCACCCGATGAGGAAGTATAGGGCAACTTGCGCTCCCGCTGAGAAACTTTCAGTTGGTCTACAATCTTTCAGCCTGAGAGGAAATATATTTATCTCAACCCTGCGTATTAGTTGGTCTGCAAACTCTCAACAGGAGAGTGAAGTATATTTCGTGCATCCTGCGCGTAGCCGAGTTTCAGTTTTTCGGTTTAGAAGTGAAGTCTTTCCACAAATCTATAACTACATGTCTTTAAATGTGTTAAATAGTGTATATATTTAATTGTATGTGTATGGTGTTTGTGCATGTGTAAATGAAGCTGTGAGTCCTCCAACCTGTGCCCCAATTTTAATGCAACCACATTCAGTTACAATCTGGTTTCCAACCTGTACAATACAACTTGAATAATAAAGTTATTATCTATTTTTGACATTGTCTTCATTTAATTGAAGGTATGAATTTTACTTTAAAGAAATTAATGCCTGAGAATATCCAATAATAAACCACCATAGCAGCTGCTTCGCATGTCAATATGTAAATATATTTATTTGATAAAAAAAAGTAGTAAAGAATTTCTTTTTTAAGGTTAGGAATTATTTTTTTGCAACGTAAGCATTAAAACAGTTAGCTATCGATTTAAAGCCAATTGGCCAATCTGAAAGTAAGTTGGATTACAGAACACATTCATATTAACACCAGGTAGAAATCTTTACCGTTATACTATCTAAGTTGAGGATTGTACCCATATACAAAGTTTGAACTGTAGAGTAGAAACCTAGAATCCAGAACTGACCGAAATAGCCCAGAGCCAAGGCCCAGAAAGGAACGGATGTCAGCAGGCACCTCCACGGTATCTTCTTGATCTAAATAATAATAATAAGAAAAGAAGATTAAATAAAAAATAACGTGATAATTATTAAATAAATAATTATTTATATTGAAGGCTTCACATTTATAAATGTTTCTTTTTATCTCGAAAATCGTAAGATTTGATTCAATATATTTTACAGATAAATTGCTTTTAAAGCGCAAAAAATAATAATGAATAATATTTACAATTAAAAAATATTCAAAATAGTACGAGAATAATCAAAATTGATTTTTTTTCAGTATTCAAACATTTTCATTTTAAAATTCGAACACACGCAGACGATCAACGTTGTTTCTTGGTAACACAATACTACAGTTTACAACGGACACATAGAAGCAACATCTGAAAGATTAACGCCTTCTATTTAGTCTTCAACCGATGAAAAGACTTACCAGCCTACATATATACTACTCATACTATCCTTAATATCTTCAATACCCTAATATTCCTACCGTGAATACCCCCATAGTGAATCAACTGCTATCACTTCAAAAGCCTTAAATATTAGTCACTAAACCATTCAAAAGTTCTATAAAATGTTATTTTCGCACATTACATAAATTAACATCTGAAATCTATTTAAAATTATGATTCGCAATTGATCGATTATTATTATTTTTATTTCAAGCATATTATAAATGCGACAGTAAAAAATTATTTCTTTTATATTTTGCTGACGAACATCAGCGTTACACTGATGTTCGTCACGAACAACCCACCAACGAATGATGATGGGAGGACATTTAGGAGTAATTGCTTTGTATTTGCGAGTGGTACGGAATAAAACCCAAAAAATTACCACGAGGTAGTTTAGCTATCAATGTGAGATACTTTCTACACAATACCACAACTACACGGACGTCATGAACGGATTCGAACTTTTGCCCTCCTGCGAGTTAGTTGCATTAGAACATTGCATGATCGACTCGGGGCTCACTGGCAATGTTCTTTGCTTGTGAGCAATAGGGCTGAGGTTCAATTTGCTGGTGGCTTTACTGTAAACATTGTTTCATAAAAAGACAAGACTCTGTGGCGTTTGGGATGTTCCGATGCCTCGTGAGTCGGATCATCTGGTGGGAGTTTCTGGGTTTTTCTCTCATACGTTATGCAAATACGGGGTAATTCACCCTAAAAGTCCTCCCGGAAAGCACTGCCCTCTTTCTTCAGCGACATGGAGCCAAGTCAGACTTCTACCTATGGGTGCTAAATCAAAACAGAAGTTGTCCCTTTTCCCCTTCATCTATGAGTAGATTACTCATGGGATGTCCGTCCCGAATTGCTCTGAGAATTAGACACAGACACACACATACACAGAACACTATATTAGTCAGAGAATCAGCTCATTTTGAATCTAAAATATCCTCTATAAATCTCCTATTCTCACAAAAAATAATTTAATTCGTAAAAAAAAAACTTCTTTAAAAATTTTAATATCGAAAAAGATTAGACAAAATAAATTTAAAACTGAAGATTGTAATCAGATTGCAGTAAAAAATTATTTTCCATAGACTAGGTTTCAGCATAAATTCTTTCTTGAAGAGAAATGATAGCTTGTTATTCTTTAGAAGATGACCCCCCCTGCCAAAAAAAACCCAGTTTTCTCATGTGTTTCAAAAAAAGAAAAATCTCGTTTACCCTACGCTTTAAATTTTTTAATGATTTAAAAATGTAATAACTGATATGCTTCATCATCATCGGCGCAACAGCTATATTGTATGCCAAGGCCATATGCCTATTGGCAGATTTCGAGAGAGATGGTTCCTCCTTTTATGGGATACGGTTGTCAGCCTTACGCCTAACAGCCATGTTAGACCGGGATCTACGGGTTTAAGTGAATTCCGAATCACGACAAACATCCATGGTACCACCGCGACTCGAACCCGAAACCTGTGGCACCGAACGTAGTCACTCGGATGTTAGGTCCTCAATTGAGATGCACAGTTACAAAAATTTATTTTACGAGTATCAACAAAATTCAAAAAAAAGAAAAGACAGAAAAAGCATGCGAATAAGGCACGTTTTAACTTCCTGATTAAAAAATCAGGAAGATGGTTCAAGTCCTATTTTTTCATCAGAAACATTGCATAATATTATCTATCTACAAACATTCACTTGAAACATCTTTCATCCAAAACTTCAAATAAAGTTTTATTTGAGGCAATAAGGAACTAAACCATTAAATAACATATTTCGAAACGATAAATGAATGCAAAGTAAATAAATCAAAATTAGCAATGTAAAAATTTGGACTTTGAAAGTTTCAAAGTCCAAAATCTTTTTTAAATAAATTTATCATTCATTCTGTCAGTAATTGAAATGTAATGCTTTCAATATTGTTTTTTATTTTATTTCTAAGCTTTCCTTCAATCCATCCTCCCATGTAATACAAAATCGTTATCAAGTAAGTAAGCTACGCTTGTAATTGGACAATATATTGATAAAGGATTTTGATTATTGAAAAATAGTCTATACAATGCGATAAAAATTGTTGAAAAAAAAAACCACGGAATGTTTGCTATTCAGTCCGATTAAAATGTAAATCCTTTATCTATTTTGTTTGATGACTTACTTACACAGAAAAAAAATCAAAACTAATATCAAAATCTTATTTTAAGTGTCATAATAATGATATCAGTTATCCGAGTAAACATATTGTGGCTGCATTTATGATAATTAATCGATCGAATTTCTTTATGTGAATAATGAAAGTTAATATATAAATGCTGATGAGGGATTATAACAATGGTTCTCAAACTTTTTGAAGATAGGCGCAATTAAAATCCTACGAATAATTGTATGCAAACTATATCCACATTTCTGAGAAATATGTTAAAATTAATTGCCATAAAGTTACGTCAAATATTACAGAAAAAAAAATAAGCGATAAAAAAAAAATAAAACGCGCCCTATTATTAATTATTGTGTAATTATTTATTATTGCGTTTATTAGAAATACGAGTCTGAAATGTCCTAACAATTTCTTCAATGCTTGGGCATATACCGATTCTTAAAAGGTACAAACTCTCTTTTCCTCGTCAATATATTGAAGATTAGGGCCTGATGGCCGAGTGGCTAGCGCTCTGGCGCTCGGTACCACAGGTTTCGGGTTCAAGTCCCGGCGGCGCCATGGATATTTGTAGTGGTTCGGAATCCACTTTAAAACCATAGGTCCTGGTCAAATATGACTGTAGAGCGTGCGGGGGTAGTGTTACTCGTGTCCGTAACATAGCAAAAAGCAGCTCTCCAAATTTAATGATCAGCAAAATACTTATAGCCTAAGTTATTTCACGACCTACCGGCATGATTGCCTGATGATTAACTTTTTTTGAATATGATTGAATTTTCTTTCCTCACACGCGAAGGAATTTCTAAAAATTATAGTCCAATATGCTGAAGGACACTATTTTCGTTTACTGTACAGATAATCGTTAACCTTTGCTGATTAAGACCTTTCTGTTTACGTTAGTTGTTTGTATACTTATAGAATCGAAATCGTTTTTACATCAAGATACGTGTGTGTTCTTCAAAAATAACGAAATGTTTTGTTTATTATGGTATCTGATTGTGCTGTAGGTATTAGATACATAGAACTGCGTAGATTATTGTTGACAAACAAATGAAAATCATGAATCAAGGATGTGCATTCAAGGCAATTTTTAAAAACGTAGTAAAATTGAAATAAGCAGTTTTTATCACAGAACGTGTGGTCGAAAAAAACAGTATAAAAGTGCAACGAAGAAATAACACAAAAGATAAGAAAAGTGTTTGTGATATACAGTGCTTCTGTAAAACTAACTTCTGGATTCCTTACACATATTTCAATGCTTAAAGGTTTCAAGTTTTGCCATATATTTTGTAAAAGTTATCGTTTCATATGAAATAAAAATTATGACTTCATAAAATTTATTTCAGGAATTTTGAATCTGCATTTTGATAGATTCCTCTTTTCTAATCATACTTATGATTTTAACTTCAATTAATATGAGTGGCCTGACGGCCAAATTGCTAGCGCTCTGTCCATTGATACCAGAGGCTTCAGGTTCGAATCTTGGCGCTGGCATGGATGTTTGTTAGTGGTTCGGTATCCAAGTTAAACTATAGATTCCGGGCTAATTAGCCCAAATTAGGCACAAAATGGTCGTAAAGCGACAAACCAAATCAATTAATATAGTTTAACTATAATGTCTCAGTCACGGCCTAGACCTAGAGTGCAAAAATATTGTCCTAGTAACTGTTTTAAAAAAGTACTAAGATTGTGATTGTCTTGTATAAATAGTTATTCTGCCTGTTTGGAGTTTTCTGTTTTTCTAATGTAGGAAACAGTTACATGTAAAAATCTGTCAACATGTTCTACGGATGGCATTATCTGCTTCTACATTATTACTCCCACATTATCAGCACCAAAATTGTATCGCATCATCATAAAGTGTAAAAGGTTCGAGTTGTTTGTATTGGTCCACATTAAACTGTAGATAAAATGGTCTAGTATAATCGTAGAGCCTTTGTAAGGGTAGTGCTACTCGCGCCCGTCGCATATCTTCAAGCTACACGTGCCGTCTGGGTAGTGCTAAATGAGTAACAGCGTTCTTCGATGCAGCCCACACGGCATGACTTCTTCAAGGCTAGTTTGCATTGAGCGTAATTAAAACAAGTAATATATAAAAAAAATTTTTAAAGTCAATTCCTATTTTTTTAAGTTTATCTGGCGCCATCTATTGGTAGATATATGTAACTTTAATCTAAAAAAAAACTAAAATTAATTAATTTAATTCAATTACTGAATTAATATTTGAAAAACTGTATTAACATCCAGTATCATCCACTACAAGTTCAAAAAAATGTATTTGAAATGGAGTGGAGGAATAAAAAGTATTTTATGAACAATTGAAAATTTGAACAAGATATATATAGGGAGAGTGTGAGCTAATAGAACTAATTGAAAAAAATTCAGTCGATAGAGGGTGCTGGATCTGCTTTAGAAAGATATTGCTGCTTATACGTTTCTAAAATTTTTTATGTAATAAATTGTTGTATACTTTAGAAAAATTTATTTATTAAATAACCTCATATTTTTATTATGAGTAGATAAGCGATGCTATGGCATCTAAATATAGTTTTATAGTATCAGGTAAGTATTTATATTAAAAAAGAATGATGTAATATTATTATAAATAAAAAATAACCCAATCATTGACTGAACCAATCAAACAAAATGACGTAGGGCCGTTATATAAACATTAAAAGTACCAATCGAAGAATTATGCAGTCTTTTTACAGAACAGTTTCATGGATTTAACATTTTTTACTTTTCATCATAATTTTGGCGCATCATTTAATCTGAAATGGGAAAAGCGATAAAATGATATAACAAAAATTGCAACAAAATTCGCTGATATAACGGTTATTAGAAAGTAGTGAAAACTTTCAAAGATAATTATATTTGTTGGCGAAAACAGTAGCAAATTAATTCAGTAAGAATGATATAGCGGAATATATAGTTTCACGAAAATAATGACGTGTTATAAATAGTGAAGTCATTTCAAAATAATTTCCAATACCCAATTTCCTATCAACATAATTTAGTAATGCTAATTCAACTCAGTTGGAATGACATTGCTTATACTCGTATGATTAGAATATGCAATCACATGATTTTTTCTGCAGATATTTTCAGTTTATAATGAACTTATCAACAAAAATCTAACATTAAAAAAATTTTTTTTTTCAATTCGGAAATTCTTACATTATTAAAGCATTGGCCCATCAAAATGCGTCATTATGTTTACAACTTTATTAACTATAATGGGACACCTTTTTTTCCTGTCAAAGAAGAAGGTGACCAGGGGGAATTTAAAAGAATAGAAATTTATTTCTTTTTCTTATCGTATAGGAGAAATCTTCTACCGGTTTAGTACAAGTTAGGCCGGATGTTGTTTCAGGGTAGAACTAGATTATTTTTATGAATAATATAAGACACGTTTAGTTATCATATTTATTAAAATTTACTAAGACAGCACTGCATATATGCAGCGCATAACACACGAAATAAAATTGTATAATGAGTATTTGCAAATCATCTAAAAAGCCAGTTCGTTTAAGGGTTTTTATACCATTTGCACTGCCTGGAACTCTTCACTCGATTCCGCGCATTCCCTTTTCTCTTTCTCCCTCTCACATTATCGGTTCCAAAGTCTAACAAGCGAAAAACAAAACGTGCAAAGTCCAAAGTTTAACGTAAGGGTCATCCTTGAAAGGAGGATCTGTCAACCTTGAACTCTTCCCCGTTGGCTATAGTTTGTTTTGGGAAGACATGTATCCTTACTGGTTTGAACTGATGCTAGATACGATCACAACCATCCCAGAGCCCATTCGTTTTCAAAACAATGACAGTAATACACTCTACAATGAACCATGGGCTTAAAGCATTTATTATTATTATTACTTCTCATTTCAGAGTTTTTAAATAATGATTACCTAAGCGGAAAGTCTAAAATATTGTATTAAAATGGTAGGTAATACCTGAATCTAAATACCTGTTTTTGTTCTACATTGCCCAGGTGATTAGAAATGTAATTCAATTCTTTTTTAGAAATGGTTGGATGGTCTTTTGGTCGTTCGTATATAAATAAGTAACAAAGTAGACACCAGACGAAACCACAGAGACCTACATAAAAGTGAAAAGTGAACATTTTAGTATGAGTATAATACAAAACTTTCCTCCCTAAGTTCCAGATTTTTTTTTCATACACACACTCACAGGAAAACTCTATTGTAGCATTTTTAGTATTTTGTCTTAAATTTTTACTTCATAGAGATCTTAACATACAAAAATATAATTATAATAAGATTATAAGTCTTGGAAGCAATTTTAAATTTTGTTATCTAGAATGTGAGTCATCAAAGCTAATTTAAATAATCGTTCGAATTTCGTTTATTACAATATTTTGACGAAATAAAATGTGATATGATAGTGAATTGCATAATGATACAGAACTATAAATCTTTTGAATCTATATTAGACAATGAGTAAACATTTCTGTATTGATTGCTTAAAAATGTCATCTACAGCTCAATTATTTGCAAACAAGAGACGCCAATTATATCGTGTGATTCCAAAGTTGGTAATAATGTTTTTAATAAAGAATGAACATACTTGTGATAACAGGTGAATAATAGTTCAATTCATGTCCTACAGATAGTGTCATATGTCTAGTAGGCAGCATTGATTTTAATTTTGTTAACATACGTATAAAAAAACCCTTTCTGGTCAGAGGAAATTAGTTTCATCGTTGAACATCGTGGTAAAATTTCTTACTGAACTGCAATGTGTAGTGTGTTTGAAAAGAAATTCATTGCGAGATATAACTAAATTAAAATGACGATCCAATATTTAGTGAGGAAATTTAGAGAAACTGGTTGTGCAACGAAGTGGTAGACCTCCAGTGAAGGAGGGATTTCAAAACATTTTAATTAAAGATTTCTAGAGTCAATAATAAAATCATTGAGAAGATTATTTGGTCAAGCTGTAGTTTCGTGCTGAAAATTGTGAAGAAGCTGAAATTTCATGCGTATTAAGTAGATGTTGTACAGGAAGTAAAAGAAATTGGTAACATTTAGAGGTTGTATTGGTGCCAATACCATTCAAAAGTCTAGCGTCAGACATTCAAACTTAGCATTTGCCTTTGAACACCACAGAGAGGCATTCAAAGGCAGTGCGATTTGTGCCAAAGTACCGCATAGTACAAAGTACCACACAGTGGTGTTATTTGTGCCACTTTAATTTATATGAACAAGAAAAAAACTAACCGGGCTTCTTCCCAATTTTCAATACGAAATTCCAGCTTGAAAAAATAATCTTCACAATGATTTTATGGTTGATTCTAGAAATCATCCCTTAAAATTTTCTGCAATCCCTTCTTTACTGGAGATCTACCACTTACATAATAGACCTACATGTGTTAATTCGATAAATCTGCTAATTTGGCATGTTTAACTAAATAAAAGAATAAGTTGGTAAAATTTAGCATCATAGCTATTGTAACAATATGCAGAGGTTTACTATTCAATTAAAAAAAATTCTTCAGTACTTCAAAGTTTTGTAAAAAATAAATCAATTCTCTATTTATCTCTGCATTCATAAAACATAGAGATGAATAGACAAGTGATTATAGAGAGAATAATGAATAACTACCTCCTATGTAGAAGACGGAGGGCCATCCCCCCAGGAAGTCTGAGGCGCAGAGCATGCCGGATGTGAGGAAGGAGAGGAAGGTGCCCACCCCGTATCCGGCGAGGATGAAGGAGGCGTTGAAGCTGCGCTCCGACTCGGGGATCCAGCGGGAGATCAGGTGGAAGAGCACGGGGATCACGGGGGCCTGGAATGTTATGCCTGATTATTACACTAAAGCAAATGTATATAGTATGCATGGTGTTCCTTTAAAATTTTTTTTGTTCTCTATCATTGTCATCTGTGCATTAACGTTCACGTCCGTAACTTCGAACACCTTCTACTACGACAGACATCAATAACATCTACAATAGTTTTCTACTACGACAGACATCAATAATATCTACAATAATTTTCTACTGCGACAGACATCAATAACATCTACAATAATTTTCTACTACGACAGACATCAATAATATCTACAATAATTTTCTACTAACAGGCATCAGTAACATCTACAATAATCTTCTACAAACAGATATCAACAGACGTCTGTAATATTTTTCTTCGTTCTCTGTTTAGCATTGAACTCTGCACCACAGGCTGTGTTCTAATCATGCTGTCAAATAATAGTTATTATAACTTATTATCGAACTTAGTTTCGCTCAATACTTGCATTTGTATCTTGTGATTTTCAACAACTAAACATACTTTGCTACGACAATTTTTTGACCAAATCTATGATCATTTAATGTATTACAATTATTTAGTTACAATTTGACTTAATCTATGACAATTTTTTGTTTTTTCTGATTCATACTATTACCCTTCTGTCGCCACTTCAAAAGAACATAATACATATTGTAAAAATAATTATACTTTCAGTAAAACAAATCAGCATTTTTTCGTGCTTGAATTTTTTTTACAATGAAGTAGCATGTTAACGCCTTTATAACAGCCTGATATGATTAATTTACAATGGGAAAGTTACTTTTTTTGCATAAATATTATCCCTATAGAACCACTGCAACTTAAATTAATAGGTTTGCTAAACCCGTCAGAATTTGGCGGTCATGAATGTTATCGAATGATATAGAAATTAAAGTTGCAAACGACTGGTCGTTTAGATTATAAATTCTAGAAATAAATCGCTAATGCTATTATTCTCAGGGATAAGGCGGCCTGATGGCCAATTGGCTAGCGCTCTGTTCTTTGGTGCTTCAGGTTCGGATCCTGGTGGGAGCATGGATCTTTGTTAGTAATTCGGAATCCACGTTAAACTGTAGGTCCCAATCTAATTAGCCTGAAGGGTGTATAAAATAACATAGAGCGACAAATCGAATCAAATCTCAGGGATAGCACCAAAGATGTTTGTATCTGCCAGCCATTCTTTAAAACAAATGGAGATATTTCAAATCTAGATCTTTGACGTACTTATTTACGTTGACAAAAACTTTTAGTACAGTCAGAAAACTGATCTTTCTTAATCCACTAGCTCAGCATGGTGATGATTACGTTGTTCTAGGCGTTTATACATAAATTCCGATCATGAGTAGCAAAAAATGTTGCAGGCTTTTTTCTGATATACTTGATTAGTAATGAATATCAATATTTCCTCTAATTCGTGCAATGAGTATGTACATTATATATTTTAAGATGTTACAAGAATGATTACTGTCATGTCTTTAAAAGTTGCTTGTTCATGCAATATTTTTTAATTTATTTATGCATTTATCATAACTCTGAATTTCAAATAATTTATCACCTTAAGGAATTTTTTTACATTGATAGTTGGTTATTTTTACCAAGGGGATTTTTATTTAATAAAATTCTTCCAAATAAACTTTTTATAACATAAATCTATACAACTGAGAATATATTTTCCAAAAATTTTAATAATTATAAGGAAAGCAACAACACATCCATAACGAAAGCTACAACACACTACAACATCCTCTACGGCAGTTATTTTCTCTCATCATGAAAAAAGGGATGAAAACTACAATTTAACAATTTTCTTATATTTAAATGATTCTATAAAATTCACGTAATGCGTTAACATACCGTGCCAATGCCGACGAGGAATCTGCAGGCTATGAACAGATGGACAGAGAATCTTGCTGCGAAGGGCACAACTGCCGTGCAGATAGAGGCAAGCAAGAGGAAAGCTATGAGGGTCCTCTTGCCTCCATATACTTCTGCCATACGTCCCCCTGGTAGAAAACCGAACAGCTGACCATAGTATACGGCCCCCAATGCCAGTCCTTCTGTTTCTGGGCTCCAGTGAAATTCACCACGCTTTATATGAGGAAGCTGAAAAGTGAATATATATATATGGTTATGTTGCAGAAACTTTGACAAAAATGAATTATAAAGACATTCATGCATTTGCGCAACGAGTGTTTAAAAAAAAAGGATGGGCAGAAAGAGGGAAAAAGAACTTTAAAAAAACAAATATTTATCGTCTTATAATATTCAATTGTAACAGAACAGCAAAGCGAAGCGAAAAAATAAAAAATAATTATAATAAAACGGCAATAATACAAAATTTTCGTATAATTTACAGCGAATACATTTGAAGTAATGGATTCCCTATTCTAATACGAAGAAAGTGCTGATATATATTTCGAATTTGAAGTTAGAAACAGCAATCTAAAACAAAAAAAAAAAATGTTCTTGGAATACTTTGACAATCGTCCTGAGTGAGACAAATTCGTTCGAATTCTTTTTTCTTTTTGTATTGACAGTTCAATAATACAGGGAAGAAAACTTTAATTTAAATCTCTCACACTCTCACAGCGGCCTGATGGTCAATTGCTTAGCTCTCTGGCCGATGGTGCTTGTTCGAATCCAGGTGGTGGCATGAATGTTTGTTAGTGGTTCGGAATAAACGTTAAACAGTAGCTCCCAGTCTAACTAGCCTAAAGTGTGCAAAATGACCATAGAGCGACAAACCAAACTCACAATCTCATTTCCATGCTTAGTGTTGTTGTTCAAATTGTGCACTATATGTCCGATTTCTTCTTTTCCAAATGTATTTTTAAGGAACTTTACACCACTTAAGTTTCCAAATCGCGTTCAAAGGGTATTTGTAATGATTGTTCAAGGTTGCTATACTGTTTTATCAGTAGTCAGTGAAATAAATGCAATTTTTAGTCAATAAAATTATCACATGTTTATATACAAAATATTTATGAAACTCAAATTGCGTATTATTAAGAAACATCTAAAATTTATTCAAATTAGGAAATGCGTTAGAAATAATATCGTGTTTAAATATAAATTTACCGATTTTTATTAATTAAGTAAACCGTTCAATATTTAACAAAGAAGAAAATAATCTAAGAGAAAGCAATACAAACATATTTAATGACTTTCGTTTATTAGAACACTTATTAATTCATTATCTTTTTCTATCCAGAATCGAAAGTTGACTTTAATAGCTATAAGATTAACATCAGTAAAACTTTTCAAAAATAAGAGAGCTAAATAATTTCAGCCCATTGATAATTTATGTTCAGTCATTTGTGAAGAAAAGAAACTCTTACAAATAAAAAAATTCTGAAAACTATAATTTTTAAATATTTTATCAAAACAATTCAAGAAAGTTCAGTCATTCTTTTGCTTATCAAAATCTAAAAAATCGAAAATTTTTAAACAGAGCAAAATATAACCTCATACTAGAAATTAACTGTTAAGAAATAAAAATAAAAAAGAACGACTATTTAATTTATCAGAGTGAAAGATCGTAAAGCAAAGAAAATTTTTTCCTATAACTTTTATAATTGATGACCATGACGATCAAGATGACCTTCAGAAAGACAATTTCTGATTTAGAGAGTGAAAAAAAATTACCTAATAGCCTATTAAGGATAAAAATCAACAACCTTGATCTATTACGTGTACTTTATGATAAGGCCAATCACCAAGTTCTGAAAAAAAAATTATAAAAGTTTGTTTTGGTTAAAAGAAAGTAGTAAAAAAATATTTGCTGTTGTTAAATATGGAAGTCCGAACAATAATATCAGGATCCAGGTTCAATTTTATTTCCTTAACTTTTCCTTTCATTTTCTTTTCTTTTATATTCCTTTCCCTCTTCACTTTTGGCAACATTTTTCTAAATGTTGATAAATATATAGAAATATTGCAAATATTTCAAGCAATGAAAAGCAAATGTGTTCGGATGAGAAAAATTCAGCTTTATTTAGGGTAATTAACAATTAAATGCCAAAAATAGAAAAGAATTGGTTGTATTGAATAATAAATCCCACACACACACACACTGTAACTATTCTTTCTTCTACACAATGGATACGTTTAACTGTAGGCCAGGAGAAATGGTCAGTTGGCCTCCAGACTCTCAATCGGAGAGGAAGTACATCGCAACTTGCGCTCACACTGAGAAATGTTTAATTTATAGTCTTCTCATCTCGAGAGGAAATATATTTAACGCATCCCGACGTATTAATTGGTCTACAGGCTCTCACACAGAGAAGAAGTATATTTCGCTTACACTGAGCGTAGCCGAGTATCGGGTTTTCGACTTAGAACTGGAGTCCTTCCACGGATCTATAATTATCTGTCTTTAAATGGGTTCACTATTGTTTGTGTAATTCTATGTGTGTGGTGTCTGTGCGCGTGTCCATAAAGCTGACTTCTCAAACTTGTGCTTGTAGTATCTCAACCCACAACCCAACTACACCCTGTTACAATCTGGTTGTTCAACGTGCACACTACAATACAAAAAGGCGATAAAATTTTAAACCTGATTGTAAAATTAACGAAAAAAATATATTAAAACTTTTTGGAGTACTGTATCGTAAATGTTGTCAAAATGTGGCGAGCGACCTTCTAAGAGGATGGATTAATAAAAAAATCGGGGGGGGACGTATTAGAGAGGCTAACACTATGTTTATTTAGCTAATTTGTCAAAAATTATATTAATACAATAAAATTGGACTCACTACATTTAAAAAATTTAATTTTGTCGCCGAGGTCTAACTACTCTGATTATATTCGACTTTTCTTTTTAAAGAACCTTTTTTGAAATGTTTCTTTTTTACTGTACAGACTCCACTGAATAACGGCAATATAATCCACCAGTATCAGTTCTGATTGGAATGATGTCAAATATCATATGATTAAATAAACAATAAATAAAAAATAATTTCAAAGAAACTATTTTAGAATTGCTTCTTTTCTACTGTACAGACTCCACTGAATAATGACACTATAATCCACCAGTTTCAGCTCTCATTATAATGAGATCAAATATATGATTAAATAAACAATGAATAAATAATAAAAAAAAAAAGATAAGACTGCTAGATTTTAGCCAAATTTTTCCTAATGTAATTTGCTTAGAAAGGACAATCCAAAAAATTATTAAAAATAAATTTTAATAAAAAATTTACCTAAAAAAATTAAAATTTTATGTGCAAAATTCCATTATATCATTATACTTAAGTTTTTATTTTTAAAACAACAATTAAATTTTTCTTTTTAAGATTTTTTTTTTATTTCAATTCCAGTTGCTTTAAGGAATTGATGTTATAGTTGTAAATACACGTTAAAAATTTTCTTTCAATTCAAATATTTTGACCCCTACCTCCATGCTGCTTTTGGTGGACTCCAGTTCCAGGGGTCCGTCCACCAGCAGGCACTCGTTGGAGGCCTTGACGTGGATGACGGACTCGTTGGACCTGTCCACCATGGACACGATGACGATGCTGAGGTTGGTGTTGAGGGAGATGGCGAGGGTGGAGGCGAGGAAGCCGATGCACGAGAAGATGAAGCGCTTGGGGATGAGGCCTGCAGGGTGAAGGGAACGAAACAAACATTAAAACATGATGTCTTGATTCTCAGTTACATAGAATTATTGGTTAAAATCTAGATTATTAAAACATTGCCATTGTTGCAACCTGGCAAATTTGGCAAAGTTTATTTTCCTACTACACTCATGTCCATAAATTAAGGATAATGAAGTTCAGGCAAAGAAAGAGACAGAAGCAAACATCTACTCACATCATCTACTACCATCATCTTGGAATCGTTGCCGAAGCCTGGAGATGACACTCTGGGCGATTCCAAGTGCCTCGGATACTTCCAGCTGGGTACGTCCACATTCCAGTCGTCCGATAATTCTACCACGTAAAAAATCATCCAAATGCTTCCTTTGTGCCATAACTATGCGGTTATTGCACTGAAAGGCTTTTAAAGCGCTTGTGAACAATTTGACTTCTTTGCCACCATTCCTTATATACCCCTCTCTTACACTCTCGTCCTTGTGACGTACTATCCGCGTCATCTGGTGGTTTCCTGTAATTTGCATATTCTTCTTCAAGATGTGTGTGATAATTCTACAGGTGAAATTTTTATTTTAGAGTTCAATTTCTGTGTGATTCTGAATTATCCTTAATTTATGGACATGAGTGTACATCAAACTATAGCATATATCTGCCATAAGAACTCTTGTAGCCCAATAAAATTTAGCCTTGGTAAAGCTGTCAGAGTTAAAAGTCGTAAAATCAGATACAGTGCATGTTGTCAAATGTAAAAAGTTCATATCTTCACCTGACGAGCACAGATTACGTACATCATTAGTAGCTACACCAATGCGGTGCAAGTGTTTATTTAAAAAATCATGACCTGTAGAGAGTCGGAAATTTGCTGTAAAAATTGCACGGGACAAATCCATTGGGATGGGTGATGAAACAAGTATGTACCACATTTTCTCGGTTGAAAGGAGTTTGTAACTATGTTTTAAGGGTTTGTCTAATTTGTCAATGTTCTTAGGATTACATTAATTGTTGTACATATATATCTTGTCACCAACGGCCGTACCATGCTGAATATACCGGTTCTCGTTAGATCACCGAAGTCAAGCATCATTGGGCGCGGTCAGAACTTGGGTGGGTGACCACCTGGGAACATGCGTGTCGTTGGAAAATTTGGGACCTGAATGGCCGAGTGTCTAGCGCTCTGGCGCTCGGTGCCACAGGTTTCGGGTTCGAATCCCGGCGGTGCCATGGATGTTTGTAGTGGTTCGGAATCCACTTTAAGCCGTAGATCCCGGTCTCCTATGGCTGTAAGAGCGTCACGGAGCAAAAGTCAGACTTCTACCTACTGGGTGCTCCATCACAACAGAAGCTGCTTCCTTCCCTTCAATCATGAGTACGTATGGGCTCGTGGGCTTGGCCAGCCAAGTGGGATAAGAAACAACAACAACAACAACGTATATATCTTGTAGAACATTACCTTGTAATTACATTAATTGTTTACAATACATCCTTAAAGAAATGTAAATACATACCCTAGAATGTTACCAGTGAGTCAAATATAAATATATACATATATATTCTTTTTTAACATTTTTTGGTGAAAGAATTTTTTTGTTTTTATAATATGTTGAAATATAATAAGTGTTTCATGATTTGAATATTTTTAACGGAATAAAAAAGTTTATGGTACTATAAAAATAAACCTTAGAATGTGTATATTTAAAAGTTTTTAGTTTAAATCTCAAATTAAAAGTATAATAGTTTCAGTATAAGACGATACACGAGAGCACATTTTAAAAAAGCATTTCGAATTCACTGAAATATATATATATATAATTTTAAAATAATAAAATTTATTATATTGAAGTATTGTCTGATTCACAATTGAATAGATTTGTTGGCTAAAATCTAGATTATTCTATTCTGAAAATGTTGCCATTGTTGCACCCCCGGCAAATATCCCAATGTTTTTAGCTTTACATTAATTGTTGATTTCGAAGATTTGTACATACATACCTATAGAATGTTACCAGTGGGTTAAATACAAATACAAATATATTCTTTTTTAACATTTTCGTGGTGGCAAAAGTGTTTTGTTTCTATAATAATATGTTACAAAATAATAATAATTTTTTATACATAAAGCACTGATTTCTTTAATGGGATTAAAAAAAATCCTAAGGCAAGAATACTTTAAAATATATTTGTTTAAAATTTTTTAAATTTAACTCATAAATAAAATCATCATATTATGAGTAAAGGCGAATGCTTATGAAATGGAGTTTGTATTTGGAATTCACTCAATTGACTTGAATACACACACACGCACACACACATATATATATATATATATATATATATAGATAGATAAATAGATAGATATAGATTATGTATATTAATAATAATTAGCATCTATATTATAATATTAGTGTATAATGACACACACTACTCTACTCACCAGCCATTCACAGTTATATATAGTGTATATATCAATATAAGACAGCAGAGTGGTGATAGGTCTTGAAAATGGCAAGTCCTTAGAATGGTGACTTCGTTTACGGATTAAATACGTTGGACGCTACTAGTATCGTGGAATTTCGCACAGAAAATGGTCCATAAGTTAAGAAATCTTTCTAAGAATTTGCCACGTGAGGTTGGGATATGAAATTGGTTGATTGTCTGTGATGGTAAGGTATACGCATGTAAAAAGGGAAGAGAGAATTAAATTAGAAGTTTTATTAGAGAAAATACATGATTTTATGAGTGTGTATATCGTATAGCATATGATATACATACTCTCTGCGTTTTATTTAATCTCATATATAAATTTATGATATTAAATAAAACGCAGAGCTCAATAAAATTTATGTAATTCTTTTGTTTCGTGGTTAACGAATGCTCGAAAATGCCAGACAGAAAAAAAAAATGCAAAATGCTAATAAATCTTCTTTTTTCTATCATAAATATCATGGTTCTGTCTTTTGACGTTACCTTGGCAATGACAGGCAAATGGCGGTTGTAGTTAAACTGGTTTGAATGGCAGTGGCATAGACGATTTGGCGTCCACCTCATTTGCAAAGATTGTATACGTAATACAGGAGATCCTTTCCAGATCCCTTCAGGGTTATCACCATTTGATAACAGATTAAAAACCAAGTAATAATAAAGATAAATTACATACTCTATTTAATGGGCTGGTATTGAAATTTCAAAACCCGGAATAATTTTAATCTTCTGAAAATTAAATAACTTTAGTTTTAATTCATATCTTTCTTAATTTACAATGTCATTTATTATTTTCAAATTTTTTTTTATTTAAAATATTTTTATTCTACGCATTAGTAAAGGACACAAATCGTGATATTCACGTTCATCAGATAGAAGTCTACGACTCCTCCGAGACCATTTTTAAACCTTCACATTGTTGTCGTTGACGATTTGACTCTTTCACTTAGCTTTTGAAAATCGATCTCAATTTGGGTCTTTGCGCATCGTAATAGGTGTTGCAGGTTAGCTTCCGTTATGTTTGTGCGTGTTTTGTGATTCATCAATTTCATTTTCGGAAAAAGAAACGATTCGCAGGTGTAAGATGAACTAAAAGTGCTAACAACTTCAACTAAGAGTCTGGTTTGCTCTGCTATCAACAATCAACTGTGCATATCTAGGGATAGTCATTGAGATTACTTAAAGTGAAACATAGAACCTGTTATATTAGATGTTCCAAGATACGCACATCATCAATTTGTAGATTATAATTTAATTATTCTGCGAACTCCTAAGTGTAAACTCACAAATAAAGCAGGCAATATCTGTCCTATATTCGCAAGAATATTATTTTAAAATCAAAGTTAATTTTTTATCATAATTTCCGCAATTAATTTTTGAATATATGGATGCATAAATAATGTATTTTTTTAATACATTGGTTTTCACAACTTTGGCCATTATAAAATAAATATATTTTGTAAAAGTGCGATAAATCTCCCGGACTTGAAAAATATTTAAGGCGGCCCGTGGAGGGATGGTTGGCCACCCCTGGTCTAAAGCATCCTTTTCAAACAGAAAACTCTTCCATTATCAATCAGGATTAAGAGAAGTTTAAAGAAAATTTAAATCAGATTAAAAGAAAATATATCTGAACAAACATGCAGAATATTAATGGCAAAACATTTTTTAAAAGCTGCACTAGTATTTTTTTAAAAGGACACTAATTTCATAACAGGACATATTTTTCTTTCGTTACATTTTATGTTAATAAATAGCTTTGAATGTCCAAGTGACCTCATTTACCGACATTTTCAATTCACAGTAAACAATCAGAGACTTGTCTTTTATTCTCCTCGCAGGCAGAAGCAATAAATATTCGTTAGGAGGTCATTTTCTCAACATCAAAAAGAAACATGAAAATCTTTTCCATTAATTAAGATCAGGAAGTGAATGAACTTGATTCGCGAGAATCTCAGAATATATATAGGGTATTCCCTAAAAAGGGTTTGGAAAAGTCATGGCACGTTCAGTTAGAAGATTTTTTTGTTAAACCGCATCACTCAGAATTTAAAATGCTTATTTATGGTCCAGAGGCGAGAAAAATTTATTTAGTTTTTCAACTCCAGTGAAAGATTGATTATTCAAACTCAGTGAAATTATTGACAACATGGCAAAATTTTATCATAATTTAATCGCCTGGTTTTAAAATAACTTTAGATTAATCAAGGATTCTCCAAGAAGTCTAATTTTATCCTAGAGTTATTTTTGTT
This sequence comes from Caerostris darwini, assembly GCA_021605075.1. Classification (NCBI taxonomy): domain Eukaryota; kingdom Metazoa; phylum Arthropoda; class Arachnida; order Araneae; family Araneidae; genus Caerostris; species Caerostris darwini. The sequence goes on from BPLQ01004773.1 coordinate 61,285, forward strand.
GCATTTCATACAGTCTTAGAGGGATATCCTCTATTTTGAACATGCGTTTTCCTATTGTTTGTCTAAATTAAGGTACCAATTACGTAATTTAAATATTTTTATTAAGAACATCTAAAATTTAAACTTTTAATTTGGTATTGTTGACCATTTTGATTTAAAAAGTTTTTCATCATCATATAACTGGAATCACTTAAAACGATACTTTGATGCGCATTTTAGCAATATGCTTCCCTGCTATCAGGCTAATTACAAAGCGTTTTATTATTATTTTTTTTATATCTAGAACAAACGTTTTTTTTTCTTATCCCACTTGGTCGATAGCAACATCTCAAGTCCAAGAACCCGTGTGTTCTCATGGAAGGAAGGAAAGTGGGGGCAGCTTCTGTTGTGATGGAGCACTCGTAGGTAGAAGTCTGACTTTACTCTGTGACGCTTGAAGAAGGAGAGCAGTGCAGGGTTTTTTTCGAGTGGACTTTTAGTGGGAAATACCTAGCATTTGCGTATCGTAGGGGAGAAAACCCGGAGAACTCCAACCAGGTATTCCGACTAACGAGGCAAGACGCTGAACATCCCAAAGGCCATCGAATCTACCCGCTTTTTGAAAGAGAGTTTACAACAAAACCACCAGCCGATTGAATCTCCGACCTAATGCTCACCAGCGACGCACGTTACCGCAGAGCCACGAATCAGGCCAGAACAAACGAAATTGTACCCTTAAGAAAGGCTTTACTCTCTTATAACAGGTATTAAAAACATTCTGCAAATGTGCTCATTAGATAAAACTGTCAACAAAATATTGGATCTTCACTAAGATGCAAGTGCCATAATAGAAAATAAAACACAAAGAATTTTTAATGTAGTGATCGAAAAGTTTTTTTAAGCAGCGTATAATTACTTAAAATAATTTCCTGAACATCACAAATTATTCAAGAATTCAATTAATATATCAAGCAATAACTAGTTTAAGGAAGAAGTATTTCAGGCACGATTTCTCTAGAAACAAAGCAATATATGAGACAAGTTACGAATACGAAAATAATTAAAATTATTAGACGATAAAACTCTTCGATTAAAAGTTATCTTCTATGTTTTTTAAACTATTACTGTTTTAATATTCGATAAATTAATAAATGCTTCACTCAAATGTAATACGAATCACAAATTATTCAGGAATTCAATTGATACTACTGTGCCCAAAAAAGTAACACCAATAATTTTTTTTTTCAAAAACTCTTTCTTTATTCTTCCAAAGTTATTTCATCGCCTTCAAAGTAATACCCTCCGGACACAATGCACTTATGCAAACGTTTTTCCCAATCCTCAATGCATGATAAAAAGTCATCGGCAGGAATAGCCTTCAAAGCGCGCGCCGATTCACGTTGAATCTCTTCAGTCTACTCAAAACGGTGTCGCCGGAGTGGTCTTTTGAGTTTAGGGAATAGCCAAAAGTCGCACGGTGGGAATACAGTAGTTGTGGAATGATATGTGTTTCATTTTTGGCGAAAAAGTCACGAAGGATCAATGCAGTGTGAGCTGGCGCATTCAGTGTTTTCAGTACCAATCAAGGTTTCACGCGTTTGAGGCTCAAATTAGAATTGGCCGATCCTTTTGAAATTCCAACATCATCAGCAATTGGTTTGCAAGCACCAAATCTATAATTTTTTTCGACGTGAGCTGCGTCGGTTGAGGTTGATGATCGACCAGAGGGCTCTTCGTTCTCTACCTTCTTTGAACTGTTTATACCACTTTTAAACATTTCTTTCCAATATAGGAATGCTCACCGACATTCCTATATTGGAAACCTATTCCTATATTCCTATTCCACCTTCTGCAACATTTTATACGTTTCCGCAAACAAAATTTAATGCAATTCTTTGCTCAATTAATTCAGACATTTCAAAAATTGCCGGAATCGGTTTTAGCGTCTCAGAAAGCCAAGAGCAACTCAAACACTAATGAATATTTTGACGTCAAATTTCACGCACATGTCAAGGACAGTGCCAGCAACCTAAAAAAAAAAAAAAAATTGAAATTCTGTAATCCCAGGGAATTTTAAATTGAAAATTGGTCGTACTTTTTGGACATAGTAGTATGAGGGAAATTACGAATAAGAAAAGGACAGAGTACTCTAGAAATTTAAATCCTACGCAATTAAGAGCATATCTTCTGATATTTACAAATTTTGTTTGTAAGACACTTGAAATGCAATGAACACGTTTTGTGTTGACACATTTATAAATTATTTCCTGTATCATAAAATAGGAAAATAAGGAAGGTTAAGTAATTGAGGTTGAAGGATGAATGTGAAGATACTCGTATTTAATTAACAAGATAAATTCAACAACCTTCTACGCAGAAGATGGTATGGCATAACTGGAGGCAGTATGACTTTAAAAAACAACAAAATATTCTTTTGGAGTTGTACATGAGAGTTTTTTCCGTTTTTTTTAAAGGATATCCTTAATTAATCTTTATTTGAAGAAGGCGACACTAAGTTCTAGGATATTGCATTATTTAAGAAATATTTGAAATAATTTAGTAAAAAATCTTCTAAATTGTGTTCTGTATAAAATGAAATATACGTCAACGGGTGATGACAAGAAGACATGCCTTACGCAAGAACTTTCAGAGCATGTTGCCCCGAATTTGTATGCCATGTGGGAGAAAATCCAGAAAAAGAAATCGAACATGATCGGCAAATCGAATGTCGGTGCAATAATCAAACAATTTTTATTCAAAATGGAAGTAGGAAGTTCAAAATGGAAGAAGTAAAAATTAAATTTTATTATATATTTACAGTAAATTGCTAGTTACTTTGACTACTTTTATGAGTTTCTATTAGGGGAACCGGGAAGTGATGTCATTTCTGCGCATGTAGTTATTCCTTAGTCATTTATCAGCTCATTGTGTATTTAAAAGTAATGCCAAAGGCATTTTAAGATTAGAGTGACTTGTTTACTCATAAATAATAAAATCTTAAATTTTTTTGCAGTTTATGGTGAAATAGCCAGCCAAATACCAGAAGAGGTACATATCCGGCATTGTATATTTTTTGAATTTCCCAAGGGTAGTAATGCAATGATTGCTGCCAAACCATTTGCGATGTTTATCCAAACGCATTAAACGTTCGTAAATGCCAGAAGTGGTTTTCTGAGTTCAAATCCGGTAATTTCGAGCTGGAAGACCAACGAACTTTAGACAATGACAATGTTAAAGGCGGAAGTGGAAGCAAATCCGCGTCAGACAATCGAAGAACTGTCAAACACTCTTTAACCTTGGTTGACAATCCAACAATATTTTCAACAGACTGATAAAGTAAGCAGCTCATTCACCACGTGCAACTTATTGTTTCAGCGGCGGAATACCGAAATGTTTTAGGATCGCTTGATCACTGGAAATGAAAAATGGGTCCTCTATGATAATCCCAAACGCAAAAGGCCGTGGCTCTCTCCAAATAAATCGCCACGAAATACAGCTAAAGAAGTAAAGTTACACGAAGTACAGTTAAAAAATTAAGGGAATAATGGACCGGAGAGGTTTTAAGGAAAATTAAGAAATTATAATAATTTCTAAATTAAGGAATCGGAATAAGGTCCCCACCCTTCTTAATGCTTCGATTTGATCATTTATTTTATTTCTTAGTTCTAAATTTATTACTACTCATTCTGCAAGTCTTCATATCAATTCATATGCACGACAAATTGTGATAATATATCTCGAAACTAATAAAAACATGGTTTCTACTCCGCAATAAGAATTCATTTGTACCAAATTCATTTCTTCTGGAAGTCTATTTGTGCCATATTCAAATTGCTTATTATATATGTTGCTGTTATAAAATGTAGGGCATCTTGATCTGAGATCATTCGCCCTTAGAACGACAGATAGCACATTCAGCGTTACCAGAGAACTTCACAAGTGGGTGAGCATGTGCTGAACTGCACGAATTTAAAGTAGCATTTAGATATTTAGCACTTTTTTACCTCCTCGTCAGGCTTCGGATTTAACACTCCCACATCTAGTATAGGCATTTAGCTTTCATTTCTACTTCGCTTGTCAGTTCCGAATAAAACTGTATTACTTTATTTCAACCCGATTCCTGGCTCAGTGGTAACGCGTGCCACTAATAAAAATTACGGTTGAGGTTCAATCCTCTGGCGGCTTTGTTGCAGACACTGTTTCAAAAAACAAAACGATTCGAAGGCATTTGTGATGTTCAGCATTTTGCCTCGTGAATCGGATTATCTGGTGGGAGTTTTCCGGGTTTTCTTCTATCCGAAACGTAAATGCGGGATAGTTGCCCCTTAAAGTCCTACCGTAAGATACTTCCCTCCTTATTCACCGTCACGGAGTGAAGTCAGGATTTTACCTATGGGTGTTCCATCACAACAGAATTTGCATCCCCCTTCCCTCTTTTCACGAGAACACACAGTTCATGGACTTCGTCTAGACGTTCCTGTCGACCAAGTGGGATAAGAAACAACAACTTTCTTTTATATAATTATAACATGTCGTTGAACGCCAGCCTATTAGAAACCTGAATATCTTAGTAACCCGACTTCCATTTTTCTCGGTATCTAAGACGTGAGATTTCAGTATTCGATAGAAACCCATCTTTACTTAATGCTATACACAAAGCTATCCCACCTTTGACTGGACATCATTGTTCGAGTGTAATTACAAAATTAGACTATGAAGAGTAATATATTAGCTTTACAAAATGTAAATAATTTAAGAGTTTCTTCTTATATAATGGGCAAAAAATAATTGTTAATAATTTTCTAATTTTTTTTTGTAGAATATGCCGATGAAGTGTATTTAGCATAACATAAGCATTTAGCAACAGCGAGTAAGTTTCGTACAAGCATGGCGATGCCGTCATAATCCATAAATGGATGATCGACGATGTTTTTTGACACATTTATTCATAATGAATGTGTCGATATTCATTGTGAATAAATTATAGGGAACTCATTGATAATGACAATCAGTGCAACAATCATCTCTGTCATCAGCGTCTCTTAGCTTGCCAACACATGGCACTTGCCTGCAATCTCCTTTTTCCTTTCTAGAATATGCCGATGAATCACATTTAGCATTACAAGTACACATTGTGAACGAATAAGTTTTGCACAAATCATGATGATATCGCCATAATCCATAAATATATGATGAACGATGTGTTTTGACACATTAATTGATAATGAATATGAAGACATTCATTGGTAATAAATTATATTAAACTCATTAATAATGATATTCAATGTAGTAAACATCTCTGTCATCAGCGGCCCTTGGCTTGCCAATGCTTGGCACTAGCTTGCAATCACCTTTTATGCATGTTAATTGCCGCATATGGTAAACATCTGGCAAGGTTTATATTTCCTGAAATTCTTTTAAACTGTCATCTGGTCATCACAATCTGTCTGATAAATTTTTACTTTCCTCATGTTTCAACAACACGAACTACATCTTGATAGTATAAATTGTCAGCCATCCATGCTTCACTTCAAATCCCCCCATTTTACTTGATTTTCTTTGCAGACAATGTTCCCTGAATGAATCTCAGATTATTTTAATGGTTTGATTATTTAATTGGTGTATTTATACAAAAAAAAAATCAAGGACATCGGATAGCTGAAAATTTGAATTAAGACATCGACAAAGAGAAGAATAATTCGCCAAAGAATATTAATTAGAAATAAACACTGAAAAAAATATAAATTGTTTTATATTTTTATTTTATACGCTATATTATGTAATTTTAAAAGTTTATATAATATTTTTCTCACTGATTTGCTAAATAGAAGTTACAGGTTGAAATTCCAAATTCAACTTTTTTTGCAAGCCAAATTGCCCGTTTTTGCAAATCACATTCACCGTTTTGAAAATCAAATTCAACGTCTCAAAATTAGGGTTTTATTTATATGTTAATACTTGAACATATGTATGGTTATAAAGAAATATATACAAATGTACGTCTAAATATGTATGTCGACCTCAATATTTAAATAAATATTTAATAAAATGAAACCAAGAAAAATACTGGATCGATCAACAAATTAATGCGTCATTATAAAATTGCCACTGATAAGAAACACAATAATTTATTAAATTACTAAATATTTAACAAAATATTGGGCCCAAGTGAGAAGTGACTATAAGTTTGAATATGTGCACATATTATATGCACTTATGGGCTCGCCAGAGTGTTCAAGGCTCTCAGTACATATATACATGCATATACATACATATATACATGCATGTACTAAATATATACATGCATACCTATGCAAATATATGCACATGTACGTCTACATGTACAAATATGCACATGCACATGCAGAAATGCATACGCACATATACATGTAAACAAACACTTTCATATACATAAATAAGCACATATACGAACCCAGACACAAACATGTATACACTCAAATAAACATCCACACACACACACACACACACACACACACACACATATATATATATATATATATATATATACACTGAAGTGACAAAAGTCATGGGATACCTCTTAATATCGTGTCGGCCCTCCTTTCGCCCGGCGAAGTAGAGCAACTCGACGTGGCATGGACTCAACAAGTCGTTGGAAGTCTTCTGCAGGAATATTGAGCCATGCTGTCTCGATAGACGTCCATAATTGTGAAAGCGTTGATGGTGCAGGATTTTGGGCACGAACAGACCTCTCGATGATGTCCCATAAATGCTCGATGGGATTCATGTCGGGCGATCTAGGTGGCCAGATCATTTGCTGGAATCGTCCAGAACGTTCTTCAAACCAATCGCGAACAGTTGTGGCCCGGTGACATGGCGCATTGTCATCCATAAAAATCCCATCGTTGTTTGGGTACATGAAGTCCATGAATGGCTGCAAGTGATCTCCAAGTAGCTGAACATAAGCATTTCCAATCAATGTTCGGTCCAGTCGCACCAGAGGACCAAGTCCATGCCATGAAAAAACAGAACACACCATTACGGAGCCACCACCAGCTTGAACAGTGCCTTGCTGACAGTTTGGGTCCATGGCTTCGTGGGGTCTGCGCCACACTCGAACTCTACCATCAGCTCTTACCAACTGAAATCGTGACTCATCGGACCAGGCCACGGTTTTCCATTCATCTAGGGACCAAACGATATGCTCACGTGCCCACGAGAGTCGCTGCAAGCGATGTCGTTCTGTCAGTAAAGGCACTCGAGTCGGTCTTCTGCTGGAATAGCCCAAGAAAGCCAAATTTCTCCGCACAGTTCCAACAGACAAGTCCCTTGTACGTCCCACATTGATTTCTGCTGTTATTTGACGCAGTGTTGCTTGTCTGTTAGAATTTACGACTCTTTGCAGACGTCGCCGGTCTCGGTCGTTAAGTGCAGGCGGTCGACCACTGCGCTGTCCATGGTGGGATGTTATGCCTGAAATTTCATACTCTCGGCACACTCTTGACACAGTGGATCTGGGAATGTTGAATTCCCTAACGATTTCCGAAATGGCATGACCCATTTGTCTAGCTCCAACTAACATTCCGCGTTCAAAGTCTGTTAATTCCCGTCGTGCGGTCATCATCACGTCAAAACCCCTTCACATGAATAACTTGAACAGAAATGAAAGCACTGCGCATTTATACCTGTTCTACGCGATGCTACTGCCATCTGAAAATTTGCATATTGCTATCCCATGACTTTTGTCACTTCAGTGTATATATATATATATATATATATATATATACTGGAAGAAACTCTCTATGCATATTTATGTCTTTATCCACACCAGCACTTTATTACTCGCACAGAAATTTTCATTTAGACGTGCATATGCATATACATTTTTATAAACATGAATAAGTACAAGTTCTAACAAATAAATAAACCCAAGATTTGGGAGGTATGAATTTAATTTGCAAAATGTATAATTCGGTTTGCAATAAAAGTGAATTTGAATTGCAAAATATTAGAAATGAAGCATTAAAACAATTACTTATCCAAGACGATAAAGCTGGAGTATAACTCATTGTAAGTCGAGGACTACCTATAATTAAAGAATTAATTCAAATTAAATTATTTGATTTGATTTGAAGGGCACAGTAAATTTCAAGGTCAGATATTCTTTCTGATGGACACGAGAAAGTGATGAGGGTGTGAATACCCCCGATGCTGAAATTGAAGAATCTCGCTCTAAATTGTGGCAGTGAAATAGGGGTACACATTATAGGACCTGTGTAATACTGTATTTACCATTCTAGTGGCAAATAACCTCATATCAAAGTGCCCGATATTTGGCATAACTTCAAGAAATTTAAACAGTTCCATTGACACTATAGAAAAAGGGTTGTAACACACACTTTATTATTAATAACATATTTTCTATTTAATTTATTCTTATTATTTTTATGTCCTACAGAACGTTTATGATTAGAGCTTCATATAATCTTTACATCGTGTAGGTAAAGCGAATTCAGCGCTATGCTTGTGGGAACATTTTAAGTAGAACTATTCTACTTAAATAAAGTAGGACTATTGTACTTAATTTTTACTTAGAACTATTCTGCTCAGCAATTTAATTAAAAGTAGATATAACAGCGATATGTAGACTTACCAGACAAATGAAAGCTTCTGTCATTTCTCGGAAGCTCGTAGCCTTCTTCATTGCAGCTAAATTGGTTGGCTGGATGTCGACCTTCTGGAACATCGCTTTCCATATTATACTGCAGTAAAAAGAAAACAAAATATTAGCATCCCTTTAAAACTTGTGATAAACACACAGTGAAAACATTCATGTTTTTATGATTTAAAAAAAAATATATGAACTAGAATATTTAACTTGTTATACAATAAAGGGAGATATAAAATAGGGTGATACTTGATATACAATCTTTCCCAAAACCTTTTTCAATTTCTACTATTAGCTCACTCTTTCCCTATATATATCTTGTTCAAATTTTCAATTGTTAATAAAATACTTTTTATTCATTCAATCAAGTTCAAATACATTTTTTAAAACTTGTAGTGGAGGACACTGGATGTTAATACAGTTCTTTCAAATATTAATTCCGTAATTAAAGTTAATTAATTAATTTTAGTATTTTTTATATTTAAGTTGCATGTATCTACCAATTGATGTAAGAGGAAAATTTCAACTTTATTTATAAAGGACTTTCTGTAATTAGTGAAAAAAAGTAGGAATTGACTTAAAAATTTTTTTTTTATATATTACTTGTTTTTATACAACAACGTTCGGAATCTCATACAATTATGCATGAAGGTGTAAACATAATAATTATTTGAGTAAACACTTTTCTAAAATATTAAAAACTAACTTTTATTTTCGCATTTTTCTCGAATTTAACAAAATTCATTCCTTATTCGTTCAAATTATTTTCATGTTCATACGATACATGCGTTTAAAGAGGTGGACAAGTAAGTATTAGGATTTCCGGATTTATTCAACCATGAGTCTCTTTTTTCAGCTACGATTCTAATTTCTTTATGAATTGTATAGGAAATTTTCATTTGAGTCTATTAAGAACCTCATTGCAAGGATTTTAAAAGTGGAAATTTTGAAATTTTTTATAATTTATCTTATCTAATATTTAGAAAGCGTGGCATCTTCAAAAGTAGGTACTATTGTTGCAAAAATCGACGTAAAGGTATAGATACAAAAAAAATTATATCATGTCTTGTATTTGGGACTACATGACTCATATATACCCATAATTATGGAAAAACTTTTGATATATATGTATATATATATATATATATATGTATATTATAGAGTTTTTAAATATTTAAGAAATAAGCTAAAAGCTAAAAGAACGGACACCTCTATTCCAAATCTTCAGCTACTTATCGGCTGGTGCTTCAGCAAAAACAAAATGCAAATTTTTGATCCTACGCCTTCATTTAAATTTCTTTTCTTGATCTCAGATAATTTTATGTCTTCAGTTATTCATAAAGGTGTTTTTTATGGTATTGAACTAGAGCATTAGACAGTTTTTTAGATTATGCTATCCAACGAGCGGAAAAACTAAGAGGTGGCATTTTTTATACTCTGAGAACGACCAAGCTGTCCATAAAGCTGGGTGGCCTGTATTATCCATTAGTTTATTTCAATTTCGTGATTGATAAGTTTGACTCTCTTAATATATAATATAGGCGTAATATATATATATATATATATATATATATATATATATATGTGGATGACATATATACACATCTCGCACACGGGGATGATATATCTACATATATATAATATATAATATCATCCCCGTGTGGGTTAGGGTTAGAATAGCCCCACAGTATCCCATGCATGTCGAAAAAGACGATTAAAATGGATACCCAATGCTCGAGGGTATAACCAGGGAGAGAGAGGAGGTGTTGAGTGCTCCATGTCTTTATGCCTCAAGACAAAAAGAAGCTGCAATTTTTCACCCTTTATCATGACTCGACAAGACACATGTTTTCATGGACTTCTAGATGTTACTGTAGAAACAACATCATATAATATCACCCATTAAATTATAGAACATAGGAAGAAGTTACGAGAAAATATGGGAACGCTAGATACAATATACATACATATATATATATATATATATAACAACTGTGAATGATTGGTGAGAGTGTGTGTCATTATAAAACATCACAATGAATGAAAGGTCCGTAGAACGGTGACTTTCTTTAGGGATTAAATAAGTTGGGCATTAACATATAAATATATGTATGCATGTACATGTATATATGTGTGTGTGTGTGTGTGTGTGGTGTGTGTGTTTACTATAACTAGAGTTCCCATATTTTCTTGTAACATCAACTTATTCCTTTTCTAAAATTAAATCGATGATTTAGCATTTCCGTTTATGAATTTTCTCCGATTTTTCTTATTTCCCTTGTTATATAACATACCAACCAAAACGCTTGTAATCATTTGTTTTTTATTTCCTTCGCTGTGATTGCCATACACTGTACGACTTATGAATCCCTTAGATGTACTATCTTTCGCGCTCCTGTCGTCTCGCGGAGTTTAACTCCATCTCTTTATATTCCTTAAGCTCCATGTTAATAAAATATGTTTCTCATTTCAAGTTTTTTCAGAGGTCATTTATCGAGAAATATTTTTTTAAATATATTTATTAAAAATATTATTTGAAGCAGCTATCCAATTACGAACCACACGAGTCAGACGATAAATATTAGTTCTTATTTTACATAAATTAGCAATTACTTTCTATCAAAAAATTGCTTAGCAATAGGTTCGGTTCATCGTAATTGACTCATCGGCCGCACCTATGTGTGGTCGATGAGTCAGTTTATCAATTTTGTTCTTTTTAGCTATTTCATGTCATTGCTACACGATATAACAAAATTTGAAAATAAGCAGATATGATTATGCAACTAAAAATATACTATATAAAATAGAGATGCACAGACTGCTGTCTGCAGTTGCTCCTACTATCCGCCTATCTCACTGAGTATATTACTTTATTATATATAAAAAATGTATTAAAAATTTTTTTGATCACAGATAAAAATATAAAACTTTATTTTTGTTTAGTTTAGCAATAAGCGTTTAAGTCTTTATTGGACAAATATTTTCTCGTATGCTTTATTGCAAACAAAAATATTAGTACTTTAGCCAATAATGCTCTGATCTCGATGCAAGGTCTCATTGGTTATGAAAATGTCAGCCATCAGTAAATGGCTGTTTCAAGTATCCATTAGATATTTTATTGACGAAAATGCATTTTGTTTTTAAATTGTACTTATGAATTGCAAGTAGTTGTGGTCGATAATGCATTAAAATGCTGAATTCTTTTTAGTCCCACATATGTCTATGAACAAACTTACAATCATGAATACTTACAATCCGAAAAAAACCTTTAATTATTCGATTCTGCACTTGGGCACTATAAAAAGGGTGTCAAATAACAAATTAAAGTAATGTTGTTCATGCAGTTTATTCTTTATTTTTTATATTATATTGTCTACTTGTATATATATATATAGATTATATAACTGTACCTACATATGAATATACATGTATAGATGTAATGAAAAATTTTATGTCGACCGTTATTAAGTTACAGGGGCGCATAAGTAAGACTTAGTGTTTACGAGAATCTCTGATCTAAAGCAATATTCCAATAAAATAACTCAATGTTCAATCAATAACTTTCCAGCATAATGCTGAAAAGTTGATCACTTCTAAATTAAATAATCAATCTAACAAAAGTTTGTAGGCTTGTCAAAAATAGAAAGATTATATTTTGAAAATGCTTTAAGTCATTCATTTCTTTTATTTTGCTTTATTTTTTTTAGATTTATTTCTATTTTTCTATTTTTATTTTTATTTTTTAGATTTATTTATATATTTTTTATTTTTATTCTTTTATTTTTATTTTTATTCTTTTGCTTTTTATATTTATTTATATTTCTATTCTTTTATTTTTTAGATTTCTTTCATTTTCTTTTGTTCTAGAGAAGAATGAATTATTAAAATATTGTTTTAAATATTCTATATAAAGTTAGATACACAAAAAATGGAATGGTCAATAAATTTTGTAGCTTTTTTATAACAATATTTAAAGTTTACCTTATTTTTCTCTGTATTCCATTCTTATAATGAAATTCAGGAAGTATAAACAAAAGTTTTTTTAATTAATTATATAGCATTCAGGAAACCGGTGCTTGAAGAAATTGGTTTGAATGTAACAATATTTATTCATGCATCAATTACTTTTTTATGGTAATATTTACAATAAAATTATTATATGTAATATTTTATAATTAAATTAGTGAAAAAATGTATACATATTAAAAATAATATAACATAATAAAATAATTGGCTTAACATAATAATTGGTTTGAATACAATAGCATTATCAATTAATATCTTACTTCTAGTGTAGAGAATAAATTCATACATCAATTATTTTTTTATGAATACATGTGTTTTTTTTTACAATTATATTAATAAAAAATATGTATGCAGCAGTCTATTATCAGCGCCTTTGTTATTTACGCCTATTCATTAATATGGAAATAATTCGTTAAGAAGGGCTTTCTCAATATTTGTATATTAAAATTTAAGAATAAATCAGTTATATTATGTAATTTTAAAGTTTATAACTCTAAGTTAGTTAACTATTTTGAAAATATGTTAGGCTATTTAAAATTGATAAGAAGGATTTATTGTGATACAGCGTTTATGAGAGGTTAAATAACCAGCGTTTTTATACAATGGGACACATATTTTTTTCACTTTATAGAGTCCTAAATAATGGTTTAAATGTATCATATGAAAGTAAAACAACAATAATCCGTTGTACTTGAAAATTTGCAGTTATAATTTTCTATTATATAGGAAAATTAAATGAAATAATTTTAAAATGCAAGAGCAATAGTCTGCCATTTTCAAAAGAACGATTTCAAGTCACACAAAAATTTTCACCAACTTAGTCAAATATATATTTTTGATTTTAATAATGATTTGTCAATGCTAAAAGGCAATCAGGTAGCATTCTTAAAAAACATTGATTTAAAATAATTTCGGGTTTTATTTTTAAAATAATCCGAATTATTAAAATAATTTTATAATGAAGTTATATTAATATAATAATTATTATTGTTAAAATAATTTCGAATTATTAAAATAATTTCATAATAAAGTTATATTAATATAATAATTATTGTCATTAAAATAATTTTTATTATTAAAATGTTTTTTTTTTTTTAAAATTTTATTGTTTTAAATTAATTTCAATTTTCTCTGTTTTAAAATCTTGATATATTGGAACTTTGAAAAGTAGAACTTTATTTAAATCATAGAAAATTCATTAAAAAAAACATTACAATAGCAAATACTTTCTCAGCAATACGCATCGAATTTATTTGGAATTCCACGTTTAATAAAACATGTTATATAAAGATATAAACTAGTAAATATAATTGTTTTAATAATTAAAATAGTTATGGAAAAAGACAACTTACTACATGTATAGAAGTTTTCTCTGAAGAATGAATTAGAAAAATTCTTTCCAAAACCAAATATTCTACTGGAATACATTTAAACATTGAAATATGTTCTCCTGCACTTCGAAATAATTTTAATGAAGTATATTTAACTGGAGTAACTATTTTTTAGTGAGTCTAATAAAAAAGACTTCCTAAAATGTGAATGATTTTAAGATACCAAATAAATAAATGCAAAATGATCTTGCAAAATGATTGAACAGTTTTGAATAAACAGTTTTGCGTTTGGAGTACAATGACCTTCGGTGACAAATAAATTTTTCAGGAGTAAGTCTAAATCAGAGTTTAATGAACTTTTTGAGCATTGTTTTATTTCTGAACTATTGCCAGAATTACAGTACTGATTACAATAATGATTTAGATATGTGAAGTCGACAACAACATCAATTTACTCATAATAAAGCAGATTATTAGTAAAAATCAATGTAAATGAATATTATTTTGAAAGATAAATTTACGTTCCAATAAAATAATGATCTAAAACATATGGCAACGAATATATGTTTATATGAATACAGAATGATTCAATATGTTTTGAAGTATCATTACTGTTGCCTGATTTAGCATCATATAGCATAATGATACTATAATGAATGCATATAGCATATTGATGTTATACGTATCATTATAGTTGTTTTTAAGTTAATCCTTTAAATTATAAGTTCAAAAGATTACTACCTAAAACATTTCAATAATAAAGAAAATTAATTATATTATTTTTTCAAACCGTTGGACTTAAGATTATTTCAAAGTTGACTAAAACATGATTCCATTCAACTCTTTTGATTTCCCCCAAAATTATGCATAATATTTAGATGTGTTGCTTTTAATATGAATTGTTAAAATTTTAAATTTCTAAAACAAATGGTCGAATACTTTTATGAGGCTTGTCATTTAACTCATTGTAGATATCCTGCTGTTTTATTTTAAATTTATTAAATTTAATTTTTATATATAGCATCAGGCAACAAAATGACAAAATAAAAGTTTTATTGCATTTAAATAGTTACACTTACAAAAACCTGTCCAGCGATATGGACCAGAGAAAAATTCTAACGTTTTAATGGAAAGTGATACTTTAGAGGGTAACTTGAAGAGACATTTTTGCGAGCATACCACCACGTAGCTTGCCATCTATTTTGAGGGCATGAGTGACCTTATGATAATGGGAAGGGTCTCAGAACTAAGGAAGGGTGGTCAAAATCTGACATATGATTCCCAACTAAAGGTTTCATTCCTCTGCTAAGAATGAACGCAATAAATGGATCAGAAATTCTTTTTTTACTGATTCGAGAAAGAATGGAAAAGAATATGAAATCCTCAAAGCGACCTTGCAAGGGTCTGTTCAAAATGTGTAACAAGATTCCTGTCAAACCTTTGCATAAATTGAATCTGATATATATTATGGCAGTGATAAATTATCTTTATTTCAATGACCTCAAGTGTAAATGACCTGCAAACATTTTGTCAAGATTGAATCCAGAAGGGGACAAACTATCCATCAATGTCGATCCAGATTACCCATCATTAGCAGCAAATTTGTTTATACAACTATTTTCTCAGCTCAGTAATTCAAGCCTTCATCTACAACTATAAAAATTAATGTTCCATATCAAGACCTTTCATCAATTTCTAATGTTTGACTGCATATTCAATATGGACGTCGTGTTTTCACAGCAATCCCTGAAAGAATTAGATGCAAATTCAATCACAAATTCTCTACTCTGCTGGAACCAATGTCATCACGCATGGTCACTTCCTAAATTCAACAGATAATCTAATCTTCCATCTTCAGAAAAACTACTCAGTTGTTCAGCGTAACTCCAGTTTTTTCTGTTGATCGTTTTGCCCAGTTGGAAAAAACGAATAAAAGATTGAACACAGAAAAGGGCAAACCATCCATCAATATTGACCCAGATTACCCATGATTAGCAGCAAATTTATTAATGCAAATATTTTCTCAGCTCAGTTATTCACGCCTCCATCTACAACTACTCAAGTGAATGTTCGATCAAGACCCTTCTTAAATTCCAATCTTTGACTGCATATTCAATACGTACGTCCTCTTCCACAACAATCACCGAAAGAATTAAAATGCAAATTTATTCATAAAATCTCTACTCTGCTGGAAGCAATGTCATCATGCATGGTGACTTCCTAATTCTAACGGCTAATCTGTTCTTCAAATATTTTTATCTCCAGAAAAACTACTCAGCTGTCCAGCGTAACTCCATTTTTTCCTGTGTCCTGATGGCCAATTGGCTAGTGCTCTGGCAGTGTTTACTACAGGCTTTAGGTTCGAATCTTGGCGGTGGCATGGATGTTTGTTAGTGGTTCGGAATCCGCTTTAAACTGTAGGCCCCGGTGTAATTTGCCCAAAGTGTGCACAAAATGACCATAGAGCGACAAATCAAACAATTTTTTCCTGCACATCATTTTGTCCAATTGGAAATGGAATCCCTGGCAACGAGAGATCCAATAAATCCTCAATTATCAATGAACTTACATCAAGATTCACGACAATTGGAAGCAACAACATATACACTAGATTTGTTAAACAAATGAACAAATTTTGAATTTCCCTATGTCAACTGACATCGTTTATAAAGATATCTTATGAGTTATCTTAAACGTTTTAAAGCACTAAAGATAAAAACGCACGATGCTTAACGACGAAAGTAAAAAACGTTTTTTTATCTTCTTTCTTTCATCATTACCATATTGAAATTATACTGAAATCACAACTGACCTCCAGAATTTTAATGAGAGCTCTTCAGATTAAGCAACTGTGAAACTTATCATTCTGATTTAAAATGCAATGCTACATCACCTTGAGATGTCGTTGTGTATTTCCCTGTACAATTAAATATGGAAAACAAGAAGAATTAGATTTTTTTGACACTCTCAACTATTTTATGTCAACGGTTTATTTTTTAGTTTACTTTATTCATTGTTTTTGTATTTTAAAGTCAAAGAACAGAACAGATTTTAATTTTTGTGGAAAACTTCGACGATGTTGCGATCTCAACCTTCACCACTGAATATCATAGCAATTTTGGTGATTTATTGATATCTTAACAATATTCCCTCGAAACATTCTATACGTTTCCGCAAAACAAAATTGAATGCAATTTCTTTGCTCAATTCATTCAGACATTTCAAAAATCGCCGGAATCAGTTTAGCGTCTCACAAAGCCAAGCTTAACTCAGACACTAATAAATATTTTGACGTCAAATTTCACACAGATGTCGCGGACAGTACCAGCAACCAAAAATGAAAAAAAAATTGAAATTCCATAAGCCCCGGAAATTTTAAATTGAAAATTGGTCTTACTTTTCAGACACAGTAGTATGTTCACGTCGATCAACTTATTGCAATGCTCATTCGTAATTTTAATCCATGAAGGGATTTGGAGACCATCAGACTATCTTTATCAAGACACAATATAGTGAAATCGGTACTTACGTATTAACGATGCCTTGGCGACAGACTTGGCGCCATTTTGTAGTGCTACGAAAATGCGTATTTAGGATTTGCCAGAAACAGAACAAGATGCAATTTTATTTTTTCAAGAGCGAAATATTTTACCAAAATAACAAAAATGTCCCAATTAGACTGTTTTGAATTCATGTTAAACTCTATCGGCCTGTTTTCCACTGAAATCTGTTTGACTACTTTGTGTTTAAATAAAGTGTTTTTGACTACTTTGTGTTTAAATAAAGTGTTTTTGACTACTTTGTGTTTAAATAAAGTGTTTTTATTATTTGGAACAAAAATTTTTTGAAAGCGTTTTGATTTTAAATGAAGTGTTTTATGTATTTTATTATTTGGAACAAAAATTTTAAGTGTAGATTGGTGCCACTTAAAAACCGCCAAATCTGTAGCTGCGGTTGGCGCGTGTGCTCTTTATTGGCGCAACTGTCGCCAAGGTATCGTTAACACGTAAGTACCGTGAAATCTATCAGAGAAATCTCATTAAAGTGGTGGCTATGGAATAACATCTTTGCAACTAATCCGTACAGGAACTGCAGTACTGAGGAAAAAAGCAACTTATGTGTAAAAGTGACATGGTACGCCCTCTTGTTGGAAAATGAAACCTCCATGCATTGGTTACTTCAGTATTGACTAACTTCATGACCCAACAAGCGAATGGCGGGCCAAGGCCGTCTGTCTGCTGACATATTTCAAGAAAGGAGATGCTTTCTTTTTCCACGTAGGGTTGTCAGCCCTACGCTCAATGTTCAACAGTCATATTACACCTGGACCTATGGATTAAGATGGATTCCGAATTACTACAAACATCCATGACATCGCCGGGACTCGAACCCGAAACCTGCGGCACCGAACGCCAGAGAGCTAGCTGCTCGGCCATTAGGCCCCACTTCAGTAAAGATCTTCAGCTAAAGTAAATTAGAAGCATTTCAGATAAACCTTTCCAGTCACAGTTTTTTCATCAAAGTAGAATGGGTCAAAAACGATAAAACCACTGACAGAACAAAACATGTTAATCTCAGAACTATCTCTTAGTCTAAGACAGCAGAAGAATTTTCTGATCTCTAAATCTTCACATTATGTGTTTTTACTTAGCTATTTATATGAAAACTTGCCACGTCACTGAAAATTAACAAAGAAATTTTTCTCTATTCGTCAACTTTAAAGCTTGAAGAATTTGTTTGTAAGATCGGAGTCTCAGATGTTTTCGCAGGAATTTTATCTGCTGATCTAGGAATGCCTAGCTCGTACTGTAGATTTTCGTTCACTACTGAAAAATGATTTTCTCTCTGTTTTCGAAACAAGTCTCATTTATCCATCAAATCGAAAGGAAGAAATCGTCGAACTTCCTCTTCTGGCTAAGTGCCAAATAGAGAACCTAAGTTTGTGTCCGTATGATTGTGGTAGATGCCAATGTTGTGAAGCTGTGTTATTTCTATATGTTTCTTCGTTAAATAAGTGTTGTTTACATGAAAGCGAGTTTCATCATTATTAATTATTATTATTATTATTATTATTAATAATAATTATTACTATTGTTATTATTATTATTATTATTTATTATTATTATTAATAATTCATAATTATTTTGAATTATTTTAGAAACTAGATTACATCGATTAGATGCGTCAGAGCCCATTTTTTTTTATTCTGCATAGAATATATTTTCGGCCATTTAGAATATATTTTAGCAAACCATGAGATTACGAATTAGCAGTTGATTAAACGCAACATGGATATCAAAACGAAATTAAAGACGAAACGCAAAGGCCTACTAACAGCTTTCATTTTTTGTATGAATAAAATAAAGACTGAACTTACTAAAAAATAATCCTGATGTTAATGAACTTTCAATGCTAGAAATACAGTTCAAGGATAAATCTGAAAGGCTGGTAACTTGCCAAGTGGAGGTAGAAAACACTCTTTCAGAATCTGCTGAATCTTCAGAAGAGATTTAAGAAAAAAATTTGTCGGCAGTAGAAGAATATAGAGGCCAGATGGCCGAGTGGCTAACGCTCTGGCGCTCGGTACCACAGGTAGCGGATTCGAATCCCAGTGGTGACATGAATGTTTGTAGTGGTTCGGAATCCACTTTAAGCCGTATGTCCCTGTCTCCTGTGACCGTAGATCGTCAAATAGCCCAATCAGACTTCTCACCCACATCATTCCCAGTCTGTAAAGGAGCAACTCAGCTTTATGCATATTGATGTGGTGTGGTGTAATAGTAGTAGAAGAAGAAGAATATAGAGATAATATTATGAACAGACCTCTATAATGAAAACTATGTAAGTGAAAGCAAGATTAGAGAATCGTTACCGTCTAAGGATTTTGTGGGAAAAAAGGCAATCCAAATTGCAAAATTATCCTAAAGCAGTTGAATAATTATGTGAAAGGTTTGGTAGAAGGGATTTGCTCGTACAAATTTAAATGCGATATCTATTGAACATGGTAATGAAAAACGCAACTGTTGGACGCTCACAAACTGATATTTATGCATAATATTGTGTTTTAAAAATGAAGATCTTTGGATTCTTCAGGAAGGACTCAAGAGAAATATGGTGATTTAACTTTGATTATGGTATCCTGTCTTCCTGAGAGTATTCTTATTACGTGGGAAAAGAGCACAAATAGAGCGAATTCCCCGAAAACGGAAGATTATTCACTTAATAACTTAAGGATATTTCTTAAATTAAAAGTGCAAGGGAAGTGATAGTGTGTAATGGCTTTGAAGCCAATCTGAATGTCCAGAAGAAAAGACATATTTCAGGAAATGTTTACTTAAACACCTTCCATAGTTATACGGGCAAGCATGATGAACCAACGAAAATCAGGTAGACAATATTTTAATTGTTTATTTTGCGATAAAATCATCATAGTCAGAAATATTTATAATTGGAAACTTGAATGAACTTTTAAAAAAGATTTTGATTAGAAAATCTTCCTGTTTCGTTGATCCAGATCATTTATCTCAGAAGGGCAGACAAAAAAAAGTAAATGCATTCAATGTAGAAATCCAAACTCATTAAAATCATTACTTTATTATGTGATAGAGAATTAAATACAAAGGAAATTGAAATTGAGATGATTGAAATTAAGACTTCATCGAATAACTGTAATACAAAAAATGCTTTATTAATGATTTAAGCTCTGAAAATACGAAATCGAAACATAAAATAACAATTAGGCTATTGTAGGTACAGGTTCCTAATGTTTCTATTTGAGCAAAACAATAAGAGACCTTAAATTAAAGCCTAAATGTAAACAAAAACACATTCGTGATCTTTTTTGGGGAGAGAATTCAAACCCTGTTTACATGAAGTAAAAATTTGTAATTTACAAAACATCTTGTTTATGGTTTTTGTCAGCGTTATCGGAAACCAAATTTGTGGATTCGTTCCTAAAGATATGACATGAGATATCTTTACCATTTAAAAATGAAATTCCTTTACATAAATTTGACTTTGATAATACATAAGAAAATATGCAAGTGTGCTGTTAGTGAAGGATATTTAGACAATTATACTTGCTACATTTAAAAAAATAAAAGGTTGGAACATGGTGATTATTAAAAAAGATTTAAGAGGAGGAGAAAAATAGTTCATCTTACCTCATCGTCATGTATTAAAAGAAAATAGCAAAAATATGATCTGCCTTTGAAGTATCTGCGAAAAAGCAAATCAACGATCTTTTGATTAAAGGACCAAACATAATTGAGTTAATTCCCGATGTTTGGACACATTTAAATTGTATCCCATATTATCATCATGTGAAATAAAAAAAGTTTTCCTACAATTAAGTATTGATCCACAACATAGATATTCTTTTTTTCTTCTGAAACTGAAGAAACTGTTTATAGACATTGTAGACCTCTATTTGGAGTTACAAGCCCATTACTACTTATGGCATCTTAGAATTATTTCTTACAGAATTCTTCAAGAGATTTCTTGATGTTGTAGCTCGGCTTCGGCATTTTTTACGTCGATAACTGAGTGACAGTTGATAGGAATCTGTTGTTTGTCAACTCTGTGACAGCTGAAAAATCTTATTTTTTAAAACACCATTATATGGTAATTTAAAAATTAAAATCTTTGGATTCTTTAAGAAGGACTCAGGAGCAATATGCTTATTTAACTTTGATTATGGAATCCTGTCTTCATGAGAGTATTCTTATAATAAACTGGAGCAACTTGTCACTGATTTGTCAGAAATCTTTTGATGATGTAGCTCGCTTTAGAAATTTTTTTATGTCGATTTCTATGAGACAGAAGTGTTCAATTCAGAACAATTTGCCACTCGTATGCATAATTTACTGAAAAGTGCATGTTTTAATTTAAGATATTAGGAAAGTAACGTGTTTAATTTGCATATCTCTAAATCTACTGGATTTACTTCTCTTCAGGGCATGATATGAAGTCTAAATCAAGATATCCTAAAATTCATAGTACCCACAATTGAATTTAAATACAATCAGACAGTTTTTTCTTTACTACAACACATATTGGATCCTGCAATCTTATTATCCTAAATACAAGAAACCCGGAATAACAAATTAAATTGAGACAATCCTTTATCTAATAACATGCAAAAACCATTTTCAGCTCGGTTAATAAAGATGCCTTTCGTAAATAATGTAGAAATTCCACAACATTTTTAAGTAGATGAGATGTCTGAATTGCATGTATTTGCTGATGTACGTGTAAAATTATATCTTGTTTGTGTTTTTATGAGATCAAAGATTTTTTCGTTAGTGTTAAAGTTCGTCTCTTATGAGCCAAATCTAGAGTTGCTCCATTCAAAATTAGAATTAATATCATGTTATATAAGAGCGCTATTAGAATATTTAATTCACGAAAGCGCCTGTTTTTGTTGGAAGCAAAAAAAACTCTTTAAAATTTATTTCTGAAATAGAAACCTTTCTTTTAATTCTATAAAGTTGGAAAATTATGAAAAAATTGCGTTTTTGATTACATTTCTGTAAAAAGTGTTACTCCCTCTTATCATAATAATAGTAACAATTGAGGATTTGAATTTTCTCCATAATAACACCCCCCTCCCCCCAAAAAAAAATATAGAAAGCAACATTTATTATCAAAAAACTATATTAAATTAAACAATAAATTAAAAATATTACTCCTAATTTTTATTTTAAGTGTTCACATAGTTGTAATCAATGTGGATACAATCTTTAAAGTCCATAAATTTTTCTTCAGTATGTACTTCTGATAAAAAACTTCTACTCAATTTTTCTTATGCTTTTCTGTAAGAAACGGTTCGATGATCCTTGAAACTCGTTCTACGTATTTTCCTTTTTTTTCCCTAAAATTCCGAATAAGGTATATTTAGGAACTTCAATGGCGTGAACTGTTGATTTCATGGTACTTCGTCTGCTAAGATGAATGTGACTACGTTTTCCTCCCTAATCTTTAGATATAAGTAGGAATTGCAATACCGGTATAACGAATACCGGTATTTTGAGCCATTTGTACAATTTTGTAATACCGGTATTCACAAGTTTAAATACCGTTTTTTCGGTATTTACTAAAAATTTAGAATTCTTATCTGCGAAATTATTATTCTATAACAATTATGATGACACTAATGTCGATAGTGAAAAGGAATCGTCTCTTGAACGAAAATTATAATTGGCGATAACTAAAAAAATTTCAACAAGCCAAATACAATACAGAAATCAGCAATATCCAAAACAATCCGACGAGAAATAGATTTATTTGAAGAGGAGGAATTTAGAGGTAAATACTTGTAAAAAGTATATTGCACATTGCTAACAGTACCACCCACTAGCGTAGATGCTGAAAGAACGTTTTCGACAGCTGGTAATTTTTGCTAAAAATTACGTTCCAGGCTTAATGATAGTACAATTGATGCATTATGTTTTTTAAGATCCCATTTCAAAAATTTGTAATAGTAACACAGACTGAATAGTGATATTTACACTTTTTTGTGATTTAAATAAATAAGATGTTCCGTTAATTTTTTGTGATTCTGTATATATTGTTATAATTTATCAGTTACAATTTTGTTTGTGATATTTACATTCTCTAATAAAACTGGCAAATAAAACAAAAGAACACCCTTTCTTTTTCTAAAAT
The DNA here is from genome assembly GCA_021605075.1 of Caerostris darwini. Taxonomy (NCBI): domain Eukaryota; kingdom Metazoa; phylum Arthropoda; class Arachnida; order Araneae; family Araneidae; genus Caerostris; species Caerostris darwini. The sequence goes on from BPLQ01004773.1 coordinate 84,934, forward strand.
TTCTACTACCGGTATTAAAACCGGTATCCCGGTATTAAGATCTAAAAAATACCGAATACCGGTATTGAACTTTTGATCCGATATTGCAATCCCAATATTGCTAGATATAAGTCCATAATTTTTTTTTCAAAGAATCGACATTAGCATAAGATTCAACTTGACAATTATTTTCGGAAGCACGTTTCCAAAGCCTTGACAGGGTCATTCTATTGCGCATAAATTGTTTTGCAGCTAAAGTAATTGCCCCTTTGCAATATATTATTGCACTAATATAGTGTTATATATGCAGCTAATATAATTGCACCTTTCTGCAATTTTTCCTTTTTTTTTAGATGCATGAAGAGGTGGACAATCGCAACTCGATCTTTGCTTGAAAATCTACTTTTACATCATAATTTTACAATGCAACAATAGCAACTGAAATAAAACAACTGATTTCTATCAGCGAATGAAATTGAAAAAATAGTTATAATTCGTTATGATTAAGTTAACCTAAAAATTGAAAGAAAGATGTGCCAAAACAAATGACATGAAATATTGATTTTGATGGTAGGCTTCGCAATTTTGTGCTTCAACATAACTTACAATAGCTGCATTTACCAATAATGCCCATCAAGAGGTAGACAAGCGCAATTCGATTTTTGCTTGAAAATCTCTTGTTTTCTTCGTACTTTTACAATGGGTTGATATTCAGCTGAATTCAAACAATTGATTGTGATCAGTGGATGAAATTAGAAAAATAATTGTAATTTGTAATAATTAAGTTAACCTAAAAATTGAAAGATGTGTCAAAACAAATTACATATGACGTGAAATATTGATTTTGATGGAAGAAATCGCAATTTTGTGCTGCAACATATCTTACAGCTGCATTTGCCAATAATGCCCGTTTAAATATTCATTTGCAACTATTATTGTGAGACAAAGGTTTTTTCGAAGTAGTTAATCCAAAATTTTTGATATTTTTCGTAGCGACTAATCCGTATTAATCCGCTGAATATCCGTATTAATCCGCTGAATCCGTAGTATTTGGCATCTCTGAATATGTTATAAATGTTTAGCAAAAGAGATTAAACTATTATCCAATGGAAGAAAATCAATAATATTTTTGAATTTACACCTAAAATTCTTTTTATGCGAATTTCTTCATGAGAAATCGAATGTATTTGAATTGGGATAACAATTTTTTACAGCTGTTTTTTCATTTCAATAAAAAAAATTCTAAATTTATGGCTTATCGTAAAAAATTTAAATTTACGTCGTATTATATTCTAAATTTATGTTGTATCGCAAAAATTCTAAATTTATGTCGTATTATATTCTAAATGTAAGTTGTATTGTATTCTAAATTTATGTTGTATAGCAAAAATTCTAAATTTATGTTGTATAGCAAAAATTCTAAATGTAAGTTGTATTGTATTCTAAATTTATGTTGTATAGCAAAAATTCTAAATTTATGTTGTATAGCAAAAATTCTAAATTTATGTTGAATAGCAAAAATTCTAAATTTATGCTGTATAGCAAAAATTCTAAATTTATGTTGTATAGCAAAAATTCTAAATTTATGTTGAATAGCAAAAATTCTAAATTTATGTTGTATAGCAAAAATTCTAAATTTATGTTGAATAGCAAAAATTCTAAATTTATGTTGTATAGCAAAAATTCTAAATTTATGTTGAATAGCAAAAATTCTAAATTTATGTTATATAGCAAAAATTCTAAATTTACGTCGTATTATACTCTAAATTTAAATCGTGTTGTATTCTAAATTTATATCGCATCGTAAAAATTCTAAATTTATATCGTATCGTAAAAATTCTAAATTTATATCGTATCGTAAAAATTCTAAATTTATATCATATCGTAAAAATTCTAAATTTATATCATGTTGTATATTAGTTAATATTACGTAGCTCAGCATAAAAAAAATAACAAGGATAGCTGATGAATACATAAATAGATGCTAGTTTAGACGTTGCTTACTAAAAAAAGGATTGTCAGCTCTAAGAATAAATCTGCATGAACTTAAGATAGTATGCTATCTATACGCATCCATTGTGTAACTGAATTACGTAAAATGTCTGACTTGCCTTGGTTGTTAAGCTCCTAAGCTATCTCTATCATTTCACATGAATCGCGATTCTTAAAATTGTTCTCATTATCTACGTAACTTTTTTATCACCGTAATAATCTGTAATTTAGAATCATGTTGAAATAAACCAGTTCGTTGCAATTGTTAGAAATTTATTAGTATGGAGATATTTTTTCAAATACATAAATAAAGCCTAATCTAATAAGTCAAAAATCAAGGCAGAGATTAGTTATTTTAATTTATCAGATAACTGACAGACATAAAGGGAAAAAAAAACGAAATCAATTACGTTAATGTTTGTAAGATGATCAAATAATAATATTAATTTCTTTTAAGACTAAAAGTTAATCATTTATAAGTATTAATATAATTAATTAGTCTGTATTAAAGGACATTATTAATATTAGGTTTGCAATTCAGCTATCATTTATAAACTACTACTATTACACCTCACCACATCATTGTGCCTAGAGCTGAGTTGCCTTTATACAGTTTGGAAATGATGTGGGTGAAAAGAAGTCAGATTGGGCTTTGTGACACTCTACGATTATATGAGACCGGGACACACAGCTTTAAGTGGATTCCGAACCACTGCAAACATCTATGGCACCGCCGGGACTCAAACCCGAAGCCTGTGGTACCTAGCGCCCACTAGCTACTCGGCCATCAGGCCCCTATCATTTATAAACAAAATAGGGGCATTGTTGTATAGATGTATTCAGGTGGTTCGCAGCCTCTTTTCTTTCTCCTCGAGTGTAATGCGGCCTGATGGCCAACTGGTTATCGCTCTGGCCTCTGGTACCACGGGCTTCAGGTTCGAATCTTGGCGGAGGCAAGGATGTTTGTAAGTGGTTCGGAATCCACGTTAAACTGTAGGTCCCGGTCTAATTAGCCTAAAATGTACACAAAATGACCGTAGAGGGACAAACCAAACCAAATTTCGAGTGTAACGGCGACCTGATGACCAACTATCTAGCGTTGTGGCCTTTGGAACCACAGGTTTCGTGTTGAGTCCCGGTGGCTCCAAGAATGTTTGTAGTGGTTCGGCATCCATTTTAAGCAGTAGATCACGGTCTCATATGACTGTACGAGCGTCACGGGGCCCAGTCAAACTTCTCTCACCCACATCGTTCCTAAACTGTAAAGGGGCAGTTCAGCTCTAGTCACAGTGATGTGGTTTGGTCTGATGTAGTAGTGGTTCGGAGTCCACGTTAAACTGTAGGTCCCGTCTAATTAGCCCGATGTGTGCAAAATAATGGCAGTACAGAAACAAACAAACCACAACCTAACCTCGAATGCAACAAAAGAACTTTCCAGCCTCTGGATTTATTGTGCCCTCCCCATCATAGTCATGGAAGCTTTCGGATCGAGACTACTTGTCAGTTTTTTCCATCAAGCAACTCTAGTTCAGAAACCTGTTACTAGGCCCATCCGGATCAGAGTCAGGAAGCTGAAAACTGAATGCTTTAGAATTGATAACTGTTAAATAACATTGGGGTACTTTGCTTTTTTTGTAAGAAATGTATCACATAAATTAAGAAATAGTTTTTTCTAATACAGCTAGCAAGTACTAGACAGTTAACCTTTATGCCATAAGCAAGGACTGCACCGCTGTTACTCATTTAGCACTATCCGGGGGCCAAGTATAGCTTGAAGATATGCTACGGACGCGAGTAACACTACCCCCATAACATTCTACGATCCTATTAGACCGGAACCTACCGTTTAAAGTGGATTCCGAACCACTACAAACATCCATGGTACCTACGGGAGTCGAACCCAAAAAAAGTGGTACCGATCGCCAGAGCGCTAGCCACTCAGCCATCAGGACCCCTAATTAAGAAATATTAACAGACACACAAATATCTTGCGTTAAATGTAAAGAGACTGCAAATTTCTACAAAACGCAAAATGTATTGATATAAAAATATTTCATAGAAAATAATGTAACTAAGAAAATTGCAATACTGGGACATAGTTAATCACTATATGCCATCTTCTATAGCAAAATATTTGAAGAATAGTCCATAACAAGTATGAATTAAATGCAGTTTTAAAGATCTAGTCTATCAAGTTTCACACACTAGTACCATTACATTAAAGTAAGGCTATAATAAGTAATGGTCTAAAGTAATGATTAATTAATTATTAATGGTATAATTAATTAATTAATGGTATGATTAAATATTAATTAATGGTATAATAAGTAATGATTCATCGCATTTGAAAATCATTCACACAGCTTTTATAATCAATAATTTCTGGATTTCAGGATCAATTAATGCTGTTGACAAATTAATTGATAATTGAATGGAAAAGTTCAATGCTATTAGAGGAAGATAAAGGATAATGTATTCAGTGTTCTTTTAACCTGGAATAATTCAATTTCGCGTTCTACTTACCATGTATCACTCGATTAGTGTTAAGTTTGTTACTTCCTAATTGTTATGCATCACATTAAATAAGTACATGCACGGCATCATAAGTTCTTTTTTAATTAGAATTATTGCTTGTAAAAATAAGCACTGGTATTTTGTTCTACCTTTTTTTTAAAGTTAAAAATTTTTTTTTCTTCTAATGCAGCTGGCAAATAGACCGCGATCTTTCGCCATAAGGGCTGCACCGATGTTACTCACTTTGCATTACCCGGGGGGCGCGTGTAACTTGATGGTAAGCCACGGACGCGGAGTAACAATGCCCCTGCAGCGCTCTACGATCCTGTTAGGACCGGGACCTACGGCTTAAAGTGGATTCCGAACCACTACAACACCCATGGGCAAAGCCGGGATTTGAACCCGATACCTGTGGTACCGAACGCCAGAGAGCTAGCCATCAGGGCTCCCTAAAGTTAAAATGTAGATTAGGCTTATCTTTTTTTTATAAAAAATTTGTCTTGTGTTTTCAAATGATTGAAATAAAAAATATGGATAATGAAGAAGATTTGTAAATCAAATCTTCTTTTCAGAAATGCAAATAAAAATGTAATATATTATTTATAATTTTCATTAAAAAATGAATATGAAATTTTTTAGGAATTCTAAATTTACATTTTTTATCTTAGTGTTATCCACACCTGATTATAATGTGTTGTAAGCATAATTTCAATTTGACATTTATTATGTTCTATTTTAAAATAGACATGGATATAATACTACTTTGTCCAAAAAGTAAGACCAATTTTCAATTTAAATTTCCCGGGCATATAGTATTTTAGTTTTTTTTTTTTAGGTTATTGGCACTGTCCTTGACATCTGTGTGAAATTTGACGTCAAAATATTCATTAGTGTCTGAGTTAAGCTTGGCTTTGTGAGACGCTAAAACTGATTCCGGCGATTTTTGAAATGTCTGAATTAATTGAGCAAAGAACTCCCATTAAATTTTGTTTGCGGAAACGTATAGAAGGTTGCAGAAGGCATTCGGGGAGCATTCCTATATCGGAAAGGAATGTCTTCGATGTCATTGATTCTTCGTGACTTTTTCGCCAAAAATGAAACCCATATGGTTAAACGACCACCGTATTCACACGGTGCGACTTCTGACTATTTCCTACATTTAAAAGACCATTCCGGGGACACTGTTTTGAGGCGATTGAAGAGATTCAACGTGATTACTTTGAAAGCGATGAAATAAATTTGGAAGAATAAATAAAGAGTTTTTGAAAAAAATAAAAATTGGTCTTACTTTTTGGGCACAGTATATATATATATACATAAATATTCATATATATGGATATAAAAATGCTCTAATATCAGCAGATTGCTTTTACTATAGTATAGTTAATCTCAAACTGTGAGATGTGACCCCCAAAAGGGATGCTAATAGGGTGAATAAAAGGTGTTCCATATTTCCTATAGAAATTAAAAAACTATTTTACTTAAAATCTAAATTATTTTAAATCAGTTAGAAAGCTGATCTCTATTTATTTGACATCAATATATTTATGTAAAAATGTTTTTTTTTTACCTTATTTGGTTTCTATCACAGTCACAAGTTAAAAAAATACTTTCTGATCACTTAAGAAAGAAATGCAGAGTTTTAAAAATATTTTTTTTATGAATATATCCTTTTTGTTAATATCATTTTTTAAAATGATATTAACAAAAAATTAAAAATTAAAATGCAATTAATGAATTTATTCTCGACTCTACTTTTTGTCAATCACAGCAATTCGCTATTTACAGTCGTGTTTTTTTTTTTTTTTTAAAAAAAAAAAAAAAAAAAAAAAAAAAAAAAAAAAAAATTTACTAAACGTCTTGTAAAGCAATTATATATATTTTTTTTTTAATTCTTAAAAAAAAATACTTCCCATAATCCTGGTTTGGTTTATCGTTCTACGGTCATTTTTTGCGCACTTCAGGCTATTAGACTTGGAACTATGACTTAAAGTGAATTCTGAACCACTAACAGACGCCCGTGCCACCGCCAGGATTCGAACCTGAAGCTTGTGGCATGTGGCAAAGGCAGCCTGTACACCAATAGCCCATCAGGCCGACGCCTTAATCCAGGATAAACTGTAGGTATCTGCTTTTGCAGGTTTTACATAACATATGAAAAATGTGCGATATTTTTTCTTACGTTTTGCTTCCTTATTAATACATTCATAGCCTCCTTATTTTTATTAAATGCCTCTCAAATGCACGCCCCCCTCCTTTTACGTTTCACTTCCCCTTAGAAGACAGTACCTACCCACTGTGAGAACGAGTGGTATAACCAAATCCGATAAATTTTCTTGAAAGAGAAAAATAAAACATTTTCATTGCAAAAAATTACAGAATAAATCATTTAGTTTTTCCAAATTAAAAATCCGCAGTTTATAGAATTTAACACAAGAGAAATCGTAAAAATTATGTAGAAAATTTTAAACTTTCTTACAAAAACTAATTGTGAATTATCTTAAAATTTAGTAAGTAAAAAAAAATAGTTATGATATAATTTTAAAATTTTATACACAGTAATATGGATATTTTAATAAGTAAAAAATAAATAAATCTTCCAAACTAGTTGTTTAACTATTTTTCTCACGTTCCGCGTGATAAGTTTCTAGAAATCATCAATCAAACCTGATCAAGGTCAATTTATAAGACTTCATTTGACCTTGATCAAACACATTAATTTTATTTAAAAAATCAACAGAAAACATAAATTAAAACTAGTTTGCTTATTATAAATGCAGTTATTTATGCTGATGTAACTTGATGATTCAATTATGTAAGGTGGGAAATTTTTTGCAAATTACTTGCCAAAGATTTTCTTCAATTAATACATGATCTTTTCTCAAATTGTCTTGTGCATCTATATTTATCAACTACATTTATTTATTTACTTGAGATTTCTTAACTATAATTTTTTTTTAATTATTTACATAGATTTTGAGTTGTTTAATTAATCTCGAATTAGAAATGATAACTCAGTTTAAAATAAATAATCGCACATACACAAAAGCTAACGGCGTCCCTTGAGCCAATGAACTATTTTTAACCTGTCTAGCCTAAATCCTGTTTCTACATGTGACACTAACAAGTGATTTACAACCTCAATTTGTCTGGAGTTAATTTGATGCAAAGGTTATTAATCTTATTTTGATTATGTCTCTTATGCAAAGGTGAAGGCCACGATCTCTTAGAACACTTTTTTAAATACGTAATAAAATCAAACTCCAAAAAAGAGTTAACCAAAATTTTTATACAATTATAATGCACTATTTTTTAATACTTACAATAAATAAAATAAAATACACTAAAAAGTACGGAATAATTATAATTTTATTAATAAAAATCTTCACAGTATGAATACTGATCTCTTTAATCTGGCATGACATTGTCATGAAAAAATAATTAAGAAAGATTACTTTAAACTGATTCCAAACAAAATGGCATTGTATCAGAAACAAATTATTTATATTTCTGTTATTTCTATCCAAATTTGTTATCAAATAAAAAATTAATAGTGTAGATTATATTCAAATGAGAAACGCTAGGTATTAGAAATTAAATATATAAATTATACAGATTAAAAAAGAATTATTTTTAAAATTAAATTAATTTTATTAAAAAATTATAACAATATTTTTAACAATATTAAAACATTATTGATTTGTTTTTGTCTATCCAAGCTCATGGACCATCAAGGGGTCGGTGAACCCCCGATTAGGAAATCATGGTTTAATGTATTTAGGGACGAATACTTCTAAATAAAGTAAAAATTATTCATCTTTCTGCTTGATTATTGTTTTTTATTTATTTTATATCAACAACGATTCAATCAGGGAAAAAAAATAGAGAAACAACAAAATAGCAAAACATTATAATATATATATATATATATATATATATATATATCAGAACACAACACATGAATACAAAAGTCAAATGAGAACTCAGAAACAGTTAACTAGAAAGACAACCGTTTTGAATAACGAAAACCACTATAGCATTCGCTACTCGCAAATTGTATAATAAAGTCACCAAAACATTCTCAGTACAAAAATCCTGAAATACCTCACATTTAGATTCATCTAAAAACAAAGTAAAGGAAGAAATTGTTACAGCAAAAAAATTAATAATCATTAAACAAACAAAAATATCAAAAAGTTTAGCGGCTAGAACTGCAAAAAAAGGCACAAAAATTTATACTAAATTTACAATAAGAGGATGAAAACAAATTGTCCAGGATATCCATAAAACCGGAAAGAAATTAGTAAAATCAATAAAACAAATTTATAAAATCCAAAAGAAATCCTGGGGGAAAGCTTTATCAAGAAATACGTACATTCAGGATATTAGTGACAAACATATTTCTACTCCCTAGAAGACTGAATTTAAGTCAAAGATATAGCGATGTATTCCGATAACATGGCGTAAACAGAATAACCTCCGCCAGAGTCGGTAAGGTATAGGATTGAAGGAAAGCAATTTTTCAGGCAGAAGTCATGTCTCATGATAAACTCTCGAGTCTGTTTATATGGCCATCAAGAGAATGATGGTTATTGATAATAATTAGCTATATATATAATTTTCTTAACATTATTTCTAACGCCATCATGACAGATTCATGCATATGTATTAATAATGACAATAAATCTGTTTTAATATCTTTAAATAACAAACAGCATTTTTTCTATAGATACTTTTGATTTCAAGGATTTCTTTACCAGTATTCTTCTTAAAAACCTCCAAGATACCTTAAACTTACTTTACCACGACTATCATGATATTTTTAAAATAAATGTCAACTACTGGATTAAACTCTGCATTTTCAATGATTGCATTTACAATTATGAGCATCGTTACATCCAGTCATATAGAGATTCCTTACATCCTTCAATGTATCTCACAAGGAACTAAATATTCATTAATATCAGCCAATCTTTTTGAGAAAAATTGTCTAATTCACAAACATGCTTTTAGGCAAAGTTGGGAGCAAGGAGTTCAGAATCAAATTTTTTTGAAGGAGTCGGAGTCAGGAATCGGTTTAAAAATCCAGCTTGCCAATCCAGCTTTTATAACAATAAGTTTTAATTTTTTCTAAAATTCTAAGAATTCCTGTTATTAAATGTTAAGGAGATAATTCATTTATATCCTTCAATATCATAATCAGTAGCAAAGATAACTATTGCTTCAACAATTTACAAGTAAGTGTTGAAAGTCATTTGTCAACACTGAAAGTTATAAAAAACTACCTTGGATCAACAAAACAAAGTCTTATAAAAGATATTTTATTTTTAAAAACAATTAAAATTTATATATTGCAAATATGTGATTAATAGTGCGTTTTCGTTTGATTGCCTTAAGCTATTCTGCACTACTTTGTTAGCTGATAATTTGGTATCGTTATTTTTATAGGATATAATGCATTTTTTGTAAGCAAAGTTAGAGTACAAGAAATTATTTTAAGTGAGCGCAAATACTATATCTTTAAAGCTGTAAAAAGCACTTTGTTATGAAAAAATTGTTTTTATATGACTCCATAAAAGTCATTGAATTTATTTAACAAGTTCTTCTAAATCTATTAGTAAACATCATAGTAACATAAAATTACGATGTAGGGGATATCATAGTACATAAAATTGCAGAGTTGGGAGTTAGAAATCGGTATAAAAAAATCCGATTCGGGAGTCAGTAACTTTCTGCCCAACTCTATATCTAAGATTAGATAACCAGTTAGATAACCTATTTAGATAACTTAATTGTTTTCCACCATCGAATTTTTTTAAAAAATAGCGTTCATCATGACATTTGTTCAATAGAGATTATTTTTAAAAAGACTATATAAATAACCTTTAAACTGATTTTCTTATTATAAATAACTAGCCACAAATTAATATATTTGACAAAAGAAAAGAATTCATCTTCTCTATGAATAGACTTACATCCTGGAATTCCAATATCAGTATCAAAATGCCTCACAATATCATCATTAATCAATTGCTGAGAATTAATTCCATCTCTAACAGCAATGCTTTTAAACAGCAACAAAGAAAATAATTTAAAGAGTATTCTTTTAAAAATGAGATATCAGATTTCTTCGCCAGTACATTTTAACATGTAATATCCTTGTTAATTATTACTAAATAATCATCATAGTTTAGAATTTCGATGAATTTCTCCACAATGTGGGTGTTTTCTTTCACATTTCTTTCAATAACTCCAGCAATTTCTACACCATACTACTTTCCCATGTTGCTAATTAACAGAACCCCCACAGCGGATAATAAATCACTCCTCCCAGATACTACATGCATACAAATTATTGATCTTAGAGGATCAACCAATATATAAGTATAAACAGTTATGATATATAAGTATAAACATATAAATATAAATTTATACTTATAAAAAATGTATAACATATATGCCTAAACAGTCATGAAATTCCCTCCCGGGGTATCACTTATGCTTTATAAACAAGTTGCACTGCCAAATGGCTTTTCTTCAATCCTATATCTTACCGATTCTAAACGGAAGGCTGTTCTTTTTACTCTATGCTATCGGAACACATCGCTTGGGTTTAGATTCAGTCACTTAGCGAACAGAAATAATATGATTCATAACATACTGTGAGCACGTATTTCTTGATGCGTACAGTACGATAATGTTCTCATGATGTTATTAATTTCTTTTAGGTTTTTAATGTATTTTTGATTTCACTGATATCTTTCGATTTTCACAGACTTCCTGGACATCATGTTTCATCCCCCGTTATTGTATGTTTTGTTTAAATTTTTATGTCCGTTTTGATTGACCAATGCAGCTCCAGACTGTTCAACTCTTTTGATATTTATGTTTGTCTAATGATTTTCGGTTTCGTTATCGCAGCTCATACTCACCTCGGACCTTGAACAATTTCTTCTTTTTAAAGGTCTAAATGTGAGACACTTCAGGGTTTTTGTATTGTGAATGCTATGATGGCTCTATTATATAATCTACATATAGCGAATATCAATAGTGGCATTTGTTGCGCAATAGGAATATCTTTACAGTTCATCACTCAGTTCAGTTCTTCTTTGGGTTTTCTCTTGATGTGTTATGTTCTTAATATATATATATATATGTATATATAGCAAGATTATATTTGTATATATATAATATATATATATATATATATATCTGTCATGATGCTTACATATGTAGTTATTGAGCATTCATGGCAAATGACGAATGAAAGAAATTCAATACATTCAAATATATTGATTTTTTTATATTTTCCTCATTTACAGCTAGTTTGTTTCGCACAATTTTTGATGTGACATCACAAGAGATGTGTAAGATATTTTGAGTTTTGATTCTCTATTTTTTTAAGATAGATTTATACAATCTAATAATGCAATATTTACAAAGCTATGATGTTACGCAGGTTAACAATTTATCAACGCTTACATATTAATTTTTATTTATTTAGAAGTTTCATAATCCATAGTTATCTAATAGAAGTAATTAATTAATTCTTTTAATTAGTGTTGGAGTATTTTTAACGGTGACTTTCTTTCATTTGTTAGAAAGCATAGAACAAATGATTGTTTTGTTGTTGTTGTTGTTTCTTATCCCACTTGGCTGGCCAAGCCCACGAGCCCATATGGACTCATGATTGAAGGGGAAGGAAGCAGCTTCTGTTGTGATGGAGCACCCGTAGGTAGAAGCCTGACTTTTGCTCCGTGGACGCTCTTACAGTCATAGGAGACCGGGACCTACGGCTTAAAGTGGATTCCGAACCACTATACAAACATCCATGGCACCGCCGGGATTCGAACCCGAAACCTGTGGCACCGAGCGCCAGAGCGCTAGACACTCGGCCATTCAGGTCCCAAATTTGCCAACGGCACGCAGTGTTCCCAGGTGGTCACCCACCCAAGTACTGACCGCGCCCAATGATGCTTAACTTCGGTGATCTAACGAGAACCGGTATATTCAGCATGGTACGGCCGTTGGCTATAGAACAAATGAGACACAGTGAATGCATAGATTTATCCCCTGCAACTCTCCGCTTCCGCTAATTGGGAGTGATGCTTCATTTGCTATGACTCCAATAGGAACATAAATGAAAGTAATTGTAGATGAATGAAAAATGGCTTATGGGGGAAATAAAGATTCGTTTGTTTAATCATGATCTTAGTGATTCTACTACTATTACTACATTACACCTACATCAATATGAATAGAACTGAGATACCTCTTTATAGTTCAAGAATGCCATGGTTGTTTGTAGTGGTTCGGAATCCACTTTAAGCCGTAGGTCCCGGTCCTAATAGGATCGTAGAGCGCTGCGGGGGCATTGTTACTCCGCGTCCGTGGCTTACCATCAAGTTACACGCGCCCCCTGGGTAATGCAAAGTGAGTAACATCGGTGCAGCCCTTATGGCATAAAAAGATCACGGTCTATTTGCCAGCTGCATTAGAAAAAAAAAGAAAAAAAAGAAAAAAAAAGTTCAAGAATGATGTGTGTAAAGTTGTACATACTCACAATTATGATATATTTTCAACTTGCAGGTATATAGAAAGCTAGATATAATCAGAAGGACTACAAAGGGGCGAACAATGGCAGAAATTATGTGAATGGAGCTAGGGTATAGAAGACCCAAGGGGTTATAGAAATTACAAGATTTTATGCGAGAATGTAAGAAAATACAAAATAAATAAAAATGTTCACTTTCTTGGCCACTTTTTCGCGTTCTTGATCAGTTCTCCGGTTTCTTGACCACTTTCAACATTTATTAGTTCATTTTTTAAATTTCTTCCATGAGCTATCTTATTGGTTTTCTTTAAATATTTTCACTATCTTTTTTTTTATACATAATATTTTTAATTTATTTCACGAGCTTTTTTATGCATAATATTTGTTTAAAGTTCTTTTTCATGATAATAATTGCATAATTAAATAATGTAAAATTGCTCTAAAAGGTCTTGTGGTGAAAGCAAAGAAAATTTTATTTCAAAGAGAAAGTGAGATTTTTCAAGAAAAGAAAATCGTTTGGATTTTTATAGTTTTTTTTATTTTTTTATTTTTTAAGATCGATCTCATGCGTTTTATTCTAACATTAAATTTTAAATTTTATGGATAATCTGTATATAGGTCCAGTCTATTACATGTTTTTCATCCACCTTTTATTAATTAAGTTATCTGTTTCTATTTTCAATAATTTTAAATTTATTTATGTTTCATATGAACAATTATTTTCTTTCTTTTTTCTATTATTGTAGTGTGTAGTGTTCTATTAAATGTATATCACTGACGGGTGGCAATGGATAATTCATTGTTTTTAGGAAAGTCTTCTAGTGATTACCGTTCTGCATTTGAGGAATTCCTGGAGGAAAAAAAATCTGGAAAACTTTCACCAGACAATCTGACTAGGGCGGGGGTCATTTAGGGGACTTCAACATCCCCTTCAAGCGATTTAAACTAGAGCCGTCCTTATAGCTAGCCGTACACATTACTATAGGGCCATAAGTGGGAAAATTTGAATGGGCCAATGAACCCAGTACATAAAACGGGCCTTGTGTACATTTATTATATTATAATACTTATGAACGAATAAGTACTTGACTACAATTATTCATAGTCAAAATTTATATACAACTTCGGCTTTCTTAAGTATAATTTGTAAATTTAGATAATAATAATATACTTTCAGTTAAATTGATTATAACCACAAAAAGTTAAAAATTCACAGGGAAAAATATTTATCCTAGGACTGGTGCTCCTTGAATTGAAAGTAAATTATTATCAGAAATATTCCATGTAAAAATATTAATCCATCATATGAAACTAATGCATAATTGTGTAATTTTATTACGATTTCTTGAATAGAGTAGAAGCTATTTAATATAATTATTAATAACATTATTACAACACAAGATTACATGAAAGTCTTTTATATCCATCCCAAGAGTGGAAGAATCTGTCAATGTACCCAGTACATAAAATGGGCCTTGTGTACATTTACATTTAAACATAGTCAAAATTTATATCTACCTTTGGTTTTTGTAAAAAAAAAGTGAAAATTTTTATAATAAATATACATTCAGTTATTAATTTGATTATGATCACAAGAAGTCAAAAATTCACAGAGAAAAATATTTATCCCAAAATTGGTGCTCTTTGAATTGAAAGTAAATTATTATGAGGAATATTCCATCTAAAAATATTATTTTATCATATAAAGCTAATACATAATTATATAATTTTATTAATATTTCTTGAATAGAGTAGAAATTATTTAACAGTTTCCCCTCGCATTGTAAGCAATCAGTTTTTTTCAGTAGAATAAGTTATCAATAAAATAAAAATCTATAAAATATTTATGTTAATAAAAAATATTCTTTTAAATTGTATAAGCATTTTATTTTCAAACAGAAAAGTTCTTGCCAAATTTTGATTTATAAACGATTTTAGAGAAAAACATTGTAAGAAACCCAACAGATTACCAATTGACATTATAAAATTTTTGATTCAATAATTAAATAATGAAAGTAATTTCTATATCAAAATTTCTACATTTGAATTAAAATTCATAATTAATAATACTAAATATATCTTATTAAGGATACTCATCAGAACGGAGATTATTAGATATCGATTAAATGACACAATCAGAAATAGTCAACATTTTATAAAACAATTATAAAGAAATACTAAAATGAATATATTGAGATATTCCTACACAATCTAACGCTCCCAGCATAACATTTTCCGATTAATTATTATCATTTAAAAAAGTAGTTCTTTATTAAAATTTGTAAATAAATAGTTTTAAAATTTATTTTTTTGTTTTAAAATCTTGAAAATTTGTAATTTTTTTAATGATTTTTACATATTCATTAAAGCATAAAATTCTTTCCAACACCAATAAACCACATATATTTAAAAAAATCCTAAAGCAAAGATCGTAATTTCAAATTAGGAAATTTTTTGGCATTTGGAAATATTTGGAATTACTGTACAATATTTAAGTGTTTCTAGAATTCTAATTTAACATTCAAATTCTTTCAAAAAAATAACCGGACACTTAACTTAATTCTATCAACAGGAAATTAAGTTTTGAATATTTTAAGTAACAAGAAAGTTGAAATAAAAATTTACTAATTTAATAAAGTGAATAATAATAACTTGGAACATCATTTTAGATACTTATTATCATAATAAAGCAATCAAAGCTTCAAATTGTTTTAATTTATTGCTTTTTAGCACTTACCTCGTATTTATATTTTTATAAAATAATATTTTATAGTGTAGTCATTTCTATTCTTATCACGCATTCATAACTTTGTTTTAATAACTATTGAAAAAAATGACTTCTGAATAATTTAATTACAGCAAGTATATTTGAAAGAAACACGTTTAATATTAGTTAAATTTTCTTAACAGGTAATAAATAAAAGAAGAGATTACAGACAATTTGCCAACAATGATTTTTTTTCCCAGTAATCATAATTTTTATTTTTTCAAAGCATATGATGAAAATAATTGAAATATTGAATTCGAATAGAATTATTTTATATTTATACTCTTACAAAATCATATTTTATAGTGTATCCATTTATATTTTTATCGTGCATTCATGACTTTGGCACAATAACTATCGAGAAAATGACTTAAGAATAATTTAATTACAGCAAGTATATTTTGTAGAAACACGTTTAATATTAGTTAAATCTGACCTGAAAGGAGTTAATAGAGAAAAGAAGAGACTATAGACAGTTTGCCAACAATCATTGTTTTTCTCCAATAATCATTTTTCTTATTCCAAAGCGTGTGATAAAATAATTGAGATAATGAATTCGACCAGAAATATTTTATATTTATATCCTTACAAAATAATAATTTTACAGTGTATCCATTTATACTCTTATCATACATTCATAATTTTTTCAATAACTATCGAGAAAAATGACTTATGAATAATTTAATTACAGAAAATATATATTATAGAAACACGTTTAATATTAGTTAAACCTTTCCTGATGGGAGTTAATAAAGAAAAGAAGAGAACAGTTTACAGACAGTTTGCCGACTACAGAACTACAGGCAGTTTGCCGACAATGATTTTTTTCCAATAATCATTGTTTTTATTCCAAAACGAATATTAAAAACATTAATTAATTATATGACAAAATAAACGTATGATAAATAATACTCTTACAAAATAATATTTTATTGTGTATCCATTTATATTCTTATAATGCATTCATGACATTGCTACAATAACTATCGAGAAAAACGACTTATGTATAATTTAATTACAGCAAATATATTTTATAGAAACACGTTTAATATTAGTTAAATCTGATCTGAAAGGAGTTAATAAAGAAAAGAGCAGACTACAGACACTTTGTCAAGAATGAATTCCAATAATCATTATTTTTAGTCCAAAATGTATGATAAAATAAACGTATGGTAAATGAAACTCTTACAAAATTATATTTTATAGTGTACCCATTTATATTTTTATCGTGCATTCATACTTTGTTTCAAAAACTATCGATAAAAAGGACTTATGAATAATTTAATCACAGCAAGTTTATTTTAAGTAAACACATTTAGTATTATCTAAATCTTAACTAAGATTTAGCTAATACAAAATGGAGTTAATAAAGAAAAGTACACACTACAAACAGTTTGTCAACAATGAATTTTTTCCAATAATCATTGTTTTTATTATTCTAAAACGAATGATAAAATATACGAATGATAAATGATACTCTTACAAAATAATATTTTATGGTGATTGATTTATATTCTTATCATGCATTCATAACTTTGTTTCAATAACTAACGAGAAAATAACTTATGAATAATCTAATTATATTTTAAGGAAACACGTTTAATATTAGTTAAATCTTACCTGAAAGGAGTAAATAAAGAAAAGAAGAGACTACAGACAGTTTGCCGACAACATTGGAGGAATACAATTGATTTAACACATCCAGTTTTGGAACGACCATCCAACGTCTTCCAAAGACTCGTCTTCTCAAGAGAAAGAAAGAATTTGACCTTCAGAATTAAGAACTTTTTTACAAACGCACGAGGGAAAAAAAATCCACTTCTGATGAGAAAACGATTTGATAAAAGTTCGTTACAGAAAAAATACAAATGATGGATCCGTTACGTTTTTATTAAATCATTTCGAATTATAGACACGGAAATTGACCACAATTTATTATTTTTTTTCAAACAAAATAATAAATAAAATAAACATAAACAATTCCTTATCGTAACCTTGGATGCATCGAATTCGAAGTTCTGTGTTTCCAGCTGCTTCTTACTAAATGAAAGAGTTATTCGCTCTAATTAAAATCATGCATTCTGCATATGGCATCGGCTGATTGATTTTATTCCAATAATCGTTGTTTTAATTATTCCAAAACTTATGATGAAATAAATAAAATATTAAATTTGACCAGAAGTATTTTAAAACTTTACAGATTTGTTTACAAGAACGACATTTTTTCCCTTGCGGAAGTAGCAATGAGAAATCTATGTGTAATATCTGGCAATGTACCAAAGAGCAATGCACCATTTTTTTTTTTTTTTTTCTATTCTAGGAATTGCACTTTGACATTTTACATCACGTGAATGATTTTCAGTCTTTTTTTAAAATGAATAGTTCTCTTAATAGTAAATAATGAATTTCATTTATTGATTTAAAATAGAAATCTTTTAGAATTTATCTCTTTCTTTAATAGAATTAGAAATCATTTAGAATTTATCTCTTTCTTTAATAGAATTAGAAATCTTTTAGAATTTATCTCTTTCTTTAATAGAATTAGAAATCTTTTAGAATTTATCTCTTTCTTTAATAGAATTAGAAATCTTTTAGAATTTATCTCTTTCTTTAATAGAATTAGAAATCTTTTAGAATTTATCTCTTTCTTTAATAGAATTAGAAATCTTTTAGAATTTATCTCTTTCTTTAATAGAATTAGAAATCTTTTAGAATTTATCTCTTTCTTTAATAGAATTAGAAATCTTTTAGAATTTATCTCTTTCTTTAATAGAATTAGAAATCTTTTAGAATTTATCTCTTTCTTTAATAGAATTAGAAATCTTTTAGAATTTATCTCTTTCTTTAATAGAATTAGAAATCTTTTAGAATTTATCTCTTTCTTTAATAGAATTAGAAATCTTTTAGAATTTATCTCTTTCTTTAATAGAATTAGAAATCTTTTAGAATTTATCTCTTTCTTTAATAGAATTAGAAATCTTTTAGAATTTATCTCTTTCTTTCTTTAGAATTTAGAATTAGATCTTTCTTTATAGAATTAGAAATTTATCTTTCTTTTTTAGAAATCTTTTAGAATTTATCTCTTTCTTTAATAGAATTAGAAATCTTTTAGAATTTATCTCTTTCTTTAATAGAATTAGAAATCTTTTAGAATTTATCTCTTTCTTTAATAGAATTAGAAATCTTTTAGAATTTATCTCTTTCTTTAATAGAAATCTTTTAGAAATCTTTTTTTAGAATTTATCTCTTTCTTTAATAGAATTAGAAATCTTTTAGAATTTATCTCTTTCTTTAATAGAATTAGAAATCTTTTAGAATTTATCTCTTTCTTTAATAGAATTAGAAATCTTTTAGAATTTATCTCTTTCTTTAATAGAATTAGAAATCTTTTAGAATTTATCTCTTTCTTTAATAGAATTAGAAATCTTTTTAGAATTTATCTCTTTCTTTAATAGAATTAGAAATCTTTTAGAATTTATCTCTTTCTTTAATAGAATTTTTAGAATTTATCTCTTTTCTTTAATAGAATTAGAAATCTTTTAGAATTTATCTCTTTCTTTAATAGAATTAGAAATCTTTTAGAATTTATCTCTTTCTTTAATAGAATTAGAAATCTTTTAGAATTTATCTCTTTCTTTAATAGAATTAGAAATCTTTTAGAATTTATCTCTTTATAGAATTAGAAATCTTTTAGAATTTATCTCTTTCTTTAATAGAATTAGAAATCTTTTAGAATTTATCTCTTTCTTTAATAGAATTAGAAATCTTTTAGAATTTATCTCTTTCTTTAATAGAATTAGAAATCTTTTAGAATTTATCTCTTTCTTTAATAGAATTAGAAATCTTTTAGAATTTATCTCTTTCTTTAATAGAATTAGAAATCTTTTAGAATTTATCTCTTTCTTTAATAGAATTAGAAATCTTTTAGAATTTATCTCTTTCTTTAATAGAATTAGAAATCTTTTAGAATTTATCTCTTTCTTTAATAGAATTAGAAATCTTTTAGAATTTATCTCTTTCTTTAATAGAATTAGAAATCTTTTAGAATTTATCTCTTTCTTTAATAGAATTAGAAATCTTTTAGAATTTATCTCTTTCTTTAATAGAATTAGAAATCTTTTAGAATTTATCTCTTTCTTTTAATTAGAAATCTTTTAGAATTTATCTCTTTTTAATAGAATTAGAAATCTTTTAGAATTTATCTCTTTCTTTAATAGAATTAGAAATCTTTTAGAATTTATCTCTTTATAGAATTAGAAATCTTTTAGAATTTATCTCTTTCTTTAATAGAATTAGAAATCTTTTAGAATTTATCTCTTTCTTTAATAGAATTAGAAATCTTTTAGAATTTATCTCTTTTCTTTAATAGAATTAGAAATCTTTTAGAATTTATCTCTTTCTTTAATAGAATTAGAAATCTTTTAGAATTTATCTCTTTCTTTAATAGAATTAGAAATCTTTTAGAATTTATCTCTTTCTTTAATAGAATTAGAAATCTTTTTAGAATTTATCTCTTTTAGAATTAGAAATCTTTTAGAATTTATCTCTTTTTCTTTAATAGAATTAGAAATCTTTTTAGAATTTATCTCTTTCTTTAATAGAATTAGAAATCTTTTAGAATTTATCTCTTTCTTTAATAGAATTAGAAATCTTTTAGAATTTATCTCTTTCTTTAATAGAATTAGAAATCTTTTAGAATTTATCTCTTTCTTTAATAGAATTAGAAATCTTTTAGAATTTATCTCTTTCTTTAATAGAATTAGAAATCTTTTAGAATTTATCTCTTTCTTTAATAGAATTAGAAATCTTTTAGAATTTATCTCTTTCTTTAATAGAATTAGAAATCTTTTAGAATTTATCTCTTTCTTTAATAGAATTAGAAATCTTTTAGAATTTATCTCTTTCTTTTAATAGAATTAGAAATCTTTTAGAATTTATCTCTTTCTTTAATAGAATTAGAAATCTTTTTAGAATTTATCTCTTTCTTTAATAGAATTAGAAATCTTTTAGAATTT
Source organism: Caerostris darwini (assembly GCA_021605075.1). Lineage (NCBI taxonomy): Eukaryota > Metazoa > Arthropoda > Arachnida > Araneae > Araneidae > Caerostris > Caerostris darwini. The sequence goes on from BPLQ01004773.1 coordinate 105,755, forward strand.
ATCTCTCTTTCTTTAATAGAATTAGAAATCTTTTAGAATTTATCTCTTTCTTTAATAGAATTAGAAATCTTTTAGAATTTATCTCTTTCTTTAATAGAATTAGAAATCTTTTTAGAATTTATCTCTTTCTTTAATAGAATTAGAAATCTTTTAGAATTTATCTCTTTCTTTAATAGAATTAGAAATCTTTTAGAATTTATCTCTTTCTTTAATAGAATTAGAAATCTTTTAGAATTTATCTCTTTCTTTAATAGAATTAGAAATCTTTTTAGAATTTATCTCTTTCTTTAATAGAATTAGAAATCTTTTAGAATTTATCTCTTTCTTTAATAGAATTAGAAATCTTTTAGAATTTATCTCTTTCTTTAATAGAATTAGAAATCTTTTAGAATTTATCTCTTTCTTTAATAGAATTAGAAATCTTTTAGAATTTATCTCTTTCTTTTAGAATAGAAATCTTTTAGAAATCTCTTTTTTATTAGAAATCTTTTTATCTCTTTATCTCTTTCTTTAATAGAATTAGAAATCTTTTAGAATTTATCTCTTTCTTTAATAGAATTAGAAATCTTTTAGAATTTATCTCTTTCTTTAATAGAATTAGAAATCTTTTAGAATTTATCTCTTTCTTTAATAGAATTAGAAATCTTTTAGAATTTATCTCTTTCTTTAATAGAATTAGAAATCTTTTAGAATTTATCTCTTTCTTTAATAGAATTAGAAATCTTTTAGAATTTATCTCTTTCTTTAATAGAATTAGAAATCTTTTTAGAATTTATCTCTTTCTTTAATAGAATTAGAAATCTTTTAGAATTTATCTCTTTCTTTAATAGAATTAGAAATCTTTTTTAATTTATCTCTTTCTTTAATAGAATTAGAAATCTTTTAGAATTTATCTCTTTCTTTAATAGAATTAGAAATCTTTTAGAATTTATCTCTTTCTTTAATAGAATTAGAAATCTTTTTAGAATTTATCTCTTTCTTTAATAGAATTAGAAATCTTTTAGAATTTATCTCTTTCTTTAATAGAATTAGAAATCTTTTAGAATTTATCTCTTTCTTTAATAGAATTAGAAATCTTTTAGAATTTATCTCTTTCTTTAATAGAATTAGAAATCTTTTTAGAATTTATCTCTTTCTTTAATAGAATTAGAAATCTTTTAGAATTTATCTCTTTCTTTAATAGAATTAGAAATCTTTTTAGAATTTATCTCTTTTAGAATTTATCTCTTTCTTTAATAGAATTAGAAATCTTTTTAGAATTTATCTCTTTCTTTAATAGAATTAGAAATCTTTTTAGAATTTATCTCTTTCTTTAATAGAATTAGAAATCTTTTAGAATTTATCTCTTTCTTTAATAGAATTAGAAATCTTTTAGAATTTATCTCTTTCTTTAATAGAATTAGAAATCTTTTAGAATTTATCTCTTTCTTTAATAGAATTAGAAATCTTTTAGAATTTATCTCTTTCTTTAATAGAATTAGAAATCTTTTTAGAATTTATCTCTTTCTTTAATAGAATTAGAAATCTTTTTAGAATTTATCTCTTTCTTTAATAGAATTAGAAATCTTTTTAGAATTTATCTCTTTCTTTAATAGAATTAGAAATCTTTTAGAATTTATCTCTTTCTTTAATAGAATTAGAAATCTTTTAGAATTTATCTCTTTATAGAATTAGAAATCTTTTAGAATTTATCTCTTTCTTTAATAGAATTAGAAATCTTTTAGAATTTATCTCTTTCTTTAATAGAATTAGAAATCTTTATTTATCTCTTTATAGAATTAGAAATCTTTTAGAATTTATCTCTTTCTTTAATAGAATTAGAAATCTTTTTTAGAATTTATCTCTTTCTTTAATAGAATTAGAAATCTTTTAGAATTTATCTCTTTCTTTAATAGAATTAGAAATCTTTTTAGAATTTATCTCTTTCTTTAATAGAATTAGAAATCTTTTTAGAATTTATCTCTTTCTTTAATAGAATTAGAAATCTTTTAGAATTTATCTCTTTCTTTAATAGAATTAGAAATCTTTTTAGAATTTATCTCTTTCTTTAATAGAATTAGAAATCTTTTAGAATTTATCTCTTTCTTTATAGAATTAGAAATCTTTTTAGAATTTATCTCTTTCTTTAATAGAATTAGAAATCTTTTAGAATTTATCTCTTTCTTTAATAGAATTAGAAATCTTTTAGAATTTATCTCTTTCTTTATAGAATTAGAAATCTTTTAGAATTTATCTCTTTCTTTAATAGAATTAGAAATCTTTTTAGAATTTATCTTTCTTTAATAGAATTAGAAATCTTTTAGAATTTATCTCTTTCTTTAATAGAATTAGAAATCTTTTTAGAATTTATCTCTTTATAGAATTAGAAATCTTTTAGAATTTATCTCTTTCTTTAATAGAATTAGAAATCTTTTAGAATTTATCTCTTTCTTTAATAGAATTAGAAATCTTTTAGAATTTATCTCTTTCTTTAATAGAATTAGAAATCTTTTAGAATTTATCTCTTTCTTTAATAGAATTAGAAATCTTTTAGAATTTATCTCTTTCTTTAATAGAATTAGAAATCTTTTAGAATTTATTTCTTTATAGAATTAGAAATCTTTTAGAATTTATCTCTTTCTTTAATAGAATTAGAAATCTTTTAGAATTTATCTCTTTCTTTAATAGAATTAGAAATCTTTTAGAATTTATCTCTTTCTTTAATAGAATTAGAAATCTTTTTAGAATCTTTTAGAATTAGAAATCTTTTAGAATTTATCTCTTTCTTTAATAGAATTAGAAATCTTTTTAGAATTTATCTCTTTCTTTAATAGAATTAGAAATCTTTTAGAATTTATCTCTTTATAGAATTAGAAATCTTTTAGAATTTATCTCTTTCTTTAATAGAATTAGAAATCTTTTAGAATTTATCTCTTTCTTTAATAGAATTAGAAATCTTTTAGAATTTATCACTTTCTTTAATAGAATTAGAAATCTTTTAGAATTTATCTCTTTATAGAATTAGAAATCTTTTAGAATTTATCTCTTTCTTTAATAGAATTAGAAATCTTTTAGAATTTATCTCTTTATAGAATTAGAAATCTTTTAGAATTTATCTCTTTATAGAATTAGAAATCTTTTTTCTTTTTTAGAAATTTAGAATTTCTCTCTTTCTTTAATAGAATTAGAAATCTTTTAGAATTTATCTCTTTATAGAATTAGAAATCTTTTAGAATTTATCTCTTTCTTTAATAGAATTAGAAATCTTTTAGAATTTATCTCTTTCTTTAATAGAATTAGAAATCTTTTAGAATTTATCTCTTTCTTTATAGAATTAGAAATCTTTTAGAATTTATCTCTTTCTTTAATAGAATTAGAAATCTTTTAGAATTTATCTCTTTATAGAATTAGAAATCTTTTAGAATTTATCTCTTTCTTTAATAGAATTAGAAATCTTTTAGAATTTATCTCTTTCTTTAATAGAATTAGAAATCTTTTAGAATTTATCTCTTTCTTTAATAGAATTAGAAATCTTTTAGAATTTATCTCTTTCTTTAATAGAATTAGAAATCTTTTAGAATTTATCTCTTTCTTTAATAGAATTAGAAATCTTTTTAGAATTTATCTCTTTCTTTAATAGAATTAGAAATCTTTTAGAATTTATCTCTTTCTTTAATAGAATTAGAAATCTTTTTAGAATTTATCTCTTTCTTTAATAGAATTAGAAATCTTTTTAGAATTTATCTCTTTCTTTAATAGAATTAGAAATCTTTTAGAATTTATCTCTTTCTTTAATAGAATTAGAAATCTTTTTAGAATTTATCTCTTTCTTTAATAGAATTAGAAATCTTTTAGAATTTATCTCTTTCTTTAATAGAATTAGAAATCTTTTAGAATTTATCTCTTTCTTTAATAGAATTAGAAATCTTTTTAGAATTTATCTCTTTCTTTAATAGAATTAGAAATCTTTTAGAATTTATCTCTTTCTTTAATAGAATTAGAAATCTTTTAGAATTTATCTCTTTCTTTAATAGAATTAGAAATCTTTTAGAATTTATCTCTTTCTTTAATAGAATTAGAAATCTTTTAGAAATCTCTTTCTTTAATAGAATTAGAAATCTTTTTAGAATTTATCTCTTTCTTTAATAGAATTAGAAATCTTTTTAGAATTTATCTCTTTCTTTAATAGAATTAGAAATCTTTTAGAATTTATCTCTTTAATAGAATTTCTTTTAGAATTTATCTCTTTAGAATTAGAAATCTTTTAGAATTTATCTCTTTCTTTTAATAGAATTAGAAATCTTTTAGAATTTATCTCTTTCTTTAATAGAATTAGAAATCTTTTAGAATTTATCTCTTTCTTTAATAGAATTAGAAATCTTTTAGAATTTATCTCTTTCTTTAATAGAATTAGAAATCTTTTAGAATTTATCTCTTTCTTTAATAGAATTAGAAATCTTTTAGAATTTATCTCTTTCTTTAATAGAATTAGAAATCTTTTAGAATTTATCTCTTTCTTTAATAGAATTAGAAATCTTTTAGAATTTATCTCTTTCTTTAATAGAATTAGAAATTTTTAGAATTTATCTCTTTCTTTAATAGAATTAGAAATCTTTTAGAATTTATCTCTTTCTTTAATAGAATTAGAAATCTTTTAGAATTTATCTCTTTCTTTAATAGAATTAGAAATCTTTTAGAATTTATCTCTTTCTTTAATAGAATTAGAAATCTTTTAGAATTTATCTCTTTCTTTAATAGAATTAGAAATCTTTTAGAATTTATCTCTTTCTTTAATAGAATTAGAAATCTTTTAAAATTTATCTCTTTCTTTAATAGAATTAGAAATCTTTTTAGAATTTATCTCTTTCTTTAATAGAATTAGAAATCTTTTAAATTTATCTCTTTCTTTAATAGAATTAGAAATCTTTTAGAATTTATCTCTTTCTTTAATAGAATTAGAAATCTTTTAGAATTTATCTCTTTCTTTAATAGAATTAGAAATCTTTTAGAATTTATCTCTTTCTTTAATAGAATTAGAAATCTTTTAGAATTTATCTCTTTCTTTAATAGAATTAGAAATCTTTTAGAATTTATCTCTTTCTTTAATAGAATTAGAAATCTTTTAGAATTTATCTCTTTATAGAATTAGAAATCTTTTAGAATTTATCTCTTTTTTAATAGAATTAGAAATCTTTTTAGAATTTATCTCTTTCTTTAATAGAATTAGAAATCTTTTAGAATTTATCTCTTTCTTTAATAGAATTAGAAATCTTTTAGAATTTATCTCTTTCTTTAATAGAATTAGAAATCTTTTTAGAATTTATCTTTCTTTAATAGAATTAGAAATCTTTAGAATTTAAATTTATCTCTTTCTTTAATAGAATTAGAAATCTTTTAGAATTTATCTTTCTTTATAGAATTAGAAATCTTTTAGAATTTATCTCTTTCTTTAATAGAATTAGAAATCTTTTAGAATTTATCTCTTTCTTTAATAGAATTAGAAATCTTTTTTTAGAATTTATCTCTTTTCTTTAATAGAATTAGAAATCTTTTAGAATTTATCTCTTTATAGAATTAGAAATCTTTTAGAATTTATCTCTTTCTTTAATAGAATTAGAAATCTTTTTAGAATTTATCTCTTTCTTTAATAGAATTAGAAATCTTTTAGAATTTATCTCTTTCTTTATAGAATTAGAAATCTTTTAGAATTTATCTCTTTCTTTAATAGAATTAGAAATCTTTTAGAATTTATCTCTTTCTTTAATAGAATTAGAAATCTTTTAGAATTTATCTCTTTCTTTAATAGAATTAGAAATCTTTTAGAATTTATCTCTTTCTTTAATAGAATTAGAAATCTTTTAGAATTTATCTCTTTCTTTATAGAATTAGAAATCTTTTAGAATTTATCTCTTTCTTTAATAGAATTAGAAATCTTTTAGAATTTATCTCTTTTCTTTTAATAGAATTAGAAATCTTTTAGAATTTATCTCTTTCTTTAATAGAATTAGAAATCTTTTAGAATTTATCTCTTTCTTTAATAGAATTAGAAATCTTTTAGAATTTATCTCTTTCTTTAATAGAATTAGAAATCTTTTAAATTTATCTCTTTATAGAATTAGAAATCTTTTTTAGAATTTATCTCTTTCTTTAATAGAATTAGAAATCTTTTAAAATTTATCTCTTTCTTTAATAGAATTAGAAATCTTTTAGAATTTATCTCTTTCTTTAATAGAATTAGAAATCTTTTAAAATTTATCTCTTTCTTTAATAGAATTAGAAATCTTTTAGAATTTATCTCTTTCTTTATAGAATTAGAAATCTTTTTAAATTTATTTATTCTTTATAGAATTAGAAATCTTTTAGAATTTATCTCTTTCTTTAATAGAATTAGAAATATTTTAGAATTTATCTCTTTCTTTAATAGAATTAGAAATATTTTAGAATTTTTTATTAAAGAATTTACAATTTAAAATTTCGTCGATATAATTTAAATTTAATTAATTATTTGTCTCAAAATAACACAACCATGCGCCAAATAATTTTCAATAAAATGCTATGGTATAACAATTAAGAGATTTATTTTTATTTTTGGTTCAAATTTATTTCGAATTTCCAGTATAAATCTGTTTAACAATATTTAATTTTTATAGAAATATTTTTAAACTGTGGATTCGTTTTCTTTAACAAATATTTTATGATATTAAATTGAACAATTAATACAACTTAAGGTTAGGTTGAAAGAGACATGTATGCTTTAAATATAACGAATACATCATAAAAATTTATATAAGGATTTATGTACTAAAAAAAGTTTTGTTGGAAAAAGTTTTTTTTTTGCTTTATTATTTTTACCAATTTTTATCCATCAAATTTTCGAATGATGAGAAATATTCATTATTTAGAAATACACAAACAACAGAAGACATTTTTAAAAAGTGTGATGAAAAATAGTTTTACATTAATTATTATCTAACTACACAAACAATACAAAAATATTTTTTTTTTACTTAAAATTAAAATGTTACTGTAACATTCAATTATATTTAATCCAGTTATGTCATTTAATATATCTATTATTAATTATTAAATGACAAGCTTTATTTAGTATCCGGCAGGATATCATAAGAAGATTGATAGACCTATTTAAAATTTTTGAATTGCTTATCAAAAATTCTATTATTGAATTCCTCTTCGAAGCTAATGGTTCTAAAATTGTAACGTATTTCTTAAGATAAACAACTTCAGTAAATAAAACAAAATAAAAAGCATTTTAAATAAAAGCATGCTAAGTAAATGAAATAAATTAAAAAAATAATGTGTCAGAAATTAGATTTTCATGAATTTGAAATCTGATTACTAAGGAATTCCAGATATTAAACTTAAAAACATTAAAGAGGATCTCATTTCTTTCACAACAAGATATTTATGCTGAAGTGAGTTTTATTATTTGGCTACTATCAAATATCAAAAAAATATTTTGTTAGTCTGAAAAGAAATTGCTGATTATATATTTATCAAAAGAAAATGAATTTTTTATACTAATTCCTTCATCATCATTTATTTTTTATTATTATATTTTTTTTTAAATGTCATTCAAATATCTTATTTAAGTTACGTAGTATTTAAATATTCAGCTAGTTTTATAGTATGAAATTAAAAATGAATCACTACAAACCACATATTGGTTAATTATAACAGTTTAAAAAAATTAACATTAATATTTGAACCAAAACTGAGGCGATTCATATGTTGCTCATATGAAAAACTAAATAATTCTTCCATCATCCTTTTTATCATTATTTTTTTAAATTTGTTTAAATATCTTATTTATGTTATGTAGTATTTAAGTATTCAGCAAGTTTTGTGGTATTAAATTAAAAATTAATAATTACAAACAATATATTGGTTAATTATATTGGTTTTAAAAAATTAACATTAATATTTGAACCAAAGCGGATGCGATTCATATGTTGCTCATATGAAATACCTAAATAATTCTTTCATTATCCTTTATTTAATATTTTTTTTTTTAAAATTACATTTAAACATGTTATTCAAGTTTTGTAGCATTTAAATATTCGGCTAGTTTTATAGTATGAAACTAAAAATTAATTATTACAAACCAAATATCGGTTAATTATAACCGTTTTAAAAAATTAACACTAATATTTGAACTAAAACTGATGAGATTCAAATGTTGCTCTATGAAAAACTAAATGAAAAACCACAATTGCTATGATATTTAATAATGAAAAAAGTGTTGGAATGGATAGAAGAGACAAAATTTTTCCTTTTTTTTCAGGGGTGGGGAAGGGGGTGGAACACAAGTATAATGTTTGAGAATCACTGCAGTAAAAGATATATCACATTTTTCAAAGATTATATGGATGATTATATGGTATTATAAAATATGAAATAAAAAAATTATAAGTACATTTAAAAAATGGTAGATTGAAGAGTTTTGCTATTTTAATTTTTTTCTATATACACTCAAGAGCCAAAACATTATGATCACCTTTCAATAACGAGTTGGCCCCCCTTTGGCGCGCAACACAACTTCAACCCGCCTTGGTATGGATGCCACAAGTCCTTGGTAGATGGCCGGAGACAGATTGTACCAAATGTTTCAGCAACGGTCACGCAAATCAGAGATATTGCGAATTGGTGGTCTTCGAACTCTGAGCTGCCGTCCCAGGACATCCCAAATGTGTTCTATCGGATTAACATCAGGTGAGTTAGGCGGCAAGACATTAACTGGAATTCAGCATCATGTTCCTGGAACCACTCAATTTTAGCGTTGTGACAAGGGGCGTTGTCCTGTTGGAACATTCCATTTCCAGCTGAAAAAACAGAAGCCATGTAAGGGTGCAACTGGTCCGCAATGATGTTCAGATACCCTGTAGCATTCATGGTCTGCTCTAACACCACGGGTCCCAGAGACGCCCAAGAGAATGTCCCCCAAAGCATAATACCGCCACCACCGGCCTGTATGACCTACTGAACATTGAGGGAGCAACTGTTCGCCTGGATAGACGGCGTATCCTGACACGGGCATCGGCGAGATGAATGACAAACCGTTATTCATCTGACCAGGCAATTCTATCCCACTGATCCATGAACCAGTCACGATGTTCCCGGGCCCAGCGCAGGCGCAGTTGGCGAGGACGCTTGGTCAGCAAAGGCACACGAGTGGGACGTTTGCTGCGTAGCCCCATATCCAACAGTGTGCTCCGATACTATTCTACTTGGCCCTGCATTGTATTGGGCTGTCAGCTGAGCCACTGTCTGGCTCCGGTTTTGATTCACCATGCGAGGCAGTCTCCGACGACCTTTTTCTTTGATAGCGTGTGGACGTCCAACACCATGTCGTCTGCTGCTGGTTTCACCGTCATTCATCCACTTTGCATAAGTACTAACAACTGTAGATCTCGAACAACCCACGAGTCGTGCAGTTTCGGAAATACTTGTTCCGAGCCTTCGAGCCATTACAATCTACCCTCTATCAAAGTCGCTTAGATCCGCAGATTTTGCCGTCACATACAGAAGTAAGTGAAAGAATGATTCTTCAGACTCTCCAACAGCAGTTAAATACCACTTCCACCTGATCACGTGTCTTCCACGTCATCCAGGCGAGTTCATTGCAAAATGTAGGGGTGGTCATAATGTTTTGGCTCTTGAGTGTATATATATATATATATATATATATATATACATATAATATAGCAAAGCCAAAAGCTGTTGGTTGCAAGCTAACATTTTTAAGGATTCTGCATTTTTGAGAAAGTTTAATAGTTGGGATCCAACCACAGATGGCGATTGGAGAGAGAAATGCGCTACGTCCAATGAGTGCGGAAGTTATTAGACGACTGTAGTCAGATCGAATTAAATCCTAGAAAAAAATCATTAAAAGTGTTTTGTTTAGTATCTTGAATTGGAGAGGGTTTATAAATAGAAATGCTAAATAAGCGATAAATTGTAGGAAGTTAGGCGTGGTTGTTATCAGAAAATGTGGAACTCAAGTTTAATAAGGGTTTGTTAACTTGAGTTCTACATTAATCTGTTAAATTTACTGAATCTGTTAATTGAGGATGGGAATTCAGGAAGAGCAAAACGAGTGTTATCACACACACACACGCACATATATATTGGTGTATATATTACCATATTATCCTTGCTTCCACTTGAAACAACACAGATTACATATTTATAAATTTGGTAGAAACTTTTTATTTATTAATTGTTTTAACCTGATCATCTTACTTGTAAAAAAGCCTGATTCAGAAATCTCCAAAAGCAAATTCCGCATTAATTACTCCCAAAAGTCATGGAACGAATAAGTACTTGAGATTTGTCACAGGGAATGTTCAAACTTTGTTTAAGAATGGTGCTTTGAGCAATGCTATTGATATTTTCACCAAATATAATTTGGATATCCCAGCTGTACAGGAAATTAGATGTACTTGATAAAAGAAGACATTCTTGATAAAAGAAGTGTTGCCTTTATTACATCTGCCATGATAAAATGCATGGAAAGGATAATTTATTACCCAATGCCAATAAGATGCATGGATAAAGTGCACCAGTTTGGAATTGGTTAATAAACCTGACAGGGATGAATCTGAAGAATGTTAAAAGTAAAGATCAACTCAGATCATTCAGTGTCCTTTTATACAGAAAACAATCTGAGACATGGAGATGCACTTGCTTGTATACTGTTATGCAGCACTTAAAAACTTGTTAGAGATTCTAATTTAAATATCAGGGCATTATTTTTAACGGATCCATACAATTATTAGCCTTTGTTGATGATATTGATATCATTGGTAGAGCAAAACAAGTAGTTGTTAATGCTTTTATCATCCTTGAAGCTTCTGCAAGATAAATTAGTCTCACTATTAATCAAGAGAAAACAAAAGTTTTGGTTACAACACAGAGAAGATATGTGATAATAATAGTGAGACTAATAATTTTATCTTTCAGTGTGTTCCTCAACTTAAATACCTTGTAACTATCCTTAATAATGACAGTGACATAAAATTTTAATTAATAGGATATTTATGACAAATAAACGTTTTTATGGGCTAAGAAACCAATTTAAATGAAAACTTATTAATATTAAAACAAAAATTAACTTTTATAAGACAGACTAATGGTTTTATATGGCAGCTAGTGGTGGACGTTAAATAAATCTGAAAAAAATAGACTGTTAAGTTTTGAAAGAAAAATACTGTTAGGCAAAACGATGTCTACAGATTACAATATAACCATAAAATTTACGACAAATTCAAAGAACCTGATAGTGTAAAAGTTATAAAAGTAAGCCGTACTAGATGATTGAGACACGTTTTCAGATATAACGACTCAAATCCAACTAAAAAAGTTACTTTTTCAACAACTGAAGGCACCCGAAGAAGAGGAAGACCTCCCACCAGATGGGTTGATTCAGCCGAAAGGGTCTGGACAGGGCCGGATTTTCCTATAGGCTGACTAGGCTCCAGCCTAGGGCCTCAAGATCAAGAAGGCCTACATTATAAATGTTAGCAAAATTAGAAGCACACTGTTATAAAAACAGTAAACACCAAAACACTGAATTGAAAATAAGGAGAAATTCTACACACATGACTAATAAACAAACATAAAAATGTATTGGTTAAGATCAACGCGTTCGGCTCATTGGGTCTGTTCGTTTGTATATGCTAGATTGCTCCAAAGTATAGTTCATACGTTCACTGATTGCTATGGCAAATATCGACGTGCCTTATTCTACTAAACTTTGGTTTGTTCTTGCATAAATAAAGTGCAGATTGGAACTGACAATCAAACAGTAATTTACAAACTTAAAAATGGGAGGTGAAAGGGCCTCATAAGTGGAATAGCCCTGGGTCTGGGAGTCAACAGATCGCCATCTGACAGAGTCAGATGGAGGAAGCTCATGGAGACTGCTTTTGCTTGTAACAAGCTGTAGTGTTGGCGAAGAAGAATTGTTTAAATTACTATATTTTCAATGATGTTTACTACTAAATTGTAAAATACCTTTCAAGAAAATTGACTACCAAAATTTTTACAAAACAATGAAGATAGTGATTAATGTTTCACACTGTGTCTAAAATAATGCACGCCCACCAAAATTTTCAGATTTTGTAGAAGAGAGTAAAGATTACATTGTCATTTTTTAATACATCGAGAATCCCGTGTTCTACTCCCGTACGACCACTGACAATTTCCAGGCGGACTTCCAGAGTTAACTATCTTGAGTTTGTATGTCACGTGTAAAGATTTCGAATAATTATTATTAGACAGCAACCTGATGGTCTATTGGCGTGCCCTCTGGCATTTGGTACGAAGTCTGCAGGTTCGAATACTGCTGGTGGCATGGATGTTTGTTAGGGATTCGAAATCCACATTAAACTGTAGGTCCCGGTCTAATTAACCTGAAAGTGCAAAAAAATGACTGTAGAGTGACAAACCAAACTAGGCATCCTGACTGTCGATGCGAGATAATTACACATGTCATAATCTGCACCGAATCTCGTTGTTTTTATGTTATCGTGTAAAGCAAAATTTCACTCTGTACAATTTAATTACTCAGTCTGTAAATATTTTTGTGATATTTTCCTTCATAAACCAACATAAAATCTTATTAATTAAATCCGTAATAAGCAAATTGTAGTTTTTTTTACTTAAGGTTTGCCTTTTTTTACAAATGAGTAATTATATTTTTAAAAACTTTTCCACCGGATATTTCTGATATTTCAAAGCTTTGTAAAAGATCACACGAAACAGATTTTCAACTCAGTGAATTTAATTTTTTTTTTGTTTCAAATAAATTTTAAATATTCATGTTTAGTTGAATTTTATGTAAGTAAACCGTTACTGGTTGAAATGGATGTAATTCATTTGTTTCAAAACTCAATTAACTTTACAGTTAATTGATTAATGTGACTGTAACATTAAAATATAATACATTTTTCATTTGCCAATTTTACTGATTTCTTTATTTCTTTCAAAAAGTTCTCTAGTTCAGAAGCATTTTTACCACACTCTAAACATTTAAAAAGAACGTACTTTTACGAGAACCAAAAAAAAGGAAGCTTTTTTTTTCTTTCAGCTCCGGCATTTAGTCTTGGAACATGTCCAAAAGGAAAAAAAGAAATAAAATTAAAAAATAAGAAATATTATTCATAACAAAATAATTGATGGAGCTACCTGTCAAATGCGAAGACCGGTTTTTGGGATATGATGTCATAGTTCCATTGAGTACGGTGTCGAGCAGCGTATTGTCGTCTGAATTACAAGGAGTATCTAGTATTATTAGAGGATTAGAAAGGTTTACGAAGGGGGAAGGAGAAGAAAAAAAAAGGAATGCTTTATTTAGAAAATTCAAAGGCTCTAAATGTATCTACAAACGTTAAGTTTCGCGTTTTTCTTTTATGAATGAAATCGTGCTTGTGTCTGATTGACGCAATCACGTGTAATATGAAATAGTATCATATTATTAGTTTTGTATTTTTTTATAATGAAATCGGGCTTGTATTTGATTGATAAAATCACGTGAAATAGGTTTGATTTGTAGCTCTACGGTCATTTTGTGCACATTGTAGGTTAATTAGGCATAGGATCTACAGTTTAACGGATATTCTGAATCACTAACAAACATCCATACCACCGCCAGGTATCAAAGGTTTGAGGCTGAGGTATCAAAGGTCAGAGATCTATCTAATTGGCATTCACGTCGAATAGGAAATAGCATCATATTATTAAGTTTTGCAATTATTTTTCTTTTTATGACTGAAATTTTGTTCTATTTGATTGATAAAATCGCTTGAAACAGTAAACAGCATCATATTATTAAGAAATGAATGTTCTTCTTGAAATATGCCTTCAATAAATCTAATGTTATGACTGTTACTACTACACCACATCACATCGCTGTGCCTAAAACTGAGTTGCCCCTTCACAGTTTGGTAATGATGTGGGTGCAGAAAGTTTGATTGGACTCTGAAACGCTCTATGATCATATGTGACCAGGACCTACTGTTTAAAGTGGATTTCGAAATACTACAAACATTCATGGCTCCACCGGGACTAGAACTCAAAATCTGTGATACCGAGTGCCAGAACGCTAGCCACTCCGCCATCAGGCCCAAGAGCTCTTTTACCTAGGATAAATAATTAAAGACTGAAAATATATATATATATATTTTTTAATGCAGATGGCAATATAGACCGTGATCATTTATGCCATAAGGGCTGCACCGACTTTACTCACTTTGCACTACCCAGGGGGCGCGTGTAACTTGAAGACCGGGACCTACGGTTTAAAGTGGATTCCGAACCACTACAAACACCCATGGCACCGCCGGGATTCGAACCCGATACCTGTGGTACCGAGTGCCAGATAAGATTGAAAATATCTAGTCATACTATTAGGGGGCCTGAAAACCATTAAAGCCGTGAAAGTCGCATACCTTTCGACGTACCTGAAATCGTTCCAGACATTTAAGAACTATATTGGAGGCGGCAGGATATCCTAGTAATTGACCGAAATACTAATTTGTTTACTAATATGTAGAGATCATATTAGTAAGCAAAGTAGTTTGTTTACTTTTTTTCTGATATGAAGGCTTTTATGTGAAATAACTTTTTTTGTTACTAGGGCGGTACCGCAGGTTTCGGGTTCGTGCCACGGCGGTGTCATAGATGTTTGAAGTGGTTCGGAATCCACCTTAAACCGTAGGTTCCGGTCTAATATGTTCGTAGAGCGTTGCGGGGGCATTGTTATTCCACGTCCGTGGCTTAGCTTCAAGTTACACGTGCCCCCCGGGCAATGCAAAGTGGATAACGTCTGTGCAGAGCTTGCCTTAAGGCATCCAAGACCACTGTCTAAGTGTTTTCCAGCTGCATTAGAAAAAAAAAACTTTTTTTTACTTTCTGATTATTGATTTTTCAAAAAAAGCCCGATTCGTGGCATACTGGCAACGTGCGCTGCTGGTGAACATTAGGACTGAGGGTCAATCCGCTGATGGCTATGTTGTAGGTACTGTTTCAAAATACGAGAATGGCCCTTGTGATGTTCAGCATGTCAGAATACCTGATGGGGGGTACGCAAATGTGGGTAGTTGTCCCTGAAAGTCCTTCAGGAAGGCATTGTCATCCTTCTTCAGCGACATACAGTCAAGTCAATGATGCTACCTACGAGTGTTCCAGGGGCCTAAATGGTCGAGTGGCTAGTGCTCTGGAACCACAGGTTTCGGGTTCGAGTCCCGGCGGTGCCATGGATGTTTGCAGTGGTTTGGAATCCACTTTACGCCGTAGGTCTCGGTCTCATATGACAGTAAGAGAGTCACGGAGCGAAAGTCAGACTTTTACCTACAGGTGCTTCATCACAGCAGAAGCTGCCCCTTTCCCTCCATCCATGAGTAGATCACTCATGGGATGTCCATCCCGCACTGCAGGACATTGAGGATTAGTCACAACAACAACAACGAGTGTTCCATCACAACAGAAGCTTCCCTACTCCTTCCTTCCATGAGACCGCATGGGTTCATGAACGTGATCTAAAATGTTCCTATCAAGTAGGATAAGAAAAAAATTAAAAAAAAATTTTTTTTTTTTTACTATGTCCTTAAAATATTTAATGTAGTTTAGTTAAAAAGTCATAGATTCTAAAAAAATTGTCATTCTTAAATATTAATTTTTTATGTAACAATATGCAACTATCACCATCAAGGAATTATGCATAGTGGCGCCATCTATCGTGAAGATTTTGAACCTTTTTGTGTTCAAACAAAATCCAGTACTACGGTTGTATATTAATATGCAAATTGCATGTCTCTCCAACCCAATAAATGTTTTTTATCACCTTTTATTTTTGCGCAGAACTTTCGAAACACACTATATAAAATTATAGAAAAGAATGGAATAAAATGTAGGAAAAAATATATATAAGTTAGAATTTTATTTTTTTTTTCAAAAAATAACATTTATTTTAAAATTAATTTGATTGAGAGCTAATTTATATGGTTTTGAATAAATATAACAAATAAAAACCACATCATAATAAATCAAGTAACAATTTAATAATTAAAAACATTAAAAATCATAAGTTTTAAAATAAAATTTAGCTTGTTAATTATAAAATAATGCACTACAATTTATCTTAAACGAATGATAATAAATTATTTGATTAATTTCTTACAAAATATTACATACATTTATAAAATACGTATTATGTTGTTTTTATTTACATAATACAAATTCTAGACCACTACGAACATCCATGTCACCGCCGGGACTCGAACCCAAAACTTGCGGTGCCGAACGCCAGAGCGCCAGTAAATCGGCCATTAAGCCCATGATTCAAGAACCCTAAAGTTAATTAATAAAAAATTATTTTTATGAGTTTCATATTGTACGTCATACATTTTCTATATGTACAATTTTTATTATTCGGACATGAATAAAATTGCACAAGCCATTTTCCACACATTTTCTGTAATTAATGACCACTGCTAATATCTCACCTATCAGTGACTTTTGATAGTATTTATTAGTTTTTATATTTTGGCGAAACCAACTTCCTATACCTTTTCCCAATCTACATTTCAAATTTGGTTTCATTCTGTTATAGTTTTAACTGTAAATTACTCCAAACGGCGGAAATTATTTTATGGCAAGCCCTGTATTTTCCGTTTTCGGACACGAATTACTATGAATATTTCAGGAATGCATTTTAACAATTCTTTTTTATTTCTCTTATAAATTATTTTGAATGTGGAAGATGAAGTTATATATATCCTTATCATCCTTGTCTCTTGTAACAGAACTTCGTGATTTTCCACGCGGCCTAGTGGCTCTAACATTTGGTATCATAGACTTCAGGTTCGAATCCTAGGTATCCATTTTGCACTAGGTATTTATGCAACGTAGTATTTTCGCTCCCCCTAAAATGCTGAAAGCGTTTTACGTTTTGCAGTATTAAATTTTCATTAAAGACTTAATTCTATATATAAAATTAAACAAGCTCATATAGCTAATTAATATCAATACTTGACATTGTCATTAATTCGTTGTAAAATTACATTCGCATATATATCTAAGAATTATTTTTGATCAAATTTTCGGTAAATTGCAGAATAAGGGTTGTTGGGATTTGGCTTTAAAAATTCTTTTCACCAAAATGCGCCAAACAATATGCTATGATTGTAAGTGTAGTAAATTGCAAATAATGCAAGAAACCAGTACCATATTTAGAGATTTATGGCTCAGTTGGCACCACAGAAATGTCCCCAAATCCCAAAAGGTCTCTATTTTGCGTTTTGGTCAAATTTTCTTTCTGATACATTATCAGCTAATAGTCATATTGAACACATTATCAACTAATGTTTTAATTCGCATTCCTATAAATATATACTTATATTGTTAATATATATAGAGTTTTATACTCCAGGTTGCGAAAATATTTTCTCAGGTAAAAGACCAAGGACAAATGTTTGAGAAGATGTGGCCTAAAATATAGTTGTCCAGATGTTCACTTAAAAAAAAATAATAATTTGTGAGGAATATAATTTCTCCTATCTGTGAAAAAGTGGGCTGATGGCAAATTAGCTAGCGTTCTGGCCTTTTGTAATACAGGCTTCATGTTCGTATCCTGGCGGGGGCAGGGACGCTTGTGAGGGGTTCGGAATCACTTTAAACTGTTGGTCCCAGTATGTTTAGCCCTCGTGTGCACAAGATGACAGTAGAGCGACAAACCAAACCAAACCATGACTTTCCTCCTAGCGCTAAACCTCAGCACTGCTTATAATCTATACGTTTTTTTTCTTATCCCACTTGGTAGACAACAACATCTAGACCCAGTCCAATAACCCGTATGGTCTCATGGAAGGAGGGCAACTTCTGTTGCGTTGGAGCATCAGTACGTGGAAGTCTGACTTGGCTCCGTGTCGCTGAAGAAGGAGGGCAGTGCCTTTCTGGAGGACTTTTAGGCGGAACTACCCTGTATTTCCGTATCGTATGAGAGAAATCCCGGAAAACCCTACCAAATATCCTGACTAGCCAGGCAAAATGCTGAACAAAACAAATGCTATAGTGTTTCCTCATTTCTTGAAACAATGTCTACCACAGGGATGGGCAAACTTTTTCGGTCGCGGGCCAAAAATCGAAAAAAAAAAAGTTTGGCGGGCCAAGATAAATGTTTCTAAAATTTTAAAAACAATATACAAGTATTACAATTTAAATATGTTAATGAGGTGAAGGAAATATTGATATATTGAGGTTCGAAGTGAGATGTACTAATTCTAAGGAACGAAGCTAAATGCTCATCTGTCAGTCTTCCTCTGAAATAATTCTTTCTGAGGTTCATAGTTGAAAACACTTGTTCATATATATAAGATGAAGCAACATAGCACTGATTTTCTGGGTGTGAGATATTAAATTTGGGAAACTTGCATTCGATAATGATTTGTAAAACTCTAACTTTGACACATTTAGAAACAACTGCTATATATTCTATCCGCTGGCCGGATAGAACCTTCCGGCGGGCCGGAGTTGGCCCGCGGGCCGTAGATTGTCCATCCCTGGTCTGCAACAAAGCCGCCAGCGGATGGAACCTCCGCCCTAATGCTCACCAGCGGTGCACGTTGCCATTGAGCCACGAGTCGGGTAACCTTTACGTAACTATGATATCATTAACTTTCTATCTTTTTAAAAACAGTTAATAATGGGTAAAATATTTTTTATCTATCGTTGCTAAAAAGCCTCTTTAAATATTTTGGATATTCTCAAATTATCATGATCTTCACTTTGAGAAGCACAGGAAATGATTATGAAATCCTAAGAAATGTAAGAAAAACTTCATGGTTTCAGCAATAAAATTATATCAAATCTTCCTTCCTTATCTTTTTCTCGTATAAGTGGATTCACTCACTGTATATGAGTTTGTCTTCCCTTCTCTTATCTAAAAGGACTTCCTGTGTTGATGAAGAAGACTTAGTCATATTGAACAACAATAATTCATAATGTTTTACACGTGAGCACATTTAGATTGATTAAAAATAGGTTAAGTTTCCAAATAACAAGTTTAAAATAAGATGATGAAAACTTATAGATATAAATAAAATGTTGATTTATATAGAAATCGAGAAACTGTACAAGGGGGTAAAGTAAATACATTAATAGTTTAAAGAACTAAAAAACACGCTTTTAGAGTGAATCAAACTTATAAGTAAAAAATAATTGTTAACATAAGAATAAAATGACTGACGAGAAAATGAATATCACTGTTCTAAAAGCGTGGGGTGCTTTGTATGACATTTTTAAACTAACTCTGCATTTCGGAATGAAACTAGTGAAAAATTATAACGATTGATATCGAGCACCCCACGCTTTTAGAACAGTGATATTCATTTTCTCGTCAGTCATTTTATTCTTATGTTAACAATTATATTTCTTTACTTTTTAGTTTGATTAACTCTAAAAGTGTGTTTTTTAGTGTTTTTTAACTATAATATTTAAATGAGGTCCCGGTACGGAGGACTGGAACTATAGTTCTTACAATAATTTAATTGTGAGTAAAACAAAGGCTAAACACCAATACATCGAGCCAGCCAGGATCCGAACAGGGAATCTCCTGATCCGTAGTCAGTGCGTTATACGTTGTGCCACTGTCCCACTTAGGTTTGAATGTCATAGGTACTTTCATTCTACATGGGTTAAATTGCTCTTCATAAGTTAAAATAAAATCACTAATTCTGGCTATCCTAATCATGATGAGATAATAAACTTAACTATCTTAGTGTCGTCGGTCCTTGATAAGTCTACAACGTTTATATTAAATCTGATCGCTTAAAGTAGGGCAAAATTGGGGCCAAAAAATCAGTTACAAACAAACAAACATACATGCAGGTGAAACTAATAAAAGCATATTAAAAAGAGGTAATTTTCCATCTTCATAAGTAAGATACAAATTAATATGAAACGAAAATGAATGAGTTTGCCTCTCTTATCTAAGTGGACTTACTATGTTGATGTAGAAGCCTTAGTGATATAGAAAAAAAATAATTTATATTTTTTAAATGTGAACACATTTCCATTAATTAAAAAGAGGTCTAATTTCCCAAATAGCAAATTTAAAATTGATTAAAGGAGATGAAAACTTTTAAATGTGAATAAAATGCTGATTTAAATTGAAATTCAGAAACTGTATGAGGGAATAGGTAATAAAAGATGACGAGATGAGTGCTCTGTTTATTTTACTAAAGAAAATTTTTTAAACTTTTTGTATGCAGTACTTTAAATTAAATATTAGACAATGAAACAAATGATTTTCTTTAATATTTTAGCACTTTTATTAATGATGTAAAGTTCCTTTTTGTTGATAAGTGTGTCAATCTTTTATTACGATAAGTGTATGCAGCTTAATAGAATTAAAAATAAATACAAAAGTAATAATGATATATGTAAAAAATTAAAAAATTAATGTTATAATAATAATTTAAAATTAAGTATTGTAACCATGCTTCCTCTTTAACACTAGCAAGAGCCCCCTGTGGCGTTCAGAAGAAATGGTTAGACGGTCTCGAGACTCTCACCCGAGAGGGAGTACAGTGTAAAGTGACTGAACAGGCCGCGGACTCCGCCTGTTTACAAAGTGAAGCTCTTGTGGTTTCGTGTATCACGCCGTGTGATAATTATGATAATTAAGATTTGCCGCAGACAGGGGCATTAGATTCGTCATAGACTCGAGAACTCTGAAAATCTCCGATCTTAAAGTGAACTGCACTACAAAAGAATAAAAATTAAAGATGTAAATTTAATTCATATCTTTATATATATCTATATATATATATATCTATATATATATATATCTATATATATATATATCTATATATATATATCTATATATATATATATATATATATACATAATGCTTGTAAATAAAAATTAAAGTGTTTCCATAAACCAGAAGGTGGTAATCCTCTTGAAGCCTCATTTAGTACTACCCAGGGGACACGTATAGCTTGAAGATAAGCTACGAACGCGAGTAACACTACCTATGATACCGAGCACCAGAGAGCTAGCAACTCGGCCATCAAGTCCAATTGTATTAGCTATAAAACTCTGAAATCAAATTGGGGCTAAATATTCAATTTAAAAAGATTGTTTTGTTAAACTTCTTTGAGTGAAGTTATTCAATTCCTTCTATTAGCTCACAATCTCCCTATATATATCTTGTTCAAATTTTTAATCGTTCATAAAATACTTTTTATTCGTCCACTCGAGTTCAAATACATTTTTTTTTTTGAACTTGTAGTGGAGGACACTGGATGTTAATACTGTTTTTTCAACTATTAATTCATTAATTAAATTTAATTAATTAATTATATATTTTTTTAGATTTAAGTTGCACATATCTACCAATAGATGGCGCCAGATAAACTTAAAAAAGAATGAAAATTATTTATAAAGGACTTTCTGCAATATAGTGTGAAAAAAGTAGGAATTGACTTTAAATTTTTTTTTTTTTTTTGACAAAAGTCCCTCCTTTAGAAAACTGAACTCTAAAGTCTGATGAAACATTTTTTCATTCACAACGATATCTTTTAGGTTCGTAAATGTGAGAAATTTATTAACATGTAACTGAAACTGGACGTCTTGATAAAGCACATATAGATTGTATCTATTCAAGTGCGTTCGTCCGGTTTCACATTTGAAGAGGGAAGTGATATCTCTAAATTAAGTAATTGGGCTTCTTCCGCTGAAAAACACTTTCCATGCTTCTTGAAATTACTTCCGGTGCAACTTCTTCATTTCGTATATAGATCATCTATGCGATGTAGGGGTTAGAAATAAAAATCATTCAGATGAAATCTTATTATTAGGTTATGAAAAATTCATATAAAGTTAGTAAAAAAATGCCATCATTACTGAAAAGATATAATGTACATTGAAAATTTAAATAAATGTGTGTTGCGATTACTTAAAATGGTCGCTTTTAGACTACGTTAAATACATTAACATCATCATCATCATAGGCGCAACATGGTGGGACAAGACCGTCTGCCTACTGGCAGATTTTGAGGCGATAGATGTTTTCTTTTTACGGGTAGGGTTGTCAGCCCTACGCCCAGCAATCATATTAGTCCGGGACCTACGATTTAAAGTGGATTCCAAACCACTACAAGTGTCCATGGCACCTCCGGGACTCGAACCCGAAACCTGTGGCATCAAGCACCAGAGCGCTAGTCACTCGACCAACAGAGCCCTAATATAATGATATGATGACATGAGTCATAATAATAGATTCTAAGAATATAAGGCTCGACACGTAGCAACTCAAGCCACTATAGAGCATTAGGGCAGACAGTGCTTCAAAAAATGAGGAGACTCGATGGCGTTTGTGATGTTCAGCATCTGGACTATTGATTCGAACTACCTAGTGGGAGTTTTCGGGGTTTTCTCCTAGCCGATACGTAAATGCGGAGTGTTTCCCCCTAAAAGTCTTTCCGGGAGGCAATGCGCTTCTTCTTCAGCAACATAGAGCCAAGCAGACTTCTATCGACGGGTGATCCATCACAACAGAAGCTGTCCCCCCCTTCCATGAGAGCACACAGCTTCTTGGACTTGGTCTAGATCAGGGGTGCCATCCCACGGCCCACCTTGAATATTTTTCCGTCACGTGTGATTTATCACAATTTTAAAAATATATTTATTTTAGAATAGCCAAAGTAGTAAAAACCAATGCATTATGTGTGCATCCATATATTCAAAAATGAACAGTCGAAATTATGAGAAAAAATTAACTGTGAATTTAAAATAATATTCTTGCGAATATATGACAGATATTGCCTGTTTTATTCATGAGTGTACAGTTATCAGTTCGCAGAATAGAGAGTTTTTGCATACCGTATTTTGGACGTGCGTTAGCTTTTTCTCCCTAGCGCGCATGCGCATAGGAAATTGCGCATGCGTATCTGTAATAATATTTCCCATGCGCATGCGAGCTAGGGATAAAAAGCTAACGGACGTCCAAAATACGGTATGCAAAAACTCTCTAATATTTAAATTTTATTCTGCGAACTCATGATGAGTGGAGAAAAAAATATCGCATTATCACATTATAAATATTTTTTTATTTCATTTATATTTATGTATTTCATTTTTAGTTTTATATATGTCCTTACCATGTGCGTTTAGCATCATTATATCTGTATTATCTATGTTTACATGTAAGAATAATAGTAAACACAATAATAATAACTTATTATGTTTTAATTTTTCACACCAAAAATATGTCTATAGTGGGTCTAAATCTAATATGGGGATGTATAATTTTATATGCGGCCCGCGGAGTAATGATGCATTTCCAAAGTGGCCCGCAAGATCATTTGGATTGACCACCCCTCGTATAGATGTTGCTGTCTACCAAGTGGGATAAAGAAGAACCAGAATATAAACCATGTTAATTTTCATTATAACATGACGTCTTTCTACACTATTTTATGATTTATGAGAATTTTAAATTCATTCTGTTCTCTGAAAATTAAATATGTGTAAAAGTTATTTGCTGCTTTTTTTTCCTACCTAACATAAACTAAAATGTTTTGATAGTCTATTATTATTTAAATCTATATAAAAAGAAAATTAAATATTTCATTGAAAAATAATTTATAACCCTTAAACAAACACAATGTGTTTTGAAAGTAAATGAAATTTGAAAAAAACTTTTTAAATCAATTCCTTCTTCTTTTTTCACTCTATTGCAGAAAGTCCTTTATAAATAATTTTCATTCATCTTTTTTAGGTTTATCTGGCGATATCTATTATTAAATACATGCAACTTCTATCTAAAAAAAAAAATTAATGAATTAAATGTAATTACTGAATTAATATTTGAAAAAACTGTATTAACATCCAGTGTCATCCACTACAAGTTCAAAAAAATGTATTTGAACTTGAGTGGATGAATAAAAAGTATTTTATTAACGATTGAAAATTTGAATAAGATATACACTGAAGTGACAAAAGTCATGGGATAGCAATATGCAAATTTTCAGATGGCAGTAGCATCGCGTAGAACAGGTATAAATGCGCAGTGCTTTCGCAGAGCTTTCATTTCTGTTCAAGTTATTCATGTGAAGAGGTTTTGACGTGATGATGACCGCACGACGGGAATTAACAGACTTTGAACGCGGAATGTTAGTTGGAGCTAGACGCATGGGTCATGCCATTTCGGAAATCGTTAGGGAATTCAACATTCCCAGATCCACTGTGTCAAGAGTGTGCCGAGAGTATGAAATTTCAGGCATAACATCCCACCATGGACAGCGCAGTGGTCGACCGCCTGCACTTAACGACCGAGACCGGCGACGTCTGCAAAGAGTCGTAAATTCTAACAGACAAGCCACACTGCGTCAAAGAACCGCAGAAATCAACGTGGGACGTACAAGGGATTTGTCTGTTAGAACTGTGCGGAGAAATTTGGCTTTCTTGGGCTATTCCAGCAGAAGACCGACTCGAGTGCCTTTACTGACAGAACGACATCGCTTGCAGCGACTCTCGTGGGCACGTGAGCATATCGGTTGGGTCCTAGATGAATGGAAAACCGTGGCCTGGTCCGATGAGTCACGATTTCAGTTGGTAAGAGCTGATGGTAGGGTTCGAGTGTGGCGCAGACCCCACGAAGCCATGGACCCAAACTGTCAGCAAGGCACTGTTCAAGCTGTTGGTGGCTCCGTAATGGTGTGGGCTAAAATTTTTTCATGGCATGAACTTGGTCCTCTGGTGCGACTGGACCGAACATTGACTGGAAATGCTTATGTTCGGCTACTTGGAGATCACTTGCAGCCATTCATGGACTTCATGTACCCAAACAACGATGGGACTTTTATGGATGACAATGCGCCATGTCACCGGGCCACAACTGTTCGCGATTGGTTTGAAGAACATTCTGGACAATTCCAACGAATGATCTGGCCACCTAGATCGCCCGACATGAATCCTATCGAGCATTTATGGGACATCATCGAGAGGTCTGTTCGTGCCCAAAATCCTGCACCATCAACGCTTTCACAATTATGGACGTCTATCGAGACAGCATGGCTCAATATTCCTGCAGAAGACTTCCAACGACTTGTTGAGTCCATGCCACGTCGAGTTGCTGCACTTCGCCGGGCGAAAGGAGGGCCGACACGATATTAAGAGGTATCCCATGACTTTTTTCACTTCAGTATATATAGGGAGAGTGTGAGCTAATGGAAGGAATTGAAATAAACACCCGATTTTGCATATTCCGTTGTTATTTCTTATCTCACTTGGTTGACAACAATATGTAGACAAGTTCAAGAACCCTGTGTGGTCTCATGGAAGGAGAGAAAGAGGAGGGCAGCTACTGTTGTGATGGAGCACCCGTTGGTAGAAGTCAGACTTGTCAGTGAGGATGACTTTTACTGAGTTAGGATTGTCACTTTACAGTCATATTAGAGCGGAACCTATGGCTTAAAGTGGATTTCGAATCACTACAAACATTCATGGCACCGCCGGGATACGAACCCATAACCAGTCGTACCGAACACCAGAGTTGCATATTCTTAAAATCTAAACGAAGTAAACATTGTTCGTGTTAATTTTAAACGCTTGTGATCACTAATTGTTGTCATAAACATACTTCTCTTGTTTTTGTGGTTTTTAATTCTACAACCTCAGCAATATTGTTTCAAAATAAAACTAGTTTTTATTTTAAAAATAATTTTATTTTGAAACAATAACATTGGAATAAATAAAATTTTAATATCGGAAAAATATTGGAATAAATACAATTTTTAACATCGAATAATATTGGAATAAATAAAATTTTACCATCGGAATAATATTGGTAAAAATAAAATTTTTATCTTAATAATATTTTAATAAATGAAATTTTAACATTTTAATAGTATTGGAATAAATAAAATTTTAATATTCAAATAATATTAGAATAAATAAAATTTTAACATCTTAATAATATTGGAATAAATAAAATTTTAACATCGGAATAATATTGGAATAAATAAAATTTTAACATCGGAATAATATTGGAATAAATAAAATTTTAATATCGGAATAAATAAAATTTTAACATCGGAATAATATTATCTTTCCAATGCAGCTGGCAAACAGACATAGACGTCTTGGAATAAATAAAAGCGCTGAATAACAGAATAAATTACTTTTGCATTACCCCGGCGGCGCGTGTAACTTGAAGATAAGCCACGGACGCGGAGTAACAATGGCCCTGCAACGCTCATATTAGACCGGGACCTACGGTTTAAATAAAAATTTTCCGAATCACCACACACATCCATGGCAAATTTTAACTCGAACCGAATACCTGTGGTATCGAGCGCCAGAGCGCTATCCACTCGGCCATTCAGTTCCTATCGGAATAATGTTGGAAGTAATAAAATTTTAAAATCACCTGTAGAAAAAATTTATGTATTTTCCTGCCGACGATTTTAAAATTAATTTTGTATTTTGCGAATTGCTAATGCGATTAATCATTTCTTTAATTTTAAAAAGTCAGAATTATTCACACTAAAATAAAATCCTCCAAAACCAAAAGAAGGCAATTTAAAGATACATTTTTAAATTAAACCTTATTACAAAATAATAATAAAACAAAAAGAATCAACGACCAGGATAAAATACTGAAAAACATTCTAACACAATTTTTTTTCCTCTTTCCTTTTAAATTGAGATGAAATCAATATATTTGAATCTATTAGAGTTGCACCATCTGCTGGCAATTCATCGAAACAAAAATTTACAAAAAATATTGCAAATTAATGTAACAAAACAGACATGGAACTTTCTAAAAACTATTTAATTTTCGTAAAATTGAGTATGTTTCGATAGCATTTATTATTATGCATCAAAGATTTCATGACAAGATTAGTATTTCTTATTCTGAAAAGGGAATATTCCCTTTACGCCGCATCTTTAAGGGGTACTGTTTTCACATTTGCCTGTTATATGGCACAAAATACGAAAAAAATCTTACCAGCGATCTGATGTTAAACTCTTGTTGTTTCTTATTCCACTTGGTAAACAGCAACGTCTAGACCAAATCCAAGAATCCGTGTGGTCTCATGGATGCAGGGAAAGGAGGGGGGGGGAGCTTCTGTGATGGAGCACCCGTAGGTAAAAGTCTGACTTGACTCCGTGACGCTGAAGAAGGAGTACAGTGCCTTCAGGGAGGAATTTTAGGTTGAACTAAACCGCACTTGCGTATCGTATGGGAGAAAACCAGGAAAAGATCCACCAAGTAATCCGATTCACGAGGCAAGATGCTGCACATCCCAAATACCATGGAATCTCCTCATTTCTGAAGCGGCCTGGTGGCCAATTGTGTAGCTCTCTGGCCGTTGGTATCCCAGGCTTCAGGTTCGAGTACTGGAAGTGTCATAGATGTTTGTGAATGGTTAAGAATCCACTTTAAATTGTAGGTCCTGGTCTGTTTAGTCCTCGCATGCACAAGATGACCGTTGAGCGACAAACCAAACCAAACTTCGTTTTTGAAACAGTGTCTACAACAAATACACTTGCGGATTGAACCTCCGCCCTAATGCTCACCAGCGGCTCACATTGCTACTGAGCCTCGAGTCGGGCTGCTAAACTCTTAAACACGTGGTAGCAAACAATAGTCTACTCTTTTCCGAAATCAGAAACTGCAATTGAAGTAACCGGTGAGAAACAAATTATCCTTTTCTAACACATTAATCTCCGCATGTTACCACTGCACCACATGTGGTGCGGGGTATTTCCCCTAAAAGTCCTCCTGGAAGGCACTGCCCTCCTTCTTCAGCGACATAGTGTAGAAGTCAGACTTCCACCTACGGGTGCTCTATCAGAACAGGAGTTGCCGCCCCCTCCCCGTCCTGCCTCTTGCCATGAAGGATACACCAGCAACAACAACAACATGAGTTCATATTTTTTGTATTCATGTGGGAATTTTTATTTACCTCAACTATATTCCACTAATGGATGTCATAAACAATTCACCAATTTTAGGAATAACTACCCCAAATTTGTATTAGATACATTAGTAATTACTAGATGCTTCTACCAGGCAAGTTACGATTACAAATGGGACAGTTTCATCGCCGTGTCTCATTGTTTCTCAAAACAGAGACTGCAATGCACTCAACCACAAAATTTAAAACCCACGTCATCAATGGATTTTTAAAATAAATAAATGCTTGATTAATTAATGCTTATTTTACATTTCTACTCTAGTAATAAAATACATTTAAATAATACATTGGATTATTTATTGATACTGGCAAAATAAATGTAATTTGTTATTTTTTCATTCAGTATGAATTGCACGGCACTGGTGGTTGAGACTTGCATAGATAATGAGCAAGTGGCCACAGGATCGAATTTTCTGGTAGAGTTCGTCACAGACATGGGCCTGAATGGCCGAGTGGCTAGCGCTCTGGCGCTCGATACCACAGGTTTCGGGTTCGAGTCCCGGCGGTGCCATGGATGTGTAGTGAATCGGAATCCGCTTTAAACCGTAGGTCCCGGTCGTGATAGGATCGTAGAACGTTGCGGGGGCATTGTTACTCCGCGTCCGTGGCTTATCTTCAAGTTACACGCTCCCCCCGGGTAAAGCAAAGTGAGTAATGTCTGTGCAGCGCTTGCCTTAAGGCATCCAAGACCAAGCTGTCTAAGTGTTTGCCAGCTGCATTAGAACAAAAAAAAAAGTTCATCACAGACATTCTTCTGGTTCATTGGCGTGGCGGCCTGATAGCCAATTGGCTTGCGCTCTGGCCGTTGGTATCACAGGCTTCAGGTTCGAATCTAGCAGTGACATGGATGTTTGCGAGTGGTTCGAAATCCATGTTGAAATGTAGGTCCCGGTCTAATTAGTCTAAAGCGTACACAAAATGACTGTAGAGCGACAAACCAAACTGGTGCTACAACCCCACTGTGGGCCAAGGCCGTATGCCTATTGGTAGATTTACAGATAGATGTTTTCTTTTTAATGGTAGGGATGTCAGCCCGACGCCCACGAATCATATTACACCGTGAGATATAGTTTAAAGTATATTACATACCACTAAAGCATCCATGGCACCTCCGGGACTCGAACCCAAAACCTGTGGCATAGAGCACCGTGCGGCCATCAGGGCCTCCAACACAGACATTACATTTAATAATGGACAGATCCGATCGCTGTTGTGAAAATACGATGAGTGTTTCACATCGATATTCAAGAGGCTCCGCATACGACACGTAAATGTGGGTGTTTACCCTTAAAAGTCCATTAAAAAGGCAATAATATTTTACTACCTCTAGTACAAAAAAGACGTAATCTGTTCTTAGTATAAAAATGATAACACAGTTAGAATTTTGAAAAACTTTCTGGTGGTTAATACGTTGGGTTTCGGAATTAAGGGTGCTATTTTCAAACGTGGGCAAGTTTCGGATTAAAGCGCCTTGTAAGCATTATTAATGGCATCCTAATGTTTCCTTTTAATATTCCAGATATAACATAATTATTAGAGAATTGCCAACAACACTGGAACTATAGCAGAGCAGGGTGAAACCTTTTTGAAAGTGTGTAAGCCTCAAAATATCAAAGAAAAAATCCAGACAGAAAATAATATTTACAAGTGCCCGTATTCTTTTTTTTTAAGTTACCTAAAGTGATTAAAGACTCTCAGATATTTTCTACTCCCACTTAAATTTGAGAAATATTACTAAGCAACTACTTGACCTCTAGTAGAATCATAGCACCTTAAAACTGTCGATATTTAGACAATATTATAAACAGTGAACAGAAATGTAATTGACCATTAATGGATGAGATGGAAAAATAAAAACAGTTTGATAAACTATACGAAAAAGGAAATGAATCATCTATTATCTTTGAAGTATTAATTAAATTTTCTGAGCTCACATCTCCATTTTGGGTTTGGTTTGTCGCTCTATGGTCACCTTGTGCCCAATTTGGACTAAACAGACCGGGACCTGCAGTTTAAGATGGATTTCGAACCACTACAAACATCCATGGCATCCCTGGAACTCGCACCCGAAACCTATGGTACCGATCACCAGAGCGCTAGCCATTCGGCCATCAGCCCCTCCCCCTCCCCCTCAATTTTGAGTGCCTGATGGCCGAGTGGCTAGAGCTGTGACGCTCGGTATCACAGGATTCGGATTCGAGTCCCGTCTATGTCATGGATGTTTGTAGTCGTTCGGAATCCATTTTAAACCGTAATTCTCGGTCTATTGTGACTATTGTGTGTGTAGGGCTGACAATCCTATCCTGTAAAAACAAAACATCTCTTTCTCGAAATCTGGCGGTAGGCAGACGGCCTTGGCCATACATGGGGCTGTTACGCTACTGAGGATGATACCTCCACTTTAAGCAATATTTTGTTTCTTCTTTAGCTCCATAAACTTAATTCCTTCATAACACACATATGTATAACCATATACCACCATTTATGGTCAAAGTACTGTTCTTAAATGATAATCTGTTGCTTCATTTATTCTAACATAGTATCCATTATATATTAGACATTGTGTAGACACTGTTTCAAAACACACGATAGTATTTGGGATGTTCAGCATCTTGCCTCGTGAATCAGGCTGCCTGGTGGGAGTTTCCCGGTTTTTTACGATACGCAAGTGTGGGGTAGTTCCCCCTAAAAGTCCCCATGAAAGGCACTCCCCTCTTTTTTCAGGGATACGGAGCTAAGTCAGACTTGTTCCTACGGGTGCTCCATCACAACAAGAGCTGTCCCCTCCCTTCTTCCATGAGACCGCAAGGGTTCATAAACATGGTCTAAAATGTTAATATCGAGCCCTACAAAGTGGGATAAAATGCATATAGATATATATAACCCGATACCTGTAGCACCGAGAGCTAGACACTTGTGCATCAGGCACTGTATATATATACATATATATACACATATATATATATAGTGTCTGATGCCCGAGTGACTAGCGCTTGGTGCCACATATATCGAGTTCGAGTCCGGCCTGGGCCTTGAATGCCTATAGTGGTTCGGAATTCACTTGTAGCCGTAAGTCCCGGTCTATTACGACTGTAGGGCGTAGGGCTGGCAACTCTACCCCTGTAAAAAGAACACTTCTGCTGTCTCGATATCTGCCAGTTGGCAGACACGACCCACCATGTTGCTGTTGCGCCAATGAAGAAGAACATATATAGTATATATTACGTTATTTACATTTACTGATTCCATAATTCAAATTTTTTAATTGATGTTTCAAATTTTCCCAGTCTTGAAAATGTGATGTCCAAAATTGATTTCCCAGTCCAAAAATGACTATTCAGCCTTTTTTTAATAATCTTCTTAATCCAGTCTTTTTAACGTTAAATTTGTAGGCTGGAAAGTTCTTCCGTTTGCCAGAGGAGTAGATGAAAGTGAATTTCACGCTTAGTGGATCAAAATTACAATTGGAAAATGTGGATAATAGTTCCCTTGTTCTAGTTGTGAATGACCTCAGACCTGACATCTTGAAAAACAACAATAACAGCCTTATAAGCAATATTGATTTTTTATGTATATTTCAGGAATCAAAATTCATGCTGTAAAAGTATAAATAAATAATTAATTAAAAATTAAAAAATATGTTAAAAAATTTTCTATAATTATTTATCTTAACTTTCTTACTAAGTTACGACAATCTTCTTTAAATCAATATAGTATTTGTAAATAAGTAATGTTCACGTGATATTCTGAAATTGACTACACTGTTTTTTTTTGTGTGTGTGTTTGATAATAATTGGCAGGACAATACAAATCACATGCTTTCTTCTTCAAAAATTAAAAAAAAGACGTCTGATGACCTTGAAATTGAAGCACCTATCGATACCTAAAATCTTTGTACTTTTGTGAGAAAAAAAAAAATAAATAAATAAAAGATAGACTTTACGAACCGAAACTTTTATAATTTTAATTTGACGACGCTGAAATACCTATCAGCATAAAATAGGACAACAATAAGGCTATTGCATTCATCAGACGCAACTCACTGCAATCTTGTGAAGAAGTACTTATCGCCCTTGGGCTCAGAAAATGGGAAAATTCCGTTTTTGCGAGGTGAACGCGCGTCGCAAATCTGTCTTCAAAGAGCTGGGAGACGTGGGTTGCCATATATTGGAAGTTATCGCTTTACTTGGCGACATAAAATTTTTAAAAAAATTTCCGCTTTTTTTTTTCTTTCCCTCTCTCTTTTAGGTTGATAAAAGAACTGCAAACAATTACGTTAACTAAAAAAAGTAAAAAAAAAAAATGGTTTGAAATAATAATTTCCTTACTTTAAATTGTTAATTGTTTGTATTTATAGTAAGATATTAATAATTTAAGATTAAGGTTTTCAATAATTTTTAATTTTTCATGTTTTACAATTTTAGTGGTAAATATTGTTAATTAATTTCTTCAATTTTTTTAAAATATTATTTCTGTGTGATTTTAAAAATGTAAATAGAAAATTAGAGGATATTGTTTGATAAAATTACAGTAAAAACTATGATAATAAAATTAATTCCTACATTCATAGTTATTAAAAAGTATACTGCATTAATATAAAATGCATACATGAATAACATTAATGGGGCCATTGAAGTTTTAAGTTCAATTAAAATCGTAAAAAAGTAAAAAAATTTTAACGAGTTAGTTAAAAATTGACAAAAAAGTGCTTGAAAAACATTTAAAAAATTGTTATTGTGGTAAATAATTTAGATATCTTATTGTTTACATTAATAATTACTAGAAACATTCTAAAAAATTTTCTAATTTTTTTGTTTTTCCCAGTTATGTGTCAGACACTACAAAAATTACAATGCCCATTTTGAACAATTTACATTTAAGGGTATGAATAATAACAATTATAATATATAATAAAATATAAACAATAATTTATAATAAAAAAATTAGCGAAATCTATATTATATGATATATATAATGAAAAATTTAGCGAAATCTTCATAGTGCATTTATGTAAAAAATTATTTAAATTATTTTAATTATTTAAGACTATATTTTATCATTAATAATTTTTTAAATTATTTAAGACACTGTTTAATTATTTAAGAATTTTTTAAATTATTTAAGACACTATTTAATTATTTAATATTTTTTTAATTGTTTAAGACACTATTTATTTATTTAATAATTTGTTTAATTATTTAAGACTATTCAATTATTCAATTATTTTTTTTAATTATTAGAGACACGTTTAATTTTTTTAATTATTGACGGATTTAATTATTTAATAATTTTTTTAATTATTTATGACAATATTTAATTTAGTAATTTTTTAATTATTTATGCCACTATTTAATTATTTAATATTTTTTTAAATATTTAAGTCACTGTTTAATTATTTACGACAATATTTAATTTAGTAATTTTTTAATTATTTATGTCACTATTTAATTATTTAATATTTTTTTAATTATTTAAGTCACTATTTAATTATTTAATATTTTTTTTAATTGTTTAAGACACTATTTATTTATTTAATAATTTGTTTAATTATTTAAGACTATTCAATTATTCAATAATTTTTTTAAATTATTTGAGACACGTTTAATTTTTTTAAATATTGACGCTATTTAATTATTTAATAATTTTTATAATTATTTACAACAATATTTAATTTAATAATTTGTTAAATATTTAAGTCGCTATTTAATTATTTAATAATTTTTTAATTATTTAACGATGCAATAGAAGACAATCATTAAAAAAATTCAAAATCATAAAAAAAATAAGAAATGTATTAAGTTAGCCGAATGGCAACACTTTAAAATAGCGATAAACGAAAAATTATCGTTTGCGTCAAAAACAAATATTTTGTTTAAAATCTGTAAAGCTGGTTTCCAATAATCATACTGGAAGAGCACGTTTTAGTTGTGCCACTTCCATAACATTTCCGAGAAAAGATAAGTCCGTGTTCGTGGAACATTTTGAAAAGCTTTATTTTTTTATTTTACGAGTGCAAACAATATGTTATTTCCCGGTAGCAGATAACGAATTCCAAGAAAATTTTGCCTTATTAATAATATTATCTTATTTTAATAGATAAGAGCCCTTTATTGAGAGATTAGATTACACGAACAAAAGTACGTAATATATTAATTTAATTTGGTGGAAAAATTATAATTTAAAAAAATTAATGTGTTGTTTTTTAATTTAAATATCAAAATTTATTTATTATTTCTTTTATTTGTCTACTATGTAAATAGCCACTTGAGATTGTTTGAGGCTTGAAATCTTTGGTAAAAATTTTTGCTCCACGTTATATCGTTTACTTTAAAAAATATATATATTAAATAATAAAACACGTATTGGAAAACATCGGTTCCACAGGTTTCGGGTTCAAGTCCCGACGGTGCTATGAATGTTTGTAGTAGTTAGGGATACACTTTAAACACAACATGATCTAAATCTAACATGATCGTAGATCGTATTGTTACCCCGCTCCGTAGATAATTTTCAAGCTACACACACCTCCTGAGTAGTGCTAAGTGAGTAAAACGTCGGTGAGGCAACATCCAAGACAATTGTCTAAGTGCTTGCCAGCTGCATTAGGAAGAAAAAAAATGTATTGGAAACAAAAATATACTTTCATTTTTTTAATGGTGACTTTTTAAAATGAAAATGAAAACTATAATAACATATAAACTTTAATAATATAACATATATTACTGTAATTATATGTAAAACAATAAATGATAAATTATAATAACGTATTGTGATTGGGCTTAGCTTTTAAAAATTGCACCAACATATCAAGATAAGATACATAAAAAAAAATGTCCAATAAGAAATTTGTTTGAATTTTCTGCGTTTTCGTTAAGTGTTCGATCATTTAGTCATTTCATTTGCGATTGATTATTTTGACTGTTTGCATTCTGATCTGTTTTATACAACAACTAGTTATTTGTATCATAGGAAAAAGGCTGGATTCATGATCATTCGTATGGTGAAATGGCATTGGATGAGAGCGATCGCAGCTTGCCTACGGGCTTATATGATACCAATATGTAGATTGTAACATCTCCTCCTTTACTAGACATATAATGGTTTCAAGAAGAGGATCACTTTCAGAACCATGGGAACACTTAAATTTACAAGATCTCTCTATATATATATATATATATGTGTGTGTTGTATAATGAACTCTGGGTTATTATACAAAGAAATGAAAATTAAAAATATAGATTCGATCACAACTGCTCAATTCAATCACAAGTGCAGTTCACTTCAGAGTCGGAGATTTTCAGAGTTCTCGGTCTACGTCGAATCTCAAAACACGTGGTCTGTGACAGATGTTAAGTATCACACGGCGTGATACACGAAACCATAAGGGTCTCACTTTGAAAACAGGCAGAAACTCTGACTTTTTCAATCATTTCAGAGAAAAAGACAAAAGCAAAACTTTTTGTCGACTCGTCGCAGAACTCTCTCCTTTCTTCTCCAAAAACATCCCTTTAAGGAAATCCGTCAAGAAGGTCAGCTTCCCTAAATTCTCATTATAAGTGGACACTTCCTCAGCCCATGATCTATCACCAATCATGATGGAAGGACTCTCAACTAATGGTGTAGCCCTTATTCCATCTGTAAATATTTCAACCTGTGCAGGTCGCGCAGACAATCGTTAATTTCATTAACCATGAAACCGAATATCTGCTATCAGATTTGAGTGACAAGTTGTTCTCATTGCAAAAGACTAATTGCATGTAATATAACTACCCACAATACTGCTTGTCTACGGTCAAATTTGAGTGATGGGTTGTTATTACGTACTCGTCAAAGAATATATATTTCTCTCTCCTGGAAATGAAATATACTCTTCCCGTGAGAAAAAAATGCTACACTACATGAAACTGATAAATGAAAAAATATTATTATTTGTAACTTAATTCTAAAAAAGATTATTGCTTGAGATCGATTATTGAGAAGCAAGGAAATCTAATTATTTCTTTGAGATTTTGTCTTGTAGATAAGAGACTATTTGCGATTTAATCTATCTAAGGTTGTTTTTTATCAGACAACGCTAAGAAATTATCATAAAAAAAAATCATTAAAAAAAATTATCATATATCTAAGAAATTATTTATAGCAAATAAATTTAGTTATGGCTTACAATAAATAACTTATCTTTTCTAAAGTTTTGGTTTCATTGCTCTTAAAATCAAAACGAGAATCTCTCAAACCACAAACTGAACTTTTATCTATATTCTCTACAAACCGCAAAACTTTTGTATATTTGTAAACAATGTTCTAAATCTGTAGTTATAAAGCATTATCAGTCTCTAAAAGGTGAAATCGATAAATTTTCGAACTATTTTTATGTCTGTAAACTGAGACATTTATCAGTCAAATTCTTTGATTCTCCAAAAATTTTGTAAATAAATAAATTATTCAATCTCGATAACATATTTATCCAAAAAGAGTCACTATCTTTAATAATAAATTGATAAATTTACAAATTTACCAATTGATAAAAAAATACTTTCTAAAATACTAATTGGAGTGATAATTCTTTTTCTTTTAGATTTATCAAAAGGAATACAGTATTGAGACAGTTTCACCTGCAAAAATATGTTTATTAAATAACTCCATTAATCCAATATGTGTATAACTGTTATATATAACCGTTTTAATTTGAATATTTCTAATCAATTTAGTAAATGGACGAATTAACGTCTGACTTATTTCGGGCGCAATGGTTTGGTTTACCGTTCTACGGTCATTTTGTGCACGCTTTAGGCTAATTAGACCAATATCTACAGTTTAGAGTGGAATCCGAACTACTAACAGCCAGGATTCGAACCTGAAGCCTGTGGTACCAAAGACCAGAGCGCTAGCCAATTGGCCATCAGGCCGCTTGGGGCGCAATGGTAGCGTGTACATCTAGAATATCAAGAGTCTCAGACGGTTTTCAATCATTATTTTGAAATGTGAGTGAATTTTTGGTGATTATGACAATGTCTCACGTAGGGCTTGGACTTTCCGATGGCTAACTATCTCTCCGGCACTACAGTCCGTTGTGGGTCAAGGCCGTCTGCCCACTGGCAGATTCCGAAGCAAGAGTTTTTTTTTTACTGGGTAGAGTTGACAGGCTACTCTCTACAGTCATTTTAGACCGGGACCTACGGTTTAAAGTGAATTCCGAACCACTACAAACATCCATGGCCCCACCGGTACTCGATTCAGAAAAACGTGTGGCACCGAGTGCTAGTCAGGCGCATGGGAGTCTCCCACCTTTTTCAATACAATTTTTTTTTTACTCAGAATGTATTATGTTAAATGTATTATGTATTACGTAAATAATATCGAAATAAAAATTTTAAATATAATATTTAAAAGCATTTAAAATAATGTTACTTTAACGATACGAATTTGGATAATACTTAAATAGCATATAAAGAGCTTTTAGTTTAATATGAAGATTAATATTAAAAAAACTCGAATTCAATTCACCTAAATGGATAACAGATAAAGTTAGAGTTTATCTGAAAAACAACTAACTTTTTTTTTTGCTTAGCTATCTGGCGATCATATGTTATTTTGGCTATTTGTGAATTCGCCAAATGCATTATCTCCATTAAATAAAAAGAAAAAAAATCTTTAAAAAATGAAATAAATCCATAATATTGTAATTCTTATGTTTCATATTTATGTTATATTCTTATTACATTCTTATGTCATATTCTTATTACATTCTTATGTTTCTTATTTATGTTATATTCTTATTACATTCTTATGTTATATTCTTATTACATTCTTATGTTTCTTATTCACGTTATATTCTTATTACATTCTTATGTTTCTTTTTATGTTATATTCTTATTATATTCTTATTCTATATAATTCTGATTCTTACGTTTTTATAAAACGAATAAAAATAAATTTATTTAAAAATATATTAAATGATGCATTTTTTATTGGTGAATAAATAGCATTAATAGAAGTTAAAATTTCAAAAATTATAAAAGGTCGATTGCTATGACAATCGAATTCAACAGTAATCAATGTGAACATTGTAATTTTCCGAATGTTTCGTAAATAAGCAGAATTCAGAAAAAGAAATATTTATATTTAAAAAAAATAACGTTTGTGTTGTTGAAATGTACATTTAATATATGAGATATGAAGATACTATTAAAAAAATTGAATTCAAATATCCAGACGGATAACCAGATGGTGATAGAATTTATCTAAAAAGAGAGAAATAAATATACGTAGCAATCTGCCTATCGTTTGCATAATTGCGAATTCATAAAACCATTTATCCATATTAAATAAACATAATAAATTTTTTAATTAATTCATGAAGATTTAAAATTTTTTATTTACATCCATAAATAAAATACATTTATGTTGTTTGTTGTTTCTTATCCCACTTGGCTGGCCAAGCCCACGAGCCCATACGTACTCATGATTGAAGAGGAAGGAAGCAGCTTCTGTTGTGATGGAGCACCCGTAGGTAGAAATCTGACTTTGGCTCCGTGCCGCTCTTACAGTCATAGGAGACCGGGACCTACGGCTTAAAGTGGATTCCGAACCACTAAAAACATCCATGGCACAGCCGGGTTTCGAACGCGAAACCTGTGGCACCGAGCGCCAGACACTCGGCCATTCAGGTCCCAAATGTGTGAATGCCAACGGCACGCGGTGTTCCCAAGTGGTCACCCACCCAAGTACTGACCGCGCCCAATGATGCTTGACTTCGGTGATCTAACGAGAACCGGTATAATCAGCATGGTATGGCCGTTGGCTAATTACATTTATGACTGTATAAAACGTTTAAAAATCAATTTATCTGAAAATATACTAAACGTTGTATTTTTGACTATAATAAATTAGGCATAATATTATTTAAAATTTCGAAAATGGCGAAAAGTTTATTGTTATGACAATCGAATTTAACAATAATCAATATGAATATTGTAACTTTATGAAAGTTTCGTACATAAGCAGAATTACAAAAAATAGAAAAATGTTTGCGTTGTTGAAATGTACACTTAATATATGAGATATTATGATAAATAAATCGTACTATTAAAAATTGAATTCAACTATCCTAGACGAACAACCAGATAATGATGTTTATCTAAAAAGAGAAAAAATAATGTACGTTGCAATCTGTTTATCGTTTATATAATTGTGAATTCGCCAAACGATTTATCCACGTTAAATAAACAAAAAAAGTTTTTAAAAAATTTTTATTTACATTCATAAATAAAATACATTTATGACTAAATAAAACGATTAAAATCATTTTTATCTGAAAACATTTTTATCTGATATTAAACAATGTATTTTTGATAGAAAATAAATTAGGCATATTAGTAGTAAAAATTTTTAAATGATGATAATTTGATTGTTATGACAATCGAATTGAACAATAATCAACGTGAGCATTGTAACTTTTCGAATGTTTCGTAAATAAACACATTCACTTTTTTCCGAATCTACAGAAACGAAAATATTTTGAAGAAAAAAGCAAAATTTTTACATTGTTGAAATGTGCACTTAATATATGAGTTACGAAGATAAATAAATCGTACTATTAAAAATTGAATTCAACTCTCCTAGACGAATAACCAGATATTTATCTAAAAAGAGAAAAAATACTGTACGCTGCGATCTCTTATCGTTTGTATAATTGTGAATCGCCAAACGATTTATTGAATCAAATTTTTTTTTTTTTAATTTTATTTAAATCCATTACTAAAATATTTTTATGACTAGATAAAACAATTAAAAATCAATTTCTCTGAAAAAAATACAGAACGATTTATTTCTGATGGAAAATAAATGAGGCATAATAATTGTTAAAATTTCAAAAATGATGAAAATGATTCGATTGTTATGACGATCGAATTCAACAATAATCAATGTGAACATTGTAACTTTTCGGATGTTTCGTAAATAAACATATGATATTTTTTTTTTCGAAACTACAGAAAAAGAAACGTTTTTATTTAAAAAACTAAATTCTGCATTGTTGAAATGTATGCTTAATATATTCAATACTTTGGCGAGAACTTACTTCCTGCTTGGCGATTAGGTTACAACCGTTTGAAAGGCGCGAAATCTGATAGCGCATGCGTACGGTACGAAACTTTTTCCCGGTGCTTCAAATTGACAAACAAATAAAATAATGCATAAATAGAAGATTTAACTCACATGTTTTATTTCTTTTTTAAAAATCAATCGAAAAAATTTACGGACTGAGAAATAAAAATCTTCTGACAATCTTCTTCGTATCTTCTTTTAACTTAACAGTAAGTAAACATAGAATAATTTTCGCTTTTCTTTACATATTTGTATTGGTCAAATAATGTGAATGCTATTTTGTATATTAAAAGTTTTTAAATATAATTTTTATTTATTTGTATTTACTTGGCATATTCAAGCATTTAATTTTTTCAATAAAAATAAAAATAAATAATTTTTAAAAATTTTTTAAATCAATACATTTTTTAATGAAATTAAAAACAGCAATAATTGCAAAAATTAAAGAAAAAAAATAGAATGATTTTTTTTTATTATTATAAGTGAAAAATAAAACTTGAAATGTGTGTGCAATATCTTAAATTGAATTAAATGAACATTTTTAATTAAATGTCTTTTAGCTGCTAGGTGGTTTTGTCTTTATATTTTTTACCTATAAAATTGTAGGTATTGATTTGGGAACAGGGGTCAATGGCTACTTTGACCAATTTCAATTTTGTATTTTTTCACTGAAATCTGTAATTTTTTTTTTTTTTAATTTTTTTCACAAACTTTTTTATGCATAATATTTATTTTTATAATGTTTTTTAATTTCTTTCACGAACTAATAATTATAATTAAATAATGCAAAATTGTTCTAAATGTTCGTCTGGTGACAGCAAAGACAATTTTATTACAAAATGAAAACGTGATGTTTCTATAAAATAAAATCGTTTTGAATTTTGTACTTTTTATTTTTTATTATATAAGATTGTTTCAATGCATTTTGTTCTTAAATTAAATTCTAAATTTTCTGCATTATTTTTAATTTATTACATTTAATTTTTTTTATTTTACTTTTTGGGGGTATTTGCTTTCTGACTTATTGAAAATATAAACATGTTCCTCTTTACCTGTTTAGACTGTCTTAAACAACTTATCGTGTTCAATTCCCTATCATGTTTCTCAAATCTTCAAAAATAGTTATTAGGCTGTGGGGGCCAACCTACTCTAATTAATTTCAGGATAAAAGAAATGTCATTTAGCGCGCAAATTTAAAAAATGAAAATTATTTTATTTTTTACTTTTTTTTATTATAAATGAAGAAATGAAATCTGAAATATATGCGCAATGCTTTAAATTAAATTAAATGAACATTTTTTATTTAATGTCTTTAAGCGCATATTTTATGTCTTATTTCTTATGTTTATACAATTAAATAAAAACTACCAGTTCTATTTAGAAATAACAAATAATATGGATTAATATAAAAATGTAAACTAGTATGATAATCATATGGGTCATTTCATATAGATCATATAAATTTAAAATTAAAAATTTTGATGATATATGGGCCAGTTAAATTGAAATTCTTGTATTTCAAAATAATTTTATTTTTCATTTGCCTTTCTTATATAACCTTCTAAATTATTGAAAATATTATAGTGTTCGTCAACTGCTAAAATTTAAATTTGATTAATTAAACTAAAAATTAATATTGGTAATTTAATTTGTAGTCAAGTATATAATATTGTAAATCAATCAATTCAGCACCTTATAATAGGGTTGCAAGTATAAACTGACCTCAACTCAAATTCATTGAATATATATTTTGTATAAATTACCTAATTACAAAACGTTAATT
Organism: Caerostris darwini; assembly: GCA_021605075.1. Classification (NCBI taxonomy): domain Eukaryota; kingdom Metazoa; phylum Arthropoda; class Arachnida; order Araneae; family Araneidae; genus Caerostris; species Caerostris darwini. The sequence goes on from BPLQ01004773.1 coordinate 147,632, forward strand.
TATTATTTTTAAATGTTTGAAGTATTCTTTGTTAATTGAAATATTAAAAAATATTCGTGCTATAGAACGACCACGGTTGAACGTGGCATGATAAACATCCGGTTTAACAGCGGAAATGGATGAATCGATTACTAGTTAGGGGTACTAGTCAGATATATTCTGCAAAAAGCTGCTTTGAAAGAAAAAGTATAACAGATAGTATTGAATTTTTCATCTAGTATTCTTTTAAAATCGTCAAATCAAAAATTTTGATTATTAAACATTAAAATTATTATTAATAATATTATTTATTTATTTATTTGGCAATAAAACTCCCTCTTAAATGACATTTTCTTCCTAAGGAGCCATTTTTTTCAAATCCGTCAACTTGGACGCTTGCCAGTTTTGATGATTATGAATAAACTGATGAACTGATTTGATGATTATGTTTAACTGATTATGACTAAACAATATAGTGAAAGTACTAATTACTAAAAAAGTATAAGATTATTTCGGTAGGATAGTAACGACATTTTATAAAACGTATTGTAAATAATGATTTTCAACCAATAATTTAACTGATAAATAGAAAATTTCTCTATATATTTGTCATATATATATATATATCAATAACTGTCATATATTATGTCTTATATTATCAATATCTGGCAATATCTGTCATATATTCGCAAGAATATTATTGTAAAATCAAAGTTGATTTTTTCACATAATTTCGACAGTTAATTTTTGAATCTATGGATGCACACATAATGGATTTTTTTAATACACTGGTTTTCACTACTTTGGCCATTATAAAATAAATGTATTTTGTAACAGTGGGATAAATCTCACGGGCCGGAAAAATTTTCAAGACCACCATTGCTGTAGACCAACTACACATTTATCAACAAAAGTACGTGATTGCTCCGTACCTCCTCCTTTCGGTTAAGAGTCTGGAGTCCGACTGACCATTACTGCTGAACACCACAGTGGTCGCTCTTGCCAGTGTGTAGGAAGAAGCATAGTTACAACCGTTATTTTTAAGTAGTCAAAACCAGATTTTTACTTTTATTAATTAGGGGCCCGATGACTGAATGGCTGGCGCTCTGGCGTTCGGTACCACAGGTATCGGATTCAAATCCCGGCTTTGCCCATGTGTGTTGTAATGGTTCGGAATCCACTTTAAGTCGTAGGTCCCGGTCCTAATAGGATCGTAGAGCGCCGCGGGGGCATTGTTACTCCGCGTCCGTGGCTTACCATCAAGTTACACGCGCCCCCTGGGTAATGCAAAGTGAGTAACATCGGTGCAGCCCTTATGGCGAAAGATCACGGTCTATTTGCCAGCTGCATTAGAAGAAAAAAAAAAAACTTTTATAAATTAGAAAAATAGGATAGTATAAGTAACAATAATTCCATAAATCAGTCGGCTTTTTCAATTCCTTCTATTAACTCACATTTTTTCTATATATATCCTGCTCAAATTTTCAGTCGGTAATAAAATACTTTTTATTCATCCACTCCAGTCCAAATACATTTTTTTTTGAACTTGTAGTGGATGACACTGGATGTTAATACAGTTTTTTCAAATATTAATTCATTCATTAAATTTAATTAATTAATTTTAGGGGTTTTTTTTAGATTTAAGTTGCATATATCTACCAATAGATGAAGTCAGATAAACTTAAAAAAATGAATGGAAATTATTTATAAAGGACTTTCTGCAATATAGTGAAAAAAAAGTAGGAATTGACTTTAAAATTTTTTTTTATATTACTTGTTTCTATTTAATTAAAAAAATATATATATAAAAGTCATCCAAGTGGTACTTCTAAGTATATAGCAGTTAAGAACTCATTTGAGCTTGCAGCGAATGCTCTTTTTGACCTTAGTAGCTCTTTTTGATCTTTTAAGCGTAGTATTACGCGTGCTGTTTCCATGCATTTTTATGTCGTGGCATAAAACGTTAAATCTCGTTTCTAAGATTTGCATATGGATAACTTTCCTATTGAATTGGACATTCATTGTACGTATAACAATAAGACTTTTTTTTCTATAATTAATAATTGCTGGTTAATTATTAATAATAATTTCTGCTTTAAAACCACATAGTAATTGTATTTTTACACACCGTTGTATTTTCTCGATATTTCCTCCAAAGATAAGTACAGTGATAAAAAACACTTTTTTTTTCCATCTTATCATCGCCCTTAGCAAGGAAACTTCTGTCATGCTACTCTAACCCTTTTTCATCATTAAATATCATAATAACTTGAATAGTTAATTTTTATTTTGGCAATATATGATGAGCAGGTTATTTTTTATTTCAAATTCATGTATTTAGATTATAGTTATATCTTCTTCTTCATTGGTGCAGCAAACATATGGTGGGCCAATGCCGTCTGCTTACGCCCAATATTCATATTTGACAGGGACCTACGGTTTAAAGTGGATTCCGAACTCACTCAAACTCGAAACCTATGGCACCGAAAGCTTCTCACTCGGCCATCAGGTCCCTATAATTATTTACAGTTTAGATTAATTAATTCTACAAATATTTGTAAAATAATCGAATAATTTAATGTCATTCAGTTATCAATAAAATAGGTTTACATTTTACATTTTATGTGTCATTAGAAAATACTACTTAAACTGTTAAGGAACTTTTACTTGCCGTTTGATAATAGACAGTTTAAAAAAAACTCCTCTACAGTTTAAATGCGTTGTCACGAAAAGAAATTTTTAAATTTAAATCGGGAATTGTTTACCCATCAGAGACTAATTACCAATAAATTTTTTTCTTATCCCATTTGGTAGACAGCAACATCTAGACCAATTCCATGGACCCTTGTAGTCTCATGGAAGGAGGGAAAGGGGGGCAGCTTCTATTGTGATAGATCACCCGTAGGTAGTAGACAGAGCCTTCCTTAAATTCATTTAAGTGAGACTAATTCGCATTTGCATATCGTATTGGAGAAAACCCAGAAAACTCCCACCAGATAGCCCGACTCACGAGGCAAGATGCTGAACATCACAATCATGCTTCCTCGTCTTTTGAAACAGTGTCTACAACAATGAATCTACAACTGGATTGAACCTCTGCCGTAATGCTCACCAGCGGCGCACGTTGCCGCTGAACCACGAGTCTGATAGCAATAATTTTAAAGTTCATTGCAATTAAAATTAGTGTCATTAAAAGTTCTTACCATATATATATATATATATATATATATATATTTAATTTTAATTTTCTTAAAAATTAATTTTGATCTTTAGGAAATATGTCGCGCCTTCCTCTCAACATATCTCTGTCCCAGTGGAAGTCAAACTCTGCTGTTTCAGAATCACGGTATTAGAGAATTATTTAAAATTATCACATTTATTCATTTGACAACTTTAAAAAAAAATCGGATGCCGTTAACATGGCGCCATCTACCGTAAGCAATGGCATATTTTTAACTTAATTTTAATAGTTTTAAGGTGATAGGTTGTGGGGGCCTGAATGGCCGAGTGGTAGCGCTCTGTACCACGGGTTTCGGGTTTGAGTCCCGGCGGTGTCATGGATGTTTGTAGTGGTTCGGAATCCACTTTAAACTGTAGGCCCCGGTCTAATAGGATCGTAGAGCGTTGCGGGGGCATTGTTACTCCGCGTCCGTGGCTTATCTTCAAGTTACACGCGCCCCCTGGGTAATGCAAAGTGAGTACGTCTGTGCAGCGCTTGCCTTAAGGCATCCAAGACCAAGCTGTCTAAAAGTTTGCCAGCTGCATTAGAAAAAAAAAAAAAAAGGTGATAGGTTGTTGTTGTCGTGTCCCTCATGGAAGAGGGGTTCAGCTTCTGTCATAGGAGACCAAGACCTACTGCTTAAAGTGGATTTCGAATCACTACAAGCATCCATGGCACCACCGGGACTCGAACACGAAACCTGTGGCATCGAGCGCCAGAGCGTTAGGACACTCGGGCCCTAGGTGGTAGGTTAATTTTTAATAATCATTATTTGAATTCAACTAATGCTATCCCCCAAATCGTGGCCCAGTGGCAGCGTCCATTAATCTAGCAGGCAAAAGTGCTCAAATTTGAATTTGTTTACGGCATTAGTTGTAGTTACCTCTTTCAAAAATGTGGTTTGGTTTGTCGCTCTACGATCATCTCGTGAACATTTTAGGCTACACACACCGGGACCTACAGTTTAACATGGATTCTGAACCACCAACCAATATTCCGATATCAACGGCCAGAGTTCTAGCCATATTTTTCCATGTATTCCTGAGTTCTAGCCATGTTTTCCCCGGCCTGATAGACATATTCCATGGCCATCAGGCCGCTTCAGAAATGAGGAGATTCACATTTAGGAGATTATCGGGTACAAAGTATCTCACCTCAACAATCGAGCAATCTGATGGAAGATTTACATATTTCTTCCCATGGGCCTCCCAAATACAGGACAGCTACCACTAAAATTTCTCCACGTAGGCATACATTCTTGTTCCTGTGTTTATTTGTGGCACACAAAATAACGAACATGTAGTAGAATAATTGCAAATAAAATTAATAATGATTGTAAATGAAAATTAATTTAAAACAGCATCACATTTATATGAGTTAACAAGGAAAAATAATTTATAATTGTTTATTTTTGTATAGGAATTCTTTTTTGCTACGTTATCTCGCAAAACTTTCAAAAACTGAATATAAAGCATCTAGTAGCTTATATTCTGGCGCTTGGTGCCACAGATTTCGGGTTTGAGTCTCGGCGGTGCCATGGATGTTTGTAATGGTTCTGAATACAATTTCCATGTCTAATGTGGGCGTAAAGCTGACAACTCCACTCTGTAATAAGAAAAACATCTCCTGTCTCGAAATCTGCCAGTAGGCAGATGGTCTTGGCCCACCATGGGGCTGTTAAAGAAGTAGCTTATATATAAAGAAGAAGTTATATATTCCATGATATATTAAAGAAGTAGCTGTATAAAGAAGTAGCTTATATAGTGAAAGGAAACACTTAATTCTGTCATACCTTCTGCGAAGTAATCTTTTCTTTTTTAATAGGGAAATCTCCCATTACATCTATTTCCTATAACTTAAGCACCTAAGGAAACAGGGATCATTATCTACTCATTTTCCTGCTCAAAAAAATATATATCCTCTTACGTCAGAAGCATAATGAATATGTAATCACTTAACCACATCTGTAAGAATCAATACTGGCTAGCACTAACTGAGGTAATTGACGAAAAAAAGCGAAAGTACACCCGTGCATGGCATATGTACAAACAGAACTCAAAATTGTACAGAACAGAAAAAAAGAAACTATAAAAACGGACCTCTGAGCTTCCTAGGATGCTTAACTCGTGGCCCAGTGGCAACGTGCTGGAAGACCGAGGTTCGAATTCGCTGACGTCCTCTTTGTAGTCATTGCTTTCAGAAACGAGGAGTCTGTCTATTGCGACTGTATACATTAAGAGTATTTACTGTGTGTATTAAGCCTATCGCATTGACGGTGGAAGACATGGACAGATTAGTCATCTACAGACTATGTCTGGGGGAAGTCATCTACAGACTATGCATGGTGAAAGTATTTGAAATGTAAATGAAGGGCTACTAAACCCTAAAAGTCTTCCCGGAAGCCGCTGTCCTTCCCTCGCCACCCGTCGGTGGACTATTTGTGGGATACGTAAGTGGTACATGAGGCCCACCGATTTCTAACAAAAGAATAAAAAAAGAGCTTCTTTGGATTAAATGAAATTTGGTTTACCGAACCTCTCTTTATAGGGATCGACAGCATTCAAATGTCCATATTTTCTGCCAATTAAGTGTTTCCATTCAGAAAACTACGTTTACACATGTTTATGTTTTTACCTTTTATTTAAATTGTGATTTATTGTTTTATTTAGTTATCTTATTATTTGAGCCTAAATTTGCATTTTAAATTTTAACTGTACTTTAATTATAAGTTAAAAAATACAATTGGAAATTTGAATTTGCGTTGCCAACAAGTAAATCTTTTATGAGTATCATGATCATTAGCGACTGCTTTGAATCCCCGATGTGATCGATATTAAGTGTTAGCGTATGACATCAATTTGGAATATCACGTGATTTCTGTGATATTCCAAACGTGATACAGATATGTGGGTTAGTTACCGTTTAAAGACATACATGATGACTTTACCTCCTTCTAAAGCCTTCTAAGTTAATAACGTATTGATGTAAATACATTATGTGGAACAAGAAGTTCTTTGTAGAAAATAATTCTTTTCATTCGGCGAAAATTCTTGAAATTTTTTAATCTGATTCAATGGAAATTGCTGGAATGTGATTCAAACCAAAATGTATATATTTTGAAAGTGTATTCACAAATAAAAAAGAAATAAAATGTCCATTCTAAGTATTGTTTGAGAGGTAGTATCATTCTCCCATCTCTCTCCTTCTGTCAATCCTGAAGAGAAGTTAAACTGCTCTTAGACCCTTCATTTTCTTATTCCTCTTGCAGCCATGTTTTGAATGCCATCATTCGTATGTTTGTTGTATTTGGATGCTCTAAAATTGCTTATATTTGGAATAAAACATTATTGTTCTCAAAAAATATAGTTGAAGATAATAGAAATATTTGAAGATGTTTATTGAGTAAATAAATGCGTCCCTGTAACAGAGCTGAGCCAGGAGAAAAAGGGCAAGAAGACAGCAGTCAAATCTCTCTGGTCCGAACAAAGGAAATAATATTAAGACTCACTATGTTTGGCGGCTTAACGGAGAAAAGAATCTTCTCTGGATGACTGGCTTACGGTTTCTACACGGCCGAACCTACGGCCGGCCTTACGGTTTCTACAGAATCTGTATTCCACAAGGAATTGTCTTAAGCCTAATAATATATAATATTTTCACTTATGAATTCCTTCAAATGCATTACATTAGTACCTCTCAGTGGGGTATGATGGTAACCATGGCATTGAGTTCAGGTTTTACCATATACGAGGTTTCATCTCGACATGATCGAATAGAATCTGTACTCCACAAGGAAGCATCGTAAGCCCGAGATTATATAATATTTTCGCTTATGAATTCTCTCAAGAGCAATACGTTAGCACCTCACAGTGAGGTATTTAATACTAAGCATTGGTCGAGATCCGAACTTCTGGAGTACATAATCTTACTATAGCAATATGTTTAGGGTATAGTGTCATAGATGCACATCAAACGGCGACCATTTTGCGATGTTATTCTGTGTCTTTGAACAACAGCGTCAGTTGAATTCTCATCTTTGTTCAGTTTGCACTTTGCAATTCTCGGCTCTACTAAAACGTATTAATTCAATTCATTTTTAAGTAAGTTGTGCTGTGACTCAGTAAAAGTTTTTAATATGGATTTTTTAGTGAGGATATGTATTTTATTATTAACTTGTTACAATGTTGTGTTTATGAATAATTTTGACCAAGAATGTGCATTGATAAATTATTTCCATTTTACGTTTATAAATTAGCATATTTGTTTTTCTGATTTCGTTCGAATGAAAACTGAAAAATAATCGAATTATACTGTATCTTATGAAGTTATTTCAAAAGAAAAAAGTACCGGCATTTCAGACTTTAATTTATTGTGTTCCGTTAAAGATATGGTGTATCAATTTATAATTATCGATTTCTTCCTATATATTAGCTTTTACTTTGTTTTAAGTTCTTCCTCGTAGTTCACATAAAGATGTTTACTAAACAATCTTTGTACGGTATTGTAGTGCAATGTTCTATAAAAAAAATAGACAAAACACCGGAGTGTTTGGAAGACTACTGGCAAACAAAATTGCAGAAGTTAACGAAACCTTAATTTACAGGATGAAAGTTTTATTAGAGGTATTACAAGACGTATAAAGAATGTTGTCGATAAATAGGTTTTTCAAACATCTGAATTGTATAAAAATTTACAACAAGTAGCATCCGATTACAATAACAATAGGGAAAATTTTAGTGCCGAGATTATTTTACATGTCTTATTGCCGATAAAAGTTTACAACAGCTGACATGTGATTACAAAAACAATGGAGAAAATTGTAGTGCATGGGGCCGGTATTATTTCACATTTACCTTATTGTCGATCGGGAAACTCTCAGAAGAGGCTGCTGGTTTGGTTTATCGCTCTACTGTCATTCTGTGCACACTTTAGGCTAATTGGACCTCCAGTTTAACGTGGATTTCGAACCACTCACAAACATCCATGGATTCGAATTTAAAGCCTGTGGTATCAAACGCCAAAGAGCTAGCCAATTGACCATCGCTGCATCGAAGAGGCTGCTGATACCAGAAGTAAATATTTTCGTACATATCGGCAAAAGTCTACAAGAAACTTTTCACCAGTAGTATGTGTGGTGGTCTAGTGGTCAAGCCGCTTCGGCGATTGGTGTCACATGCTTCAGGTTCTAATCAGGCGTGGCATGGATGTTTGCTAGTGGTTTGGAATCAAGTTAAAACTGTAGGTCCCGATCTGTTTAGCCCTCATGCGCACAAGATAACCGTAGAGCGACGAACCAAGCCAGTAACATGTGATGAAGATATAATTAACAGTTTATTGTTGTGTTCGCACTCTTTTTTTGTACACTAGGTTATATTTTCTTTAAGCCGTAGGTCACGGTCTAATATGACTATAAAGCGTCGGGCATAGTGCTGATAACCCTACCCCGTAAAAAGAAAACATCTGCTGTCTAGAAATCTGCCGGTAGGCTGATGGCCTTGGCCCGTCTTTGATAATGAGGATATATTTTGCATTCAAAATGTAACATTTAATATCAATTATATAACAAGCTATTTTATGATATTTTGGATAGATGAAATATTTCCTATTAGTTGATGTACTAGTATAATCTAAATAAATAATCAATATCATTAAAAAGAAGAGAATGAAAGTGAAAATTGATCCCTCAGTGCTTTTAAATTTCATAATCGGAGAAGGGGGTTTTCCCTTTAAAATTGTCTGAATGTGCATATTTCATTTCCTGTTTTTAAAAATTATGTAAATTTGATTACCCATATCAATCTCTTTTGAACTTTAGACTAATGCAATTTTTTAGAGCGAAATACAGCCGTGAAAGTTGATTTGTTTATACAGAGGAATTAGCTCACTGTAAAATGTTGAGAAATTCATACGCGTGTGTGTTGAAATTGATAAAGCAAAAAATGAATTTAAAGAAATAGATGATAAATATTTAATCTTGTACGTTGTTGATAAAGCAATGATGAGAAATAAATTAAAATAAAAAAAGAATGTAACGGGGCTTTAGAGAACAAAGAGGTAAATAATTTTTATTTATTTATTTTAGATTATTTTATGTCTGAAAACTGTTTTCAATGTAGGCCGCATAATGAAACTTATTGTGCCAAAGTTATTTAATATGGCAATCTTGGTAGCTGCGGAGTTAACACACTCCACCCTCGTCTCCCCTACTCAATCCCAAGAAACAAAAATTTTTAATTTTTCCTAAGTATTGTTATTTCTTATCCCACTTGGTAGACAGCAACATCTAGCTAGACCATGTCCAAGAACCCTTGTGGTCTCATGGAAGGAGGAAAAGTGAGGGGGCAGCTTTTGCTGTGATGCACCCATAGGTAGAAGTCTGACTTGGCTCAGTGACGCTGACTTTTTTACGGGGTAGGGTTGTCTGCCCAGCGCCCAAGTCATATTAGACAGGTACCTACGGCTTAAAGTGGATTCCGAACAACTACAAACATCCATGGCATTTGCCCAAAACCGGTGTCTCTGAACGCCTAGTCACTCGGCCATCAGGTCCCATTTCCTAAGTAAGGATTTATCGTGTCTACTTCTTCTCAGTACGGAGGCCTGATGGCCAATTGGCAAGCGCTCTGGTCTTTGGTACCACTGACTTCAGGTTTGAACTAACTTTTGCGGTTGGTTTAAGATTGTATGAAAGAGTTACAGCAATGTGCGAAGCTCTAACTCAATGTCACTGAAACGAAAATTTTAATTAGACACATCATTATCCTCATCATCAGTGGCGCAGCAGCCCTATAGTGGACCAAGATCGTCTGCCTACTGGGAGATTTCGAGATATGAGATGTTATCTTTTTTGGGGTAGGATTGTCAGTCCTACGCCCAATGCTCTACGGTCATTTTAGACCGGGACCTACTGTTTAATGTGGATTCCGAACCACTACAAACATCGATGTCACCGCCGGGACGTGAAATGAGGATTTCACAAAATTCCTCAAGAGAAATTTTAATTCCATCAAGACCATACGTATACATACCAAACGGAAAGTACTCTTTACTAATGAGTGCAGATTTTGTTTTCAAAGTGATTCAAGAAGATGCTTGTTGATCTGTTCCAAGAACCAGCATTTATTCCAATCGTATCCATAATAGAGATAGATTGAATGGATTCAGTGAATGTATCTCTTTGGATAACTTTGTCAAATGAAGCACATTTACTTCTCAGTTATGTAGAGAAGTCATTCATGATCCAATTATTTACTTTTTCATTCATGCATAGTTGACATTATATTCTATTAGTAGACCACAAAATACTCGTTTGCTGGAGAATTATCTTCATGAAACTATTGAGCTTTTGGGTTGGCGAGCACATTATCCAGACTTGAGCCCATTCGAACATGTTTGAGGTGCTTCAGCCAGACTTATTACTACACTGACGTCCCTTCTAATCCTTCAAGATTTTCGAACTGTTTTGACAGACTGAGTTAATATATACCGACTTTTGTCGTGTCTGTATAGCTGCTAACGGGAATCACATTCCATATTGAAGCTAGTCACACATTGAATTTAGATGTTATGCATTGGTTATGCTTCCATGTTCTGTTTTTCAAAGCTAGAAAATAAGCGCATTATTTTTCTTTCTCGCTTGATTTGTAAACCATTGTTTGATTATCGTGTTTGCTACATTATATTTATTTGAACAGAAATTTCACAATCAAAATTTTTCTGTTTTTCTTTAATTTTTGAAAACAATATAAAATGCAGCTTTTTATCAATAAAATTCAGTAGTTTGAAGTTTTCTCTTTTTGAAGTTTTACCGATCACATTTGTTTTTCATAACTTTCTCTGACCTTTTAAGAAAAGAATTCGCTTTCGTAGTCTGAAAAGAAATTTTTATTTTTGTAGTGTCTGGGTGGATAGCGTTTGTGGTTATTGAAGAAATTAGAACTGACCTTTCTGTTAAAACTTCTTTATATCTCTTTTTCACAGATTTAAAAGATTTTATCTTTTTACTTTGTATATTGCTCTCTATCCCAGAGTGTATTCTTTTGTTTTTAATTATAAAATAGGAATCGATTTACCTCACATTTTTTTCCAATACGGGACAGTTATATATAAAAAACTACGATTTACTAATTTGTTCACAATTTACAGTTAGATCTCATCCTTAGAGATGCCACCATTACCTCCTAAACTCATTATAAATTATTTATTACCTTTCAAGTGATTTTACCTTTTTATTTTGTAAATTACTCTACTCCCTTATGTAAATTTTAATCCTTCATAATTCATTATTTCTCTTTATATAATACTAATTACCTCTCCATACTCATTATTATACATTGTCAATTACCTACTGTCCTACGAAGAACGCCTTCCATCGATTTTCTTCAGTAGAACGGTTCTCACATTGTATCACATGCTAGAAAAATACCTAACAATGGATCTGCTTTAATGCAGAAGTTAAAGTGCAAGTGGGCCTTATTTACTATTTTAAACGGTACTAAATTGTAGATTGGGACATAATCTAATATAACCTTCTCCTCTCAAGAAGAGTCAGGGCACAGCAATTTGAAAAGATATTTATTAAGGGAGCCGTTTCTTAATCGTTTACATGCCGCAGAAATACCTGAGCAGCCAGCCTAATGGCGTTGAAGCATATTTTCAGTGTAAATGGACCTAATAAATTATTTTGAGATACTAAAGTGTAGATTCTAACCGAATCAATACTTTAGTACCTCTCAAATTGTGTAGATTCTAACCAAATTCTAAAAGAATCAACACTTTAGTACCGCTCAAAATAATTTATTAGGTCCATTTACACTGACAATATGCTTCAACGCCATTAGGCTGGCTGCTCAGGTATTTCTGCGGCATGTGAACGATTAAGAAACGGCTCCCTTAATAAATATCTTTTCAAATTGCTGTGCCCTGACTCTTCTTGAGAGGAGAAGGTTATAGATTATGTCCCAATCTGCAATTTAGTACCGTTTAAAATAGTAGATTAGACCCATTTGCACTTTAAGGTAGATCCATTGTTAGGTATTTTCGGTTAAAATCTACAACCTTCTCTGAAGGGAAGCCACGGCCAGTTCTTTAATACTCCAATCCAGTTGTCGACAGCCAGGAATTGATATTATGTGGTTAGGGTTGATTCCAATGTCAGGAGTCGATAGAAAATGTCAAACACCTTCAATACAATACACAAATGTAGTTAATCATTCCTGTAAATCTTCCCAGAAATCCATCCACTTTTTTCTGGAAGTCAGTATTGATTAGAGTACCTATATTGCTCCCCATAAGTTAATATAACATTGTTTAAAATCCATTGATGCAGAAAAAACCCCTAACAATATTATAACATTATCGATTCGCCACCCAAGGGAACGTCGTGAATTTCTAGAAAAGAACATTGCAAATATATCGACAAAGACCTTGTTATTAGATAGAGACCAGAGATATTACATATGCTACTAAATTGTTTTTCGTTTTATATATATTAATAGTTGTATTTTAATATTTGAATTTTAAAAATAATAATAAAACTTTATCTTCAATTTTTTTAATATTATATTATCACGTTAAAATCGCAGAATAGGGGCCGTTGGCATTTGGCGGTAAAAATTGTTTTCGTTAAAGTGCGCCAAAAAAGGGTTATGATCGTGTGTGAAGTAAATCAAATAGTACAACAAGTTACCACATTTGGCATAAGTTACCACATTTAGCGACTTATCGCTCAGTTGGTGCCCAAACAAATCTCCAAATATCAACTTCCTCTATCTTGCGATCTGGCTATTATTATATTATATTATTATTTATTTATTGCTTATAAACATATAAATAGTTGAACTTAAAATATTTATAATTTTAATAAATTTCTTCTCACTTTGACAGATTTAGTTTACATACAAGGACTTAGCTTAAGCATAACATCTAACAAATAATTGAAATGAATCCCATTAACATTATAAACAAGTGAACGTCCCGCGGATACCCTCGGTAGTTACGTTGGGGTAAAGAGTATCGCATATGTATGTATATCAATGTTTGGAATGTATATATCCTGAATCAAACATATGATTTTTATCCTGAAAATTCCTCAGGAACGGAAAAGCTAAATTAACGCCAAGGAAACCGTGGGGTATCCACTTGTAAAAAAGTACTAATGAGATTTATGTAATTATAATTTTTCACTGACAATAGTGGATCAATTTTATTTGTACCAATTATTAAAAGAGATTTAAGATGCTCATCTGTTAACTTAGATCTATAAACATTTTTTGTGTACTTCATTTTGGAATGAAGCGAATTTAGCAAGCGTATGCTTGTTCAGAGCGCGTACTCGACGACTAGTCTAGAAATTATAGATAATGGCAGAACAATTAAAACGGTTTTAGCCCTCGGTACTTACTGGAATAAAAAGTATGGCCCGAAGGCTGAAAAGTTTGGAGACCCCTGAAATAGAGGATATTTTGTGGATACACATACTCCTCGAGCCTCAACGTCCAGTATCCAACTTTCCAGTGAACTGATTAATCATGCGCAGCCGTGACAGAGTCATGGAAATTTCTTTTTTCTTCTTCATTGGCGCAACAGCCCCATGGTGGGCCAAGGCCGTCTGCCTACTGGCAGATTTCGAAACGGGAGATATTTTCTTTTCACAGGGTAGGATTGTCAGTCATACAGTCATATTAGACCGCCACCTATGGTTTAAAGTACATTCCAAACCATTGCAAACATTCATAGCACCGCCGAGCATCGAACCCGAAATTTGTTCAACCAAGCGACAGAGAGCTAGTCACTCGCGCATCAGGCCCCTCCTGGATGTATACGGCTTTATTTCGCTTATCGAAATCGTAAATCCAACAGGACAATACTTAAGATTTAAAACCAGGAATTCTTTACCTTTTTCTTCTTCAGTCAGCGTTCGTCAGTCAAGATTCGACACTGTGCCGTCCCCTCGTAGCTTCTGTCAATGGTCGACATCGTCAAGTGCCCTGTAAGATGGAAGGTGGTCTGCAGTGCCGTTACGGTCGGAGCAAAGTGGGCAGGCTGACGAGTCAACGTCTCCGCTGCGGTTAAGATGTTGAAGAATTCTTTACCAAATTAACAACATAATTAATATAATTTAAGGTAATGTTTGTTCTAGTGTCCTAACGGCCGAGGGATTAGCACTCTGGCCCACAGTGACACGGGTTTCTGGTGCAATGGATGCTTGTAGTGGTTCATAGTCCACTTTAAAAACATAGATCCTGGCCTCGTATGGCTGTTGGTGATAGGACTGACAACCCTACCCCGTAAAACGAAAACATCTCCTGTTCCTGAATCTGCCAAAAACAGACGCCCATGGTCCAACATGGACAGTAGTACCAGGGAGTTAGTTAATTAATGTTTGTATTAATCAAAAAGTTTTTTTTTTTAATATTTTATCCATTTCTTCCTTCAATTAAGGGATTTATTTTCTCCTGTGAAAAATGTATCGCAAGAGTCGCGCCCTATATTTTTGAGCGCCGGTGACCTTTCTGATTATTTTTGAGAGTTTTTAGAGAAAATTATCAGATATAAGATACGTGCAAACTCTCTAATTATGTTAGAATGTTTATCACACAATGCATAATAGAAAAGTAGCTACTTCACTTATCAAATTATTGTGGAATCTATAACTCATGGAAGGATGTCATCCCGTAGTGCAATACTCTTTATCAACAAGAGAGGTGGAGCTTGTTTTCACTCCAAACGATTTCTTTTGACCTTTGGAGTATTTTCTGAAACCTTTTCGAACCAATCATATTTTCTACGATTTCCGTTCCATAATGATTGGAAGAATAGAATTTTCTATCGTTATTTAGATAAGATACTTTATTTTTAAAATGTTTTTTTTTTTCAATTCTGGATTTTGATAAGAGTCAATACCAACAATGTTAACAAAACAATAAAATGGAAAACTGTGTTTTTATGTAAACAAAAAAAAAAAAATAAAGTTTTTGCATACCGTAATTTTGGGGTGCATAGCGCGCATGCTCATAGGAAATTGCGGATGCATATTTGTAATAATGTTTCCTATGAGCATGCGCGCTAGGGAGAAAAAAATAACGGACCCCCAAATTACGGTATGCAAAAACTCTCTAATATCAAGCGGCCTGGTGGCCAAGTGGCTAGCGCTCTGGCATTTGGTATCCCAGGCTTCAGGTTCGAATCCTGACGGTGGCATGGATGTCTGTGAGTGGTTCGGAATCCACGTTAAACTGTAGGTCCCGGTCTGTTTAGCCCAAAGTGTGCACAAGATGACCGTAGAGCGACCCAAACCAAACTCTAATATCAATGCTTCAACAAAACACTTTAAAAAAGTTGAAAAAATGATTATTGAAAGATAAATAATAATTAAATATAAAAGATAATAGAGAGTTTTTGCATACCGTACGTTAGTTACCGTAGGACGTCCGTTAGCTTTTTCTCCCTAGCGCGCATGCTCATAGGAAACATAAAAAGCGCGCTAGGGAGAAAAAGTTAATGGACGTCCTACGGTAACTAACGTACGGTATGCAAAAACTCTCTAATATTTAAATATTCTCTGCCTGCTTTATGTATTAAACACATATCAGAGAAATCTTTTCGTTAAAACTTTTGTAATTTGATTTGTGTTAAAAACTAACTATAAGAAACCTAATCGTTACACACTATAAGATATAAAATTTAGAAATTTCGTAAACTAATATTCAAAAGAAGTTCTTTTATTTCTAGCAAACAGAGAACACGTTCGATTAGCTATCTTTACGCTACTTTCATTTAAAGTTGGGGGGAAAAGATGAAATTCCTCTGTTGTTGTTAAATAACACACATATACATATTTTTAATTTTTGTGTTTATAATTAAAATGTAATTGTGTTTTAAATTTGTTTCCGACTTTGTTTTAAATGCTTTAAATGCGTTCTTAAATGTTTTTTAATTTGTTTTAAATGAATTAAACTGCTGTTGCTGTTTCTTATCCCACTTAGTCGTTTCTCATCCCATTTAACTTTTGCAAATCGATCTCAATTTGGGTATTTGCACATCGTAATGGGTGTTGCGTCCGTTCTGTTTGAGCGTGTTTTGTGTTTGGTCATATTTCATTTTCGAAAAAAAAAAAAAAAGATTCGCAGGTGTAAGTTGAACCAAAAGCTCTAACAACTTGAACTAAGAGTCTGGTTTGCTCTGCTATCAATATTCAACTGTGCATATGTTGGGAGGATCACTGCATCACTCATTTAAAGTGAAGCATAAAACCTATTATATTAGATGTTCCAAGTTGCGTGCGCATCATGAGTTCACAGATTATAATTTAATTATTCTGCAGAATTTATAACTGTAAACTCATAAATAAAACAGGCAATATCTGTCGCATATATATTCGCAAATCTGTAATATCTGTAATATATATTCGCAAGAATATTATTTTAAAATCAAAGTTAATTTTTCTCATCATTTCGGCAGCTAACTTTTGAATATATGGATGCACACATAATGTATTTTTTAATAGATTTTTTTTCACTGCTTTGGCCATTATAATATAAATATATTTTGTAATAGTGTGATAAATCTCACGAGCCAGAAAAATTTTCAAGAGGGGCCGCGGATTGGCCACCCCTGATCTAGACCAAGTCCATGAATCCGTGTGTACTCAGACCGACAAATCATGTTAAAGGGTAAAAAATGCGGCTTATTTTTGTTCTTGACCTTGCAGCACAAAAGACATGGGGCACCCAAAGGGAGAAGTCTGTCTTTACCCCACCCTATTATACCCCTGGGAACTGAATACCCGTTTTAGCCGCCTGTTACATCAACATGGACTACAGTGGGGCTATTCTATAACCCGGACCCACACGGGAAATAAATTAAACTAAATAAGTTGTTGAAAATTATATCACAATTTTTATCAAATCGTTATTCTTGTAAGAATTATTTGATTATAGTTGTAATCAGTAATTACAATTAAGGGAGGAGTCTGAATTTACCCCACCGGTTATACCGCCGAGCATTGGGTACCCATTTTAGTACCCGTACCCCACAATAATAAATACAATTCCCCGTATATTACTAAAAGTTTATTTCAGTTTTATCTACAACACATAAATCATTAGTAGAGGATGAATTCAATATATGTAAATAATAATTTTGTAGAAATACAAAAACATCATCACTGTTTTGAGAAAATTCCATTTAAAATAAAGACAAAATTTTTACATATTTTAAACTTTCTAGATTCTATACAATACATATTTAATTATGGGTATGTTATGTTATCTTATTTTTACCACTCTTTTTTTTATTTGCAAAAAAATTGTCTGTTTTTTAAAAATAACTTTTCACCGAAGTGGCTAGAGGGCCAGCCAATTGGCCGCAGAAGTCAAAGGAGGGACAGAGTTTGGTTTGGTTTGTCGCTCTACAGTCATTTTCTTCACACTTTAGGCTAATTAGGCCGGTACCTACAGTATAACGTGGTTTCCGAACCACTCACAAACATCTATGTCACCACCAGGATTCGAACCTGGAATCAGTGGTACCAAAGGACAGAGCGCGAACCAATTGATCATCAAACCACCATTTATGCTGGACTGAAATTTGAAATTTAACTATTATCAAATAATGCGTATACACATCAAGGTAACATATTACTGATATCTTAGAAAGGTATTCTAATTATACCTAATATTTTTTTGGGGGGAAAAACTCAATGTGAAAAATAGCACTTAAGTATTTGAATATTAGTAAGAAAAATGATTTTTAATTATTTATCATTATATTTAAATGCATATATTGATTGAACTGACATTTTATTGCGGGTAATAAAGCTGATGTTCTTTTCTGTCAAATCTATTAACTATTTTAATTATAAGTTTAAAGAGATCTCTTCTATTAATATATTGCTAAAACAAAAAGCTTTTAGGATATTTAATAGCGAAAATTATTCAGAAATACAACAATATTTTCCGATTTTTTTGTGTAATTTTTTTAATTTTATTTTTATTTATTTTGTATTATTATTTTTTTTTTATTTATTTTTACTGTTGTAAGCCATTTTCTACATGAATATATTAGCTTCGTTGGACCACATTCACATACCTTCATAAAATATTTTAATTGTAAAAATAATTGTTAAGCATAAAAGCTAATGAATAATTTACATATCCCTCATGACCATTGTACAATAATAAGTCATTGTATAATAAATATCCCTTTCTCTGTTTAAAATTTTTTTTAATTCGTTGAACAAAATCAAATATAAATAATTCTAATAACAGAAATGGGAAATATTTTATAAAAGTGGGGAACTTTTAAAATGAAATTCATAATTCTTACATTATAAGTACAATTTAATAAGTATTTTACATTTGCGCGATATAAAAATGGAATTGTATTGTTTTTCACAAAATGTATATATAGTGAAAAACAAAATATGTTAATAATTATACTAAATTCTATAAGTTTTTATACTCTAAATGTTGGTATTTTTTTAATTGTTTTTCAGGGTTTTGTAGATTTTTAAACTTTGTTGAACATACACAAATATAAATAATACTAATTACAGAAATAAGAAATATTTTATAAAAGGGGAAAACTTTTAAAATAAAAATTCATAATGCTTAAATTACAAATACAATTTAATAAGTATTTTACGTTTTAAAAGATAAAACATTTGTTTTACATTGTTGAAATATAAAAATGGAAATTGTATATCACTTTTTTAAAATTTATAGATAGTGGAAAATAAAATATACTACCAATTTATAAACTGCTATAAGTTTTTATACTCTAAATTTTTGTATTTTTTAATTATTTTACAGAGTATTATGATTTAAAATTTTTGTCTCCTGATTTATGCAGAATAAGTACCTAAATTTAATTAATATTCCATAAATTTTTGTGCTAAAGCATTTTTAAAGGGTATTTTTTATATTATAGAAATTTGTTTCATAACTGATTAGCCACTTAACAATGATAACATGTATTCTACAGTTCTTAATATAGAATATGTGAGTGAAACTAAATTATCGAAATCTGATAATTATAATAATTTGTCATAAAATTGTTGATGTTCACATTAAATAGATTTTATGCATGTAAATTTTTTTTCAAAAATAGCATTTTAATTTTTTTATTAAAAAAGAATACTTCTTGGATTTATTTTTAGTTTATCATTGCTGTATTAAAAAATTGACCGCATACAAATATTTAGTTTACTCTATCATGGAAAAATAGAAAAATGAATGTTTAAGTTAATTAAAAATAGAATTTAAACCTATATAAAAGAATTATATTGGAAAATATCTATATTTAAAAAATAACAATAACAAACTTAAAATATTTACCATTTTCAACTATATCTTCAAATATTACGAAGAAAATTTCGAAAAATAAATAAATGATAATTCTAAATCTCCATCACTCAAATATATGCAACGTATTTAAATGTTTATTTAAATGAAAGCAGACGATTATTGAACTACTGGAATTTGCTTCCATTTAAATTTATTGTTAAATAATAAATAATAAATAATAATTTTGATACCAAATTTTTTTTTTTTATTTAATAAAAAATTAATTATAATTGTTTTTGTGATTTTTTTTTTTAGTTTTTTACCAATAAAAATATAAATTCTGATACAAAAAATTGGAAGCATAGATAATTCTTAAAATTATTTTATTCTACAAACATAACTGATGAAAGCAGACAATTATTAAACTGGAAATTCGGATGCGAATCTTTACTATGAAAAATTAATTTTTATTTTTATTAAACTATAACTTTTTAATCACACACCAAATAAAAATAAAGGATTCAATGAAAAAAATTGGACTCTAAGTGTTAATTTAAAATTGTAAGTATACTTCCAAATATCTAAATATCTTGTTTTATATAAGAAAAAATATTATATAGTAAATAATCTTTATTTAGATGGTATTTTAAACTATGTTCTCGATCATAAATGGAATAAGTATGAATGTTTTTCTTTAAATTTAGATTTAACCGAAGGCTACTTTAAAACTTTTACGGTGTAATATGTATATATTAATGTAAAAACCTGGTCATATAAATAAACAAAATTATTTTGGAAATGTTTTCTATATCCAAAACACATTTTCAATAATTTTATCATTGAATCCTTATTTTCAAGTTTTTCACTAAAAGAAATTCCTTAAATCATATATTCAGAGCATGACGTATTCAGAATTTTTATAAATATTTAACAAAATATTATTTGTTATATTCTTATTACTATTTTTATTTAATATTAAATAAATAATTTAATTCTATATAATTTTTCGATTAAATTTTAGAATAATATTACATAAAAACTAGTTAAAATATTAAGTTTTCAGGAATGTTTCTATGTTTTCCAGAAATCTCTATAAGACTTACGACATTTTTCCCAAAAAAATGATAATGTTTTATATTATAATGATATCTAATAGAGACATTTTAATTAGAAAAATTTAGAATAATATCCAGTAAAAACTAGTCCAAATATTGAGTTTCTAGGAGGCTTTCTGTTTTTCCCAGGAATTTTTATAGTACCTATGACATTTTTCCCAACAAAATGATAATGTTTTATATTTTACTGATATCTAATAAAGACATTTTAATTAGCTTAACACCTAATGATAACAAATATTTACAAACCTAATAAATGTAGTAGGATTATTTAATAACTTTATTTCGGCTGAATATTATCCAAAATATTGTTTCTACTTATTTCAAAATTATTTAAATGTGTGAAAAATATAAGCATTTATTAATAATTTATTATTGCATTGTTATTTAAACATAGAATAAAGAAAGAAACTTTCAGTGAAAAAAAATTCCAAAACGCGCTTTAAAAATATATTTTTATTTTATTATTAATTGCTTTAAACATTTAAGCAAATAAATAAGAAAACCTCACTTTAATGTTATTTTTATGAGCAGGTAATTATTTTAATATTTTAAATATTATATATCAAAAGATGAACGATTCAAAGGGCCGTAACTTCAATTAATAATACTTTAATTACATGTATATTATACTTTGCATAACGATATTTATTAAATCTTAACAGCTGTGCTAGCTGCAGTAGTTCTTGATTTGAGAACTCTTAAGTATTTTCGGAAATCCATGTTTTGACAGCTGTCTTCAACGGTAACGGTATCACCTGTCTAATAACCATACGGTCATTTCTCAATACCAGCATATCTATTATGACTAATAAAAATACTCTATAAAGCTGAAAATAAAATACTAAAAAATACTATTTAAAAACCATACATAAAAGTAATGTATGGTTTTTAAATAGTATTTTTTAGTTGATTTTTTTTTTTTTGAATGAAAATTAGGGCCAACATAAATTTCAAAGAATCATTGTCAATATAGATTTTGTTTTAAATTTAAATGTAAACTTTTTAGCTTTTTTCAGAAAAATGGGGGTTAATTCGATTCCGGACCACCAAGGAAATTTTAAAGAAAATTGGAATTTTAAAGAAACAATGGTGCAAATGAAATTTTAAAGAAATAAGAACACTTTAAATAATTGAGTTTTGCCTTTCTGATTTAAATGTAATTTGTCTTCTATAATTCTTGTTCTAAAAAGTCGCTAACATTCATCAGACAGTTCAGATTTTTTGTAAGTTGCAAATTCTTAAATATAAATAGTATTGATATCTAAATAAAAAATTTTTATACAATTTCTTTATTTTAATATAAAATTTGAAATAATTTTGTGCTCACCATAAATGAGAATTTTTTCAAATTTAATTTTTCAAAAGCTAAAGAATTATGCTTTTTTAATAAATAAAATATCAATTAATTATTTTAGTAAGTATTTTATGGAAAGATATATTTGAATCAATATATAACGCTTTACTTTTCGCAATAAAATGATTTAAAAAGATTCAACTAAAAGATCTATGTTTTCATTAAATTGTATATGCGAAAAAAAAATTTCATATGGGTGTATTAAATATTCATATCTTCAAAATTTAAGTTACAAAGAACTTGGAACTATTTTAACCTAATTAATTTCAATCGATGTAACGACGTACAAAAACAAATTTAAAAATTAAGAATAAAAATTTTTTTCTGAAATGTAATTTTGCTTTTACTGAAAAGGAAATTAAAATATCCAAGCAAAAAGGTGTGTTAAATATCGTGTTTTAAAAAAAAAAGAGACTATAGTACAGTATATTTAAAAGATTATATGTATATAATCATTAAAATATACTGTATATTAGAGATCACTTGCTTCTGAAATTGCAAACAGATTTCTACAGATTCAGCAATATATTAGATGCATAAGACCTAATTCTGCAGCTCAATGGCCCTATCACCATGCAGACCTAGACTCTATTTTTTTAAAAAGTAAAATCTTTAATTTTAAAAATTATTATTATTTAAAATATCAAGATAAATAGAGATTTCAAAATTTAAAATTGAGACAAAAAATTTTGAGAAGCTGAAAGTGATTTTGTTTAGTTTTTTAACATTTATTTTAAAAATTACTTACTCCTTTTCTACCTGTATAGCTTTAACGATACTTGCATTTACATTATTTTTATTATTTTGTGTAACCTCTTATATTTAAAAAAGCAAATTTAGTTGAAAATAATATTTACAAAATTAATGGAGTTAAAGAATGAATACTCGCTTGATTTTGTACATAGTTACGCATTTACTTTTTTTTTTTCAGTTGCTACTTTTTTTTTGTTTCGTAAAATCCTTGTATTTCATTTTTCCATTTTTTTATTCATTAATTATACAACTCATGTTCTAGAGAAAAAGCATGCAGATGTTATTCTGATAATGGAATAAATTGTAGTTGAATTGCAGTTGAAATGCATTTTGAAAAAAATTAAAACCAAACATTATTATACAACTTTTAATTTTTTCTTTTCAATTAAATAACTTGAACTACTTCAAAGAAACATATTTTTTGTTGTTAATTCTATACAGAGAAACTCCTTATCGATGTTAAAAATACTAATGCAAAAATACTCATGTGTGTATGTGTGTGTGTGACATATTTTTAAGTATTCACGAAATATCATTCTAAATTATTAAAATGTACTTGGTGGTTTTATGCAAGCGTAAGAGACAAATTTAATCCCATACAAATAAATTAAGTTATTAATCAGAATTTTAAATATTTTACGTACTTAAAACTAGAATTTCTTATTAATCAGTTAATAATTGCTGATAAATTTTTCAATTCATATAAATAGATTATTGCCATACACTGCTAAAAGTACTAAAAACCATGTAGCATAATATTTCTGCTCGTGGGATGACATAGTCTATAAAATTCCCCTATATTTACAAATATTTATAAGAATAGAATTCTAGTTCAATTCTTATAAATAAATTATGCTATGAATCTGAATTTTTAATATTTGATATATTTAAAACTAGAATTTCTTACTAATCAGTTAGTAATTGCTAATGAATTATTCAATTCGTATAAATAGATTATGCAATGAATCAGAATTTTAATATTTGACGTACTTAAAACTAGAAATTCTTACTAATCAGTTAATAATTGCTAATGAATTTTTCAATTCGTATAAATAGATTATGCAAGGAATCAGAATTTTAATGTTTGACGTACTTAAAACTAGAAATTCTTACTAATCAGTTAATAATTGCTAATGAATTTTTCAATTCGTATAAATAGATTATGCAAGGAATCAGAATTTTAATGTTTGACGTACTTAAAACTAGAAATTCTTACTAATCAGTTAATAATTGCTAATGAATTATTCAATTCGTATAAATAGATTATGCAAGGAATCAGAATTTTAATGTTTGACGTACTTAAAACTAGAAATTCTTACTAATCAGTTAATAATTGCTAATGAATTATTCAATTCGTATAAATAGATTATGCAAGGAATCAGAATTTTAATGTTTGACGTACTTAAAACTAGAAATTCTTACTAATCAGTTAATAATTGCTAATGAATTTTTCAATTCGTATAAATAGATTATGTATGAATTTTTCAATTCGGAATCAGAATTTTAATGTTTGACGTACTTAAAACTAGAAATTCTTACTGATCAGTTAATAATTGGTAATAATTTTTTTTCAATTGATGCAAACTAAATCTTGTGCTTATCAAAAATTGCTCCTCGTTATTTTTTGTAAATTTTCTAAATAACTTAAAACTTAAAATTAACTGAAACTTAAACCTATAACTTAAAATTTTGCTCTTCTTTCAAATCATCCGATCTCTACTGGAGAGATTTTTCGTTTAATCATGATTTGATAAACGTTTGAATTTGCGGTCAATTTTTGGAAAAATAATCAACTTCCTCAGGCAGTTAGGCACTTGCTGATATTTTTTATTCGAGACTTATCGCTTCCCACCCCTTTATCAACATTTTTGTACCTACCTCCTCGATACAATTGGACAAGAAAAGGTATTTATACAACTCATGTTCTACAGAAGAAGCATTCAGGGGTTGTTTTGGTAAAGAAGTTCATTGGAGTTGAGCTGCAGTTCAACTGAATTTTGAAAAAAGTAGTTTGTAAATGAAAAAAATGTAAGTCTTATTAATTATTATTATGTATTTTTCTGGTTTATTTATTTTGTTTCTATACAGTCATGAATATGTGATTTTTATTTTGTTTTAAAATCACATTAAGAAAATTAATTTTGAAAACCAAATATGTTTAATTGATTTTAATATAAAATATGTGCTACTATTTGAACAGGAAAAAAAAATTTTTTTGATGTTAGCATAACATTTAAGTAAATAATTCATCATTTAAAATATTTAAATAATCATAAAAATCTGACTTTAATAAAAAAAAACAAGTAATATAAAAAAAAAATTTTTAAAGTCAATTCCTACTTTTTTTTCACTATATTGGAGAAAGTAATTTATGAATAATTTTCATTCATTTTTTTTTTAAGTTTATCTGGCGCCATCTATTGGTAGATATATACAACTTAAATCTAAAATAAAACTAAAATTAATTAATTAAATTTAATTACTGAATTAATATTTGAAAAAACTGTATTAACATCAAGTGTCATCCACTACAAGTTTATAAAAATGTATTTGAACTTGAGTGGATGAATAAAATGTATTTTATAAACGATTGAAAATTTGAACAAGATATATATATATATATATATATATATATATATATAGGGAGAGTGTGAGCTAATAGAAGGAATTGAAATAAATAAAATTTTTAGAGATATCTTTCCTAAAATAAAAAAAAAAAAACTATTTAAGTAATATTTTATTTTATTTTATTGTAAGTATTATTTTATTTTCGAATGTCATTTAGAAAATTATTTTTGGAAAACAAATAAATGTTGATAAAAAATTAAATTTTATTTTGATTTAGCAAAACAATTTGTGAAAAATAGCAGCTGGTAAATGCCAGCTGTAAAATTAACTTTTTTTAAGTTTACAATGTTTGATATTGTTGTTCCTTTAAGTTATTTTAATATAAAATATGCGCTACTATTTGAACAGCAAAAAAGAAATTTTTGATGTTAGCATAAAATTTAAGTTTAGAATTAATCAAAATATTTAAATAATCGTAAAAATTTGACTTCAATAAAAAATAAATAAAAATTTTAGATATATCTTTCCTAAAATTTAAAAAAAAATTATAAGTATTTAAATACTGACTTAATGATAATAAATTTAAAAATTTCCTGCAATATCAATTAATTTCTAAATAATATGTTTATACACAAATACACAATTTATGAAACAGATTTTGAACGGAAATGTTTATTGAATATTTCTCAAATATAATTAAATTTAAATGATAACCTCACCCCATATATATATGCATACGCGTGTGTGTCTGTGTTTTTAAAGCAGTTTTATATATACATGAATAATAGTTTAAAAGTAATAATAGTATAAAGTAAATAATAGTTTACTTTTTGTTAAAACTTTACTGTTTACTTATAAATTAAAATTTTTCATCTATAAGACTGAAGAAGTATTATATAATAACAAATATACATACACTGAAGTGACAAAAGTCATGGGATACCTCTTAATATCGTGTCGGCCCTCCTTTCACCCGGCGAAGTGCAGCAACTCGACGTCGCATGGACTCAACAAGTCGTTGGAAGTCTTCTGCAGGAATATTGAGCCATGCTGTCGCGATAGACGTCCATAATTGTGAAAGCGTTGATGGTGCAGGATTTTGGGCACGAACAGACCTCTCGATGATGTCCCATAAATGCTCGATGGGATTCATGTCGGGCGATCTAGGTGGCCAGATCATTCGTTGGAATTGTCCAGAATGTTCTTCAAGCCAATCGCGAACAGTTGTGGCCCGGTGACATGGCGCATTGTCATCCATAAAAATCCCATCGTTGTTTGGGTACATGAAGTCCATGAATGGCTGCAAGTGATCTCCAAGTAGCTGAACATAAGCATTTCCAGTCAATGTTCGGTCCAGTCGCACCAGAGGACCAAGTCCATGCCATGAAAAAACAGCCCACACCATTACGGAGCCACCACCAGCTTGAACAGTGCCTTGCAGACAGTTTGGGTCCATGACAGTTTGGGCCACACTCGAACCCTACCATCAGCTCTTACCAACTGAAATCGTGACTCATAGGACCAGGCCACGGTTTTCCATTCATCTAGGGACCAACCGATATGCTCACGTGCCCACGAGAGTCGCTGCAAGCGATGTCGTTCTGTCAGTAAAGGCACTCGAGTCGGTCTTCTGCTGGAATAGCCCAAGAAAGCCAAATTTCTCCGCACAGTTCTAACAGACATGTCCCTTGTACGTCCCACATTGATTTCTGCGGTTCTTTGACGCAGTGTTGCTTGTCTGTTAGAATTTACGACTCTTTGCAGACGTCGCCGGTCTCGGTCGTTAAGTGCAGGCGGTCGACTGCTGCGCTGTCCATGGTGGGATTTTATGCCTGAAATTTCATACTCTGGGCACACTCTTGACACAGTGGGTCTAGGAATGTTGAATTCCCTAACGATTTCCGAAATGACATGACCCATGCGTCTAGCTCCAACTAACATTCCGCGTTCAAAGTCTGTTAATTCCCGTCGTGCAATCATCATCACGTCAAAACCTCTTCACATGAATAACTTGGAACAGAAATGAAAGCACTGCGCATTTATACCTGTTCTACGCGATGCTACTGCCATCTGAAAATTTGCATATTGCTATCCCATGACTTTTGTCACTTCAGTGTATATATATGTTTGTTTGTGTGTGTGTATAAGCAAAGTTCATGAAATATTATATAAAAATATAAAAGAAAATAATTTTTTACTGTTGACTCAGTAAAAGCAGCTGCCTCAATACTTTACTTATTTCTAATCTGTATTTCAGCGTTATGATCTTTCTCTAAATATCGTGATCGATGAATTCCCTTTGTCATAGTATCATAGTACTGGGTTAGGACGAGGGGAATTTTATAGACTATGTCATCCCACGAGCAGAAATATTAATCCATATGATTTTTAATACTTTTGGCAGTATGTGGCTGTTGATAAAGCTATCTTTCTGATTTAACCTTTTCTATTTTGTGAATAGATTCAACCGTCCATTTTTTTATCCTCCTTATCACTTTTTTAACCTCCCTATCGTTATGTATCAGTTAGTAGCTAAAAAAGGAATAGTTTATGCAGACTACTATTTCTTTTTAATTTATCACATAAGTTATAAGATATAGTTATATATCAGATTTTAAGTTATTAAATAAAATTCATAAGTTTTCAAATAAACTCATTTACATTTCATGGAAATTTATTTATTTATTGCATCAAACTAGTAGCATTAAAAAATTATTCACTAATTTTTAAACATCAAAATTTTGTACAGTTATTTTATTCTTATTTGCTGATGGTTTTTTTATAGATTACTTTTACTGTTTAAATAATTTTACAGAAATTTTTATATGAATAATTTTTTATTCATATGATTTTTTTATTATGATTAATAAAGATAATATTTTTAATACCTTTAATGATTATAAGATAATTTTTATTATCTTTAATGATTTTTAACCTTTAATGGTTCAATGCAGGCTTGCGGCTTGCCTTGAACATTTTTCCGGACCCTGAGATTTATCACACTTTTACAAAATATATTTATTTTATAATTGACAAACTAGTGAAAACCAATGTATTAAACAAATGCATTATTTGTGTAATACACAATACAGTCACATATATTCAAAAATTAACTGATGGAATTATGATAAAAAATTAACTTTGATTTTAAAATAATATTTTTGCGAATATATGGCAAATATTACCTGTTTTATTTGTTATGAGTTTACAGTTATAAGCTCGCAGAATGACTAAATTATATTCTGAAACTCAAGATAAGTGGAGAAACAAATATCGCACTAGTAAAATAAGTACTTTTTAATGATTTCATTTTTTTATTTCATTTATATATATGTATATATTTTATATTTCATTTTTAGTGCTATATATTTCTTTACAATGTGCGATTAGTATCATTATTATTATATTATCTATGTTTACATGTAAGAATAATAGTAAACACAAAAGTAATAACTCATTATGGTTCAATTTTTCACTCCAAAAAATGTCTA
The DNA here is from genome assembly GCA_021605075.1 of Caerostris darwini. Lineage (NCBI taxonomy): Eukaryota > Metazoa > Arthropoda > Arachnida > Araneae > Araneidae > Caerostris > Caerostris darwini. Next base: position 176,401 of record BPLQ01004773.1, read on the forward strand.
TAGTGGGTCTAAATCTAATATTTGAATATATAATTTTACATGCAGCCCGCGGAGTTAGGATGCATTTCCAAAGTCGCCCACAAGATCATTTAAGTTGGCCACCCATGGTTTAACGTTTACTTTTAATGGTTTAAATAATGATTGTTTTTTTTTAACTTAATTCCACAATATAACATTTACTTTACTAACGGAAAAACTTACAAGGTAAATTTACTGTTATAAAAAGTTTTTATATTTATGAATTAATTTATCACAATTATGAAATTTTGAAGTTAATTTCTCCCTTTCTATATATGTTTCGATTTCTAAGGAGTTAATTTTGATTTAAATTAGCCATTAAAATAAAAAAATTAAAAATTTGGTACCTATAAAAATCAGAAAAAGTTTCAATTTCAACTTTTCAAGTGTTTGATAAAAATTTATTTTGATAAATATTATCACTCTGCATATTTATCTGAAATTATTTATACTCAAACTAGTGCAAGGTTTAAATATCTAAAAGGTCGAAAATAATTCTTTAGTTCAGCAATATTATACGTCAAATGTTATTACGTATTATAAAAATATCATTCTAATTAAATTCTTTTCCTTAATATTGTAAGGTGTAGAAGGTGTAATGTACCTACACTCACATCCATAAAAAATCGTTTAAAATAATTCTTTGCTAGTTGCACAAAAATAATTTTTCAAAAATTTAACAGAAAAAATTTCTGTTGAAATCATTGCTTGTTTATAAATACGTTTTGAATAATTAAGACAATTTATATGAATATATGAGAATTTTTCCGAAAACGAAAATTTTAAAAACATAATTATTTAAAAGAACACACAACGAAAGTTTATAAAAAAGAAATGTAAAATATGTAATTTTTACCAAAATATTGTTAAGAAATCACAGATTAAAAATAGTTTTTTTGTGTACAACTTAGAAAAATATGCAAAATTAGTATTTTTACTTTTGAACACAAATATTAAATTTATGTTGACTTTTGCAGACCTGTTTTCATTCAGAATATCCATAGTATAATTTGTTACATTATATCTATTAATGTCTTTAAAAAATTTTATTAAATATCATAAAAAATTATTGAAATGTACAACTTAGAAAAATACTTTTCTCAAATTATTTCTTTTCTTTTATTTTTCATTATTCCTTTCCTTTATTTATTTATTTTTTTTTTTTTCAAATTATTTATTTTATTTATTTATTTTACATTATTTGTTGCATTTTATTTTTTATTATTTCTTTCATTTATTTATTTATTTTTTCAAATTAATTCTTTTATTTTATTTTTTATTTTTTTTTCAAATTATTTCTTTCATTTTATTTGTATTATTGATTTTTTTTTTCAAATTACTTCTTTTATTTCTTTTTTTTTTCAAGATTACTTCTTTTTTTTTTTTTTTTTATATTTCGGGGGTTTTTTTCCCCCCAAAACTATTTTTTTTTTTTTTTTTTTTCCCCTCTAATTTTTGCTTTGTAAAGAATTAATCTTTACAAAGCAAAAAATTAAGTGTTTTAAGATTGTTAAGTGATTAAATGTTTAAGTGTTTAATTAAGTGTTTAAGATTTTTTTATATATATATATTCTACATTATCACCATGTAAATGAAATAAAAAATATCTCTGTTTGTAAGTTATTTTTAAAAACGCTCATATTGATAAAATAATTATTCGATATTTAATATTCATAGTTGAGATTAAAGAATTTATGATATTCTTACAAATTTTAACAAACAAGTTTATAAAGATTCGTAGATTTTATATAACATTATATAAAATGCATTTACATTGCGCTAAATTAAGAGTAATCGATAAAAAAAAATTCTTAAAATTTTAACTGAGCAATTTTATTTTTGTAGGTGTAGAGTTTTCAGCTTTATTAAGATTCATTAAAAAAATATACATAAAATGTATATTTTTCTACGCTTTTAGTTATGCAAAGCAAAATATTTGAAAGTAATAAATAAACAATAAAAAAATTCAAAGTTTTTTTTTTTAAATTACAGTAAATATTTGAATATTTTTGTGGTTATTTTTCATGTTGGACTTGTTAATTTTATGCATGGAATAACGGTTTAAATAAATAATATTTAAAAATATTGCATTAAGTCAGTTTTAGCCGTTTTTTAAATGTTTTTCAAAGCAAATGAGAAAAAAATATTTTTTTAAAAACTAAACAGATGATAAAAAATCAAAATTACTTTTGAGACACTATCCAAAGATAATAAGAAAATATTTATTTAAAACTATTTAAATTTTAAAAAAGATATTACAATATTAAATGTTTTTAATTTTTTGAAAAAACTTAGATTTAAAAAAAAAAAATCTTTTGTTCTAAAATCGTTTGCAATGATTGATATTAATTTTTTTCGAAAATAATTAAATTTAAAATTTAAAATGTTTTTAATTTTTTAAAAACCTTAGATTTAAAAAAAAAAAACTATGTTCGAAAATCGTTTGAAAAAGGAATTTAAAATCGTTTGCAATGATTGATAATAATTTTTTCGAAAATCATTTGTTTTTGCTCGTTTAAATAAAATGCACGCGAACTTACAGCTGTAAATAAAAGATTTAAAAAATACACGCAGTGGAGATATACAATTAGACTACAAAAATATACCAGGAAACTATATCTCTTTTAATGACTTCGAAATTCATGTTATACATCAATTTACTGATGTATTTTGAACTAACGCTTTTCGTTATTACAACAATATTTTTTTGATGCAATGGAATTATTGAAAATTTCGCCATGCATAAAATTGTGCAACCTTTGATCAGCCAGATATGCAAATGTAATCTCGTTATGCAAATTCGGTGTCATGTGCCTTATCTATATTGTGTGTTTGTGTTGTTTGATGATAACACTGAAGATGATTAATATTTATTTGTTATCGATTGAAATTTAATAAACACGTCACCTGAACTTAGCACTGTCGAATTGGGTACTTTTTTTATTATATCGAGGACTAGATCGTATCGACCATTTTCCTGTGAGTAGTCCAATGTTAGGCTGCATTGACGCACGCTACCCAGGGCGCACGTGTAGCTTGAAGATAAACTACGGCCACGAGTAACACACTCTACGATCATATTACACCGGGAGCTACAATTTAAAGTGGATTCCGAACCACTAAAAACATACGTCGCATCGCCAAGACTCGAATCCTATGGCATCGAGCGTTAGTCACTCGGTCATGAGGCCCATCGAATTACATCTTTGAAAAATGTAGAAAAAAGTACAGAACTTAATTTGAATTGAATTATAAAATAATAATTTCACTCCACTTATAAATATTATTAAAAAATTGCCAGATATATTTTTAAAATTTTCAGCCTGTTTAATTGATTCTAAATTTTAAACACTCACCTTTTAATTCAAGTAAAAACAAATACTATACATATTTCCTCCTCCATACTCGCCTCTGGTCTTTTGTACCACAGGCTTCAGGTTCTAATCCAGGTGGTGGCATGGATGTTTGTGAGTGGTTCGGAATCCACGTTAAACTGTAGGTCCCAGTTTGCTTAGCCCTCGTGTGTAAAAGATAACCGTAGAGCGACAAACCAAATCAACCTCCATAATCGCTTATATCGAATGCCTCTTTTAATGACTTTGAAATTTTCCAATACATTAAATAGGTTATACATTAATTTACAGATGTATTTCGAACCAAACCTTTTTGTTGTTCTAACACATATTTTTTGAGAAGCTAAGCAACACATATTTTTTGATAAAAAAAATAGCAAACAATTTTTGTGTGCGACCTTCCCAGGTTGAAACAACTACTGCTGAATATGAACTATACTATGAGTAGTTCCATAGTGATTGGGGATAGACCACGAGTTAAGAAATGTCTACTCTAATGATAAGTGAGGGATGCTGACTCCCTTCTTGAAGAATTGTCTTAAAAGGAGGATTTTTTTAAATTTTTTGGTGAAGAAGAGAGAGAGAGTTATGCGACGAGTCGACCAGAAGTATTTTTTCTTTTTTTCTCTGAAGTGAATGAATAGGTCGGATTTTCCTCCTTTTTACAAAGTGAGCTCCTTGTGGTTTCGTGAATCATGCCTTGTGATAGTTAAGGTCTTCCTTAGACGAGGTATTTAGATTCGTCGCAGACTCGAGAACTCTGAAAATCTGCGTTCTTGGAGTGAACTGAACTTGTCAATCAAATTATTTTGAATTTTCATTTTTTGTAAATAGAGTACTATATATAAATATATAATGCTTGTAAATAAATATTAAAGTGAATCTGAAAGTGGCCCTCAATTTGAAGACGTTGTAAGTCTAGTATAGGCCGAGACGTTACATTATTGTTGTGTCAGATATGTCTTCACTGGTATGTATCAATTGCATAAAAATCAATTGATGTAGTCTAAATGGGCAAACAGCATCAAATTTGTACAAAAGTTATGCCTTAGTTTTAAGAAGTTTTTTACACCTTGTCGTTGGCAGCTGACACGACTTCTTCATTGATCATAAAAAATTAAGTGATGTCAGATCATAATATATACTAAGTCAAAATTGTATATATATAAAATTAATATGTATTCATACATCAAATTCAATACATATCAATTCAAAATTGTACTAATATATAAAATCAATATGCATTCATACATCAAGTTCAATATTTCCAAAGTCAAAATTGTATATACATAAATTCAATATGTATTCATACATTAAGTTCAATACTTATCAAGTCAAAATTGTATCTATATATATAAAATCAATGTGTATTTATACATCAGTTCAGTGTATATAAAGTCAAAATTGTATAAAGAATTAATTACAACGAGGATACCTTCAGTAATATAATGCTTAAGTTATAAGAATCAATATGTATTTATACATCAAGTACAATCTATATCAAATTAAAATTTTTAAATATATAAAATCAATATGTATTCTCATATCAAGTTCAATACTCATATATCAAGTCAAAATTGTATATATATATAAAATCAATATGTATTCATACATCAAATTCAATATATACCAAGTCAAAATTGTACTAATATATAAAATCAATATGCATTCAAACATCACGTTCAATATATAACAAATCAAAATTGTATATATATAAAATCAATATGTATTTATACGTCAGTTCAGTGTATATAAAGTCAAAATTGTATAAAGAATTAAATAATAAAGAATTAGTTAAAATGAGGATACCTTCATTAATATAAAGCTTAAGTTACAAGAATCAATATGTATTTATACATCAAGTACAATATATATCAAGTCAAAATTTTATATATATAAAATCAATATGTATTCATACATTAAGTTCAACACTTATCAAGTCAAAATTGTAGATATATATATATATATATATCTATATATAAAATCAATGTGTATTTATACATAAGTTTGGTGTACATAAAGTCAAAATTGTATAAAGAATTAAGTACAACGAGGATACCTTCAGTAATATAAAGCTTAAGTTATAAGAATCAATATAGGTTTATACATCAAGTACAATATATATCAAATTAAAATTTTATATATATAAAATCAATATGTATTCATACATTAAGTTCAACACTTATCAAGTCAAAATTGTAGATATATATATATATATATATCTATATATAAAATCAATGTGTATTTATACATAAGTTTGGTGTACATAAAGTCAAAATTGTATAAAGAATTAATTACAACGAGGATACCTTCAGTAATATAAAGCTTAAGTTATAAGAATCAATATATATTTATACATCAAGTACAATATATATCAAATTAAAATTTTATATATATAAAATCAATATGTATTCATACATTAAGTTCAACACTTATCAAGTCAAAATTGTAGATATATATATATATATATATCTATATATAAAATCAATGTGTATTTATACATAAGTTTGGTGTACATAAAGTCAAAATTGTATAAAGAATTAATTACAACGAGGATACCTTCAGTAATATAAAGCTTAAGTTATAAGAATCAATATATATTTATACATCAAGTACAATATATATCAAATTAAAATTTTATATATATAAAATCAATATGTATTCACATAAAGTTCAATACTTATATATCAAGTCAAAATTGTATATATATAAAATCAATATGCATTCAAACATCAAGTTCAATATATATCAAGTCAAAATTTTAGCATATTGGATTGTTTTTCATGTTGGAGATATTTGCTTACGAAATTTCCTGATATTCAGATAACTCTTCCTTAAGGCGCCATTTTTTTTTATGTTGAGTGTAGTTGCATGAATTCATACGCATTGCAAATTCAGAAAAAGTTCGTTTTGGTTTGATGACGTCCACATCAAATACTTGATAGGCGTTTGCCAACACTAGCGATATATTTGATTTTTTAAACATTTTTGCAATGAAAAAATGGAAATATGTAAGGATATGGTTTATAAGTTAATTTTTTTTAAAATCATATAAAAAATAGGACATTCGAAAAAAAAAAGTTAATTGAATATTAAAAATGAGCAAAATAATTGTAAAGATTAAATTATTTAATTTCAAGATCATTTAAATAAACTAAATATAATTTTACTAGGTTTTCAGTTAAACAACAGATATATTGTGAAGGATTAATTAAAATGAAGATACATTCAATAATATAATGCTTAAGTTATAAGAATTATAAATACAAATATTTTTTATAGACTATTTGATGCAAGTAGTCATTGAATAGACGTATCCAAACTCAATGAAATCTTAAAAATCTAATAATGATCATTGAGCAATTGTGCCCAATATTTAAACCAGGGGTGGCCAACCCGCGACCCATCTTGCACGTATTTCCGGTCCGGGAGATTTATCACACTTTTACAAAATATATTTATTTTATAATGGCCAAAGTAGTGAAAACCAATGCATTAAAAAAAATACATTATTTATGCATCCCTATATTTAAAAATTAACTGTCGAAATTACGAGAAAAAAATTAACTTTGATTTTAAAATACTATTCTTGCGAATATAGGACAGGTATTGCCTGTTTCATTTATGAGTTTACAGTTATGAGTTCGCAGAATAAACTAAATTATATTCTGCGAATTCAGATGCGCACGCATCGGTTTGCAAAAGCTGAGTGAAAGAGTCAGAAACAAATATCACACTAGTAAAATAAATATTTTTTTAATCATTTTATTATTTTTTTTTTCATTTATATATATATATATATTATATTTCATTTTTAGTGTTCTACATTTCTTTACAACGTGCGTTTAGTATCATTATTATTATGATATCTATGTTAACATGTAAGAATAATAGTAAACACAATAATAATAACTCCTTATATAAATATAATTTCAATTTTTCTCTCCAAAAATATCTATAGTGGTCTATAGTGAGTCTAAATCTAATATGGGGATATATTATTTTATATACGGTCCGTGGAGTTATGATGCATTTTGAAAGTGACCCCAAGATCATCTGGGTTGGCCATCCCTGATTTAAGCCATACATTCAATACAAAAAAAGCTTTTTTATCCTTGACAGAATGCTGAATTTTTATTTATTGATTTTGTAAACTTCATAGAACACATAATAATGTTTTATTTTAATTTTTAAAATAAGCCTAAATAAAAAAATTATTCTTTTTTTTAAATTTAAATAAAAATACAGTTTTCAAAATAATTTAACTTGGAATTAAATTCATATACATATATATTTCGAAATAAAAGTAGAAGAAAGAATAAAGAATTTAAATATAGATAATTAACCTTTTAAACTGCATTGATAATAACTGTCCGTTGTGCATTTTTCTGATAAGCAGAATGGGTTTTATCAAAAGGGAAATTTACCTATATTACCTATTATTTGTAATTAAATTTATATACATACATATTTCGAAATAAAAGTAGAAGAAAGAATAAAGAATTTAAATGCAGATAATTAACCTTTTAAACAGCATTGATAATAACTCTCCGTTGTGCATTTTTCTGATAAGCAGAATGGGTTTTATCAAAAGGGAAATTTACCTAAAATTTATCAACGCAGTCAGCTATTGGCTCATGGCTACAAAAACGTTGATGCAATAGCTCCATGTGGGATGAGTTCGCTATTTAGAAATAGTTAGAATGTTCAATGAGTTAGACTGATGGGAGTTGTTTTTCCACAAAAAACAGAAAACTGAAAAACAAGATAAAGATTTCTCAGAAGCAGTTTTATATTTATCGGAAGTTATTAAAGTTTTAGAGCCTTTAAATTTTATCAGTGCCGTATTAATTTAAAAATGCTTTCATTAAATTATTCAGTACCACAAAATAGAAAGAAATACAATACGGTAGGTTTTATTTTATTTAATTTTGTTGCTGTGCATCGAAATCTATATTACATTTTATATTACAATCACTTATCTAATATGTGATGTATATTAGATAAGTAATTGTAATACAATAATTTATATTATTATTTGTATATTTGTCTATAATATATTTTTAAAAATAATAATAATTGCCCATAATTATAATTATTGCATTATAATTATTATATTATAATTATAAGTAATTGTAATAAAATATTTTTAAATGATTTATATTATATTTTGATGTATATCATTTCCCAATTAAAATGGCAATTAATTTTAAATTATTCCTTAATTTTTTTTTTCAGTTTTTTAAAATAACTTACATATTGATGAATATTCTAAATTTTATTTAAGTAAGATTTCCTAATTTTTGGTATTTTTATTATTTAGTTCCGAAAAGTATATTATGGGCAATTTATATTATATGTTTTAAAAAGTATGTTATGGAAAATTTATAGTATGCGTTTTAAAAGTATATTATGGGCAATTTATATTATGCTTTTTAAAAAGTATATTATGGGCAATTTATATTATGAGTTTAAAAAAAGTATATTATGGGCAATTTATAGTATGCGTTTTATACGTTTTAAAATTATATTATGGGTTTTAAAAAGTATATTATGGGCAATTTATAGTATACGTTTTAAAAAGTATGTTATGGATAAATTATATTGTGTATTTTAAAAATTATGTTATGGGCATCTTATAATATGCGTTTTAAAAAGTATATTAAAAGAATAAACATAAAGCACATAATTTAGATAGAAAAATTATCGTTAATTTTTGAACGAAAAATTATATTAATTTAGGCAATTTAAATTATCGGTTTTATTATAGGTTTTAAAAAGCATGTAATGGGCTATAAATAGAAAAACTTGGTAACATTAATTTAATGGAGGGTGGCCAACCCGCGGCCCGACTTGAACATTTTTCGGCCCGTGAGATTTGCCACACTTTTACATATAATAAAAAATGCATTATTCGTGCATTCATATATTCAAAAATTACTGTCGAAATTATGAGAAAAAATTAACTTTGATTTTTAAAATAGTATTCAAGTATTGTCTGTTTTATTTATGAGTTTACAGGTATGAGTTCTCAGAATAATTAAATTATAGTCTGCGAACTCATGATGAGTGGAGAAACAAATATCGCACTGGTAAAATAAATATTTTTTAATGATTTCATTTATATTTATATATATTTTATATTTCATTTTTAGTATTATATATTTCTTTATAATGTGCGTTTAGTACCATTATTATTATATTATCTATGTTTAAATGTAAGACTAATAGTAATTGACAATAATAATAACTCATTATGTTTCAATTTTTATCTCCAAAAATGGAAAAAATAAATAATCTAATATGGGGGTCTAAATTTAATATGGGGATATATAATTTTATATGCGGCCCACGGAGTTATGATGCATTTCCAAAGTAGCCATCAAGATCATTTGGGTTGGCCACCCCTAATTTAATTGAACGAAATTTGTAATCTAAATATGAAGGATAATTTAGTCAATTTATATTATGGGTTTTAAAAATTATATTATAGGCAATTTATAATATGTGTTTTAAAAAGTAATTATTACAACAATAAACATAAAGTATATAATATGTTATAAATAGAAAAACTTGGTAACATTAATTTAATTGAACGAAACCTGTCATGTAAATATGAAGAACAATTTCTTAATTTGAATTTAAAGAAACGATGTTATAGATTATAACGCAAAACAGGCGTACACTATATTTATTTAACTGAAAATAATGCAATCATAAAAATAATTTATTATTAATGCCAATAATAAATTGTAGCTTCCAGTATAAAAACAATACCAATTTACGATTTTGATTATTCCTCTGTAAGCTTTTGAAACATTTATTAATTAGAATAGGAATAGAAAGTTTTAATAATAAATATAAAACAATTTTACATATTTAAATTTCATAAAACAATTCTTATAGTTACCATAGATTTAAATTATTCATAAATTATAAATTATAAATTTTCTTTTTAAAATTATTAAGATTAAGTTTCTTTAAATTATTAAAGCTTAAATTATAAATTTTTTTATAATTATTCAGCTTAAGTTTTCATTGATTTCAAAAAATTTTTTAATTATTAAAATTACAAAATGAGTAAATTAAACCTTTATTAAATTATTAAACTTAAGTTTTGTTGCAATTTCAAAATTTAGATGAAAAGAAAGGCCAGAGATGGGCAAACTGTTTCGGTCGCGGGCCAAAAATCAAAGAAATAAAGTTTTGGCAAAAGATAAATTTTTCTAAAATTTTAAAAACAATAAAAGATTACAATTTAAATATGTTAATGAGAGGAATGAAAAGATTTTTTTTGTTCTTATTTTAAGTGAGATGCACTTTTAAAGAAATTTATGCCCATCTATCAATAAAATAATCTTTCTAAGATACAATGAAACACCATTGTTTGCAAACATTGCAGATGGTCCTCTGGGATTGAGATTTTTTGAAACCATGATAATGTTTTGAGCTAACTTTGGCAAATTTAGATGAAAAGAGGCCCTAGGCTATTCCACTTATGAAGCCCTTTCACCTCCCATATTTAAGTTTGTAAATTACATGAGAGATAATAAAATACATCATTACTGTGATATATATCAATATGTTAAATGAAACATGTTGTGATTAGTACTAATCTTCATAAAAAATGTGACATACACAAAAAAAAAGTCGAGAACACTTATTTGGACATTTATTCTCAGCACCCTATATAGTACTTGTAACAATAACTAATCAAACATAACACACAACATTTACAAAGAAACAAAATTCAATAATAAAAATCTTTGTCCACGAAAATAAAATATGCAATAAAAATTATCATATTTTCTATCAAATAACTCAAAGTATGAACTATACTTTGGTGCAATCTAGTATATACAAACGAACAGATCCTGAAGCGAACGCGTTGATCTTAACCAATACATTTTTATGTTTGTGTATTGTTATGTGTAGAATTTCTCCTTATTTTTGATTCAGTGTTTTAGTGTTTACTGTTTTTAGAATAGTGTAATTTTAATTTTTCTAACAATTTGAATGCAGGCCCCTCTTGATCTTGAGGCCCTAGGCTGCAGCCTAGTTAGCCTATAGGAAAATCCGGCCCTGGCTATAGCATGATGCCTTTCATCGGTGGTGGCAATGGTATCAATGCCAATGCCAATGGTATCAATTATAATTTGGTTAGGATTAGTCCAGCTTTTGCCAGATTCTGTCCAGCTTCTTTGTTGAATATAGAAAGAAATCGAGGGGAATGTTTTTTGACCAGGAAATTTAATCATTCCTTCAAATCCCCCAGATCTGGAAATGTTATACTTAGGAATCCCCGAACAAGCAGTTCCGAATGTAGTGATGAACCATCTTGCTAGAAAATGATGGTTGGTTGAATATCATGCAATTGTAATGCCACATACTCAGTCAAAAAAAATCAAGATAATCATTTGCACTAATTGTTGCATCGTCGAAGAAAAACAGACCAATGCTCCGATTGAATATGATACCACGCCATACATTCACCTTTGAACTACCTCGTTGATTTTTGATCCCCAAATTCTCCCATTGTGTGTGTTCAGTTTCATTGAAGAATTGAAGAAGATTGCTTCATCACTAAAGCACATTCGGGTGAGGAATGTTTAACAATTCAAATTTCATGCAAACAGCAAACTCTTTTTGTCTTGATCTATCATTACACTAGAGTGCCTGCAACAATTAGGCTTTGTATGCGTATTTTTGTGTAGAACTTGTGCACTGTTGAACATGGTAGCTGAATCTAGAGGAATTAGTGATACCATCAGTTTTCCAAAGTTGCTCTTTGTCGTACATTTCTTCTTTCATCAAACACTGTTCTTTTCCCCATAAAGTTTTGGTTCCATGCATAAATTGATGGGTGTGACGGAGAACCATTTGCCACACTTAGTTCTGAATTTTTGCTCATTCTGCGAATCTGATTTTGTTTCAATAAACTTTGATACCCATAACTTAAAGAATAAGTATCATAATTTATTGTAGTAACAAATACAGTTACAATTACAATTACTATAGTAGCAACAATTTCAAGTTGTGAGCGTATTTTTGTGTAGGATTTGTGCACTGTTGAAGATGGTAGCTGAGTCTGGAGGAATTAGTGATACCATCAATGTTTTTCTAAAATGGCCTTTCATCCATTATCCCGTTTGACCATTTGCCGTACTTAGTTCTGAAATTTTGCTTAGTCTGCAAATTCGATTTTGTTTCAATAAACTATGATACTCATTCTCTTAAGGAATAGGTATCATCATTTATTGTAGTAAGAATTACAGTTACAATTACAATCCATTACAGTTACAATTACAATCCATTACAGTTACAATTACAATCCATTACAGTAACAATTACAATCCATTACAGTTGCAATTACAATTACAATCCAATTTATCCATTATCCCGTGCACCATTTGCCGTACTTAATTCAAAAATTTTGCTTAGTCTGCAAATTCGATTTTGTTTCAATAAACTATGATACCCATTCTCTTAAGGTATAGGTATTCCACTTTGTGAGCGTATTTTTGTGTAGGACCTGCGCACTGTTGAACATGGTAGTTGTGTCTGGAGGAATTAGTGATATGATCCCTGTTTTCCTAAGATGTTCTTTGTCATAAATTTCTCCTTTTATCAAACATTTTCCTTGTCCCCGTAGAATTTCTGGTGCCATGCATAAATTGATGAACGTGACGGTGGACGGTTTGCCATACTTAGTTCTGAAATTTTGCTTAGTCTACAAATCCGAATTTGTTTCAATAAACTATACCCTTAAGGAATGGGTATCCTTAAGGAAAAGGTATATAGAACCGTTTGCCATATTTAATTTTGAAATTTTTCTTAGAATACAAATTCGAATTTGTTTCAATAAACTATGATACCATTCTCTTTAAGGAATGGATATCATAGTTAGTTGTAGTAACAATTGCAATTATTACAGTAATTGTTAGTAACAATTCCATTTTGTGAGCGCATTTTTGTGTAGGATTTGTGCGCTGTTGAACATGGTAGCTGAGTCTGGAGGAATTAGTGATACCATCAATGTTTTCCTAAAATGGTCTTTGTCATCCATTTTTCCCGTTTTGCTGTTTGGCGCACTAATTTTTGAAATTTTGCTTAGTCTGCAATGTTTTTCTGAAATGGTCATCCATTTCTCCCGTTGGACCTTTTGCCATATTTAGTCGTTTGAAATTTTGCTTAGTCTGCAAATCCGATTTTGTTTCAATAAACTGTTATACCCATTCTCTTAAGGTATCGCCACTTTGTATGAGGTTCATTTAACTGTACCCCATTCAACAACGGGGTACTTGAAATACACAAATGCAATATGACAAAAAAACTCGATAACCTCCTCCTTTTTTATTGCAGGGTTTCTCATGATTGAAATTTATTATAAATCTGGTATTCTCTCAAAGAAGCTAATTTAATTATGCAGGTGTTCTAAATTCGAGTCAGGCATTTTTTAAATTGGCTAATTGCCTTTTTCAAGTATTGGTCCAATGCATTTTTCAAATGTTTAATTGCACGTTTGGGCAAAACAATAATAATTAAAAGCTTTTTATTTTAAGGAAAGAAATTCTCAAAAGTATCTAATTAAGTAAAACTATTCTTGTTTTTTTTAAACCCTGGAGTCATATATTAATCGCATGCCATAGATTAATAAATTGATTAAAATTATAAATAGTTTTTGGTTTCCTCCTTTTTTATTGCAGGGTTTCTCATGATTGAAATTTATTATAAATCTGGTATTCTCTCAAAGGAGCTAATTCATTTATGCAGGTGTTCTAAATTCGAGTCAGGCATTTTTTAAATTAGCTAATTGCCTTTTTCAAGTATTGGTCAAATGCATTTTTTAAATTAGCTAATTGCCTTTTTCAAGTATTGGTCAAATGCATTTTTTAAATTAGCTAATTGCCTTTTTCAAGTATTGGTCAAATGCATTTTTTAAATTAGCTAATTGCCTTTTTCAAGTATTGGTCAAATGCATTTTTTAAATTAGCTAATTGCCTTTTTCAAGTATTGGTCAAATGCATTTTTTAAATGTTTAATTGCACGTTTGGGTAAAACAATAATAATTAGAAGCTTTTTATTTTAAGGAAAGAAATCCTCAAAAGTATCTAGTTAAATAATTCTGTTCTTGTTTTTTAAAACTCTGGGTCATATATTAATTGCATGCCATAGTTCAGTAAATTGATTAAAATTATAATTAGATTTTGTATTCCTTCTTTTTGTGTTGGATTCCGTATGATTGAAATTTTATTATAAATCTGGTATTCTTTCAAATTAGCTCATTTATTTATTCAGGTGTTGTAAATTTCGGTCCGGGATTTTTAAATTGTTCGATGGCATTTTTAGAATTCTAAATTTCAAGTATGTATAAAATATTAATAATGAAAAGTCTTCTATTTTAAGAGAAGAAATTCTCAAAAGTATCTAGTTAAATAATTCTATTATTTTTTTTAATCATCGGTCATAAATGAATCCTATGCCATAGATTAATAAATTGATTCTTTTGCTGGATTCCGAATGATTGAAATTTTATTATAAATCTGGTATTCTTTCAAAGTAGCTAATTTATTTATTCAAGTGTTCTAAATTTGAATCAGGCACTTTTAAATTGGTCAATTGCATTTTCAAATTTTAAATTGCATTGATGTGTAAAACATTACTAATTAAAAGTTTTCTAAATAGTTTTCTAATTAAAAGTATCTAGTTAAATAATTCTATTCTTATTATAAATCATCGGTCATATAAGAATCCTATGCCATAGATTAATAAATTGATTTGAAATTATTATTAGATTTTGGATAAATTTAATAAAAATTATAATTAGATTTTGGATTCCTTTTTTATTCCAGGATTTCGCATGATTGAAATTTTATTATAAATCCGGCATTCTTTCAAAGTAGTTAATTTATTGAATCAGATGTTCTGAAATTCTGAACTTGGGTCAAGCATTTTTAAATTGGTGACTGCATTTTTAAAATTTTAAATTGAATGTATGTGTAAAACTTTAATTAAAAGCATTTTATTTAAAGGGAAGAAATTCTCAAAAGTATCAAGCCAAGAAAGCCGATGAGTCATTTGCACACTTTTTACTAGATCATTCCGGTGCTTTGTGTACACGCCCCTTCACTCATTATTCGCCCAAATTTTCCTCATAAAGTCCGCCCCTGGGCCTATCTGGCCTTTTCATTGGTGTGGAGATGAATGCCGACACTTAATCAGGTCGAAGAGGACAAGTCCTTTTTGTACATCGTTCCTAAAACACCTGCTTATCAACATATCCGCCGCCAAAGCAATCTATTTCCGTTCGGTAGAGACACCACATCAATAAATAACACGCACAAATCGCCAATGGCCAGCACCTCCAACGTTATGTTATCAAAGATAAGTATAAATAGAGATTAATATTTAATTTAATACAAGAATGATGTT
This sequence comes from Caerostris darwini, assembly GCA_021605075.1. Lineage (NCBI taxonomy): Eukaryota > Metazoa > Arthropoda > Arachnida > Araneae > Araneidae > Caerostris > Caerostris darwini. The sequence goes on from BPLQ01004773.1 coordinate 192,204, forward strand.
TCCAAATTATGAAATTTAAACTTGACTTTAAACTTTATATATAAGTTAGTTACGTATTATTTTATTATTTTACCAATATCATTATAAGTTAGATACAGTTCAAAAAGTAGTATTAACAGGTATATTAGCATACATAGCTATTTAAATTTATCTTAATAACTACGGATTTTATTATATTTATTTTTAAATATTTCCTAAGTCTTAGCTGTCTTACCAAATTTTCGCTCTTGACCAACTGGCGCTTTGAAGTTTCTCATGGCCCCGCCAGTTAAAAGACCTAAAAGAGATATCGCTTTGAGTTGCAGTTGCTGCAAAAGACCTGCTTCCTCCGAAAACTGGTCATTCCTTTGACCAGATTGGATTCGCATCAGATAAGGGCTAGTGACCATCAAATACACCGTTCCAACTGCCACACATAAAATATACTACCACAACACATGCATTATATAATAATTGCGAAAAAATTTTACCTTAATATAAAAAAAATATTTATAAATACATATTGACACGACACCGTCATTCTCTTGAACAAATTATCATGCATCACAAATTGAATAATGATTTTTTAATTTTTTTTGTGCATCGGTATACTTTGTGTTCCACAAAATTCTGCTTACGAATTAACTGGTAGAAAGACATCACCTATCGCAGGGGTGGCCAACCCAAATGATCTTGCGGACCACTTTGGAAATGCGTCCTAATTCCTCGGGCAGCATACAAAATTATATTATCCCCATATGAGATTTAGACCCATTATAGACATTTTTTGAAGTGAAAAACTGAAATATAATAAGTTATTATTTTTGTGTTTACTATTATTCTTACATGTAAACATAGATAATATAATAATAATGATACTAATTTCACAATGTAAAGTAATATATAACACTAAAAATTAAATATAAAAAATATATAAATATAAACGAAAAAATGAAATCATTAAGAAATATTTATTTTACTAGTGCGATAATTATTTCCCCACTCATCATGAGTTTCCAGAATATAATTTAGTTTATTCTGCGAATTCGTAACTGTAAACTCATACATTAAACAGGCACTACCTGTCATATATTCACAAGAATATTATTTTAAAATCAAAGTTAATCTTTTATCATAATTTCAACAGTTAATTTTTGAATGTATGGCATTTTTTTAATACAATTGTTTTTACTACTTTGGCCGTTATAAAATATATTTTGTAAAAGTGTGATAAATCCCGTGGATCCGAAAAATATTCAAGCCAAGGCAAGGCAAGGAAGGCCTCAAGATCAAGAGTGGCCTGCCTTCAAATTGTTAGAAAAATTAGAATTACACTATTCTAAAAACAGTGAACACTAAAACACTGAATCGAAAATAAGGAGAAATTATGAAATAAATTTATCTTAATTGAATTTGCTTTATTCTTCAATGTATTGAATATATTTTATTTAATTTGATAGAAAATATGATAATTTTTATTGCATATTTTATTTTCGTTGTCAAAGTTTTTTATTATTTGAATTTTCTTTCTTTGTAAATGATGTGTGCTATGTTTGATTAGTTATTGTTACAAGTACTATATAGGGTGCTGAGAATAAATGTCCAAATAAGCGCTCTCGACTATTTTTTATTTATTAACCGTACCACATTTTTTATAGTGATTAGTACCAATCACAACATGTTTTACTTAGTATATTGATATATATCCCAGTAATGATGTATTTTATTATCTCTCATGTAATTTACAAACTTAAAAATGGGAGGTGAAAGGGCCTTATAAGTGGAATAGCCTAGGGCCTCTTTTCATCTAAATCCGGCCCTGCCCATATAGCAATAATTTCAACTGATTGTCTTCATGCTTGTCCTTGGCCAGTTAGATCTGTGCCCGATAGAACCTGCTTGGAAAAAACCGTATGGTAATTCCGTTGATATTAAATAAATTTTGTTATAGGATACTTCAATTATCGAGTATTAACATTTTTCAAATATAAAAAATTTAAAACTTATCAAAATAAATGGCATAAATTTTCACTTAATTAACTTTACTTAAAATAAAATATTTTCGATATTATTCTGGGAAATGATTTTTGATTTTGAGATATTTTATGTTTCTTTGCTTCTTTTATGCTTTTTTTTTTCTTCTTATGAGCAGGCTTCTTTTACCATCTCAAGAATCGGAGAAAGTTTGAAAAACTTTTTTTTTTTTTTTTTTTAGTTTTATTTAAACACAATACAAAATTGACAAATAGTATTTGAAGCGGTGGAACTTTATTCTTTGATGAATCAGAAATATTTAAAAGAGTGAATTTAACCAAAATATTATAAAAATTAAAATTTATTAAATGAAGCAAGGTACAAAAGTAATAAGCATTCGCTTATTTTTCAGTATAATACATCGCAAAAAATCTAATCTAATTTCATCTAAATCCGGACCTGCGGGTCGCGGGCTGGCCACTTCTGACATGTCGGATGAATACTTTATGCGACTTGTTGTACCCAATAAGGAAGGGCAAACTTTTCATCAGGAATGTTTTTCTTTTCACAGAAAATGGATGAACCCCACCAAAGGACGAGGCTGCTGCAAGATTTTCTGATTCCGCATTTGAACAACAAAACTTTTGGGGCAAAGCTTTACTGGACGGACGCATCTGAAGGCAAGTTCAGAATTCTGTGGAAGCACCAGTCCAGTAGCCGCTTTGAAGCGGAGGACTCCGCCGTCTACAGGGTAAGTATTCAGTCATCAAAAATACAGGGTGTCCCAGCAAGATCGGATAAACTCTGCACAGCCAGATTCGTTGTTTGGAATACATAAAAAATGCCCAAAAAACTGTACCTCTACGACCCATAGTTTTCGAGAAAAATGCGATATGAAATGTATGACCTCATATCCGGTTTACGAAAAAAACCTTTATTCGAAACATGAACATCAGTATTTGTAGAATTTTAAATAGGAAGATGTTCGAAATGTCCCCCGCGCATATGGAGGCATGCATGTGCGCATCGTGGAATGGTTGACTGTACACGTTCTAGCATAGTAGTCTCCACAAAATTAAACTCACTATGGAGACGAGGCAACTAAAGGGTTCAGCTCTAGAGATCGTGGTAGCCATAAAACAGGACCCCGACGCCCAATCCAGAGGCCTGATGCCCTGCCTCATTATTTCGAACATCTTCCTATGTAAACTTACGCAAATGCTAAAATAAATTTACATAAGCTTACATCAAACTGTAACGATATCCACCATAAGGACTCTAGCAGCCCAATAAAATTTAGCCTTGGTAAAGTTGCTAGAGTTAAAATTCATAGAACCAAATGCAGTGCACGTTGTCAAATGTAAAAAGTATACGGCTCCACTTGATGAGCACAGACATCATTACTAAAAGGAGCAACGTTTACGGTGCAAGTGTTTATTAAGAAACTCATGCCCTGTCGAGAGTCGGAAATTTGCTGTAAACACTGCACGGGGCAAGTCCATTGGGATGGGTGACGAAACAAGTATGTTGAGATGATATACAGCCCGCATCTCCCTCCAAAGACACTATTATTGCTCAGCTATATAGAGACGATATTCTTGAACCAATTGCTCGTCCTTATTGTAGGTACAGTTAGTGATTCCTTCGTTTTACAACACTGATACCACATTGATTATATGCGATGCCTCTAGAGATTATATACAGCCCGCAATGACTTGCCTCTCCCTCGAAAGTCACTATTACTGCTCAATTATATAGAGACGGCATTCTTGAACCAATTGTTCGTCCTTATTACAGGTGCAGTTAGTGATTCTTTCGTTTTACAACACTGATCCCGCACTGACTATATGCGATGCCTCTTGAGAGGATAGGCAGCCCGCAATGACTTGCATCTCAATTCCAAAGACACTATTATTGCTCAGTTATATAGAGACGACATTCATGTTCCAATTGTTCGACTTTATTATAGGGGAAGTTAGTGATTCCTTCATCATGCAACACTGATCCCACACTGACTATATGCGATGCCTCTTTGAGATGATATATAGCCCGCAATTATTTGCATCTCCCTCCAAAGGCAGTATTACTGCTCATTTATATACAAACGATGTATGTCAATTGACGTGTAAATCAAAGGAGGTCTGTACTCTTTACTGATGAGTACAGATATTGATTCCAAATTGGTCTAAGAATATTTTTGGTATATTGAATAATTGTGCTATCCCAATCACATCCATGGAAAAAAACAGATTTGGTTAGCCCACTTGTATGTGTTTCCACGCTGACCTATATGCGATGCCTCTTGAGAAGATATACAGCCCGCAATGACTTGCGTCTCCCTTCCAAAGGCGCTACTATTGCTCAGTTATATAGAGACGACATTCTTGAACCAATTGTTCATCCTTATTGCAAGTGCAGTTAGTGATTCCTGGGCCATACAAAAATGATAATAGAATTTATTTGGTGGAGAATATACACTCAAGAGTCAAAACATTATGACCACCCCTACATTTTGCAATGAACTCGCCTGGATGACGTGGAAGGCACGTGATCAGGGGGAAGTGGTATTTAAATGGTGGTATTAATCCATGCCAAGGCGGGTTGAAGCTGTGTTGCGCGCCAAAGACGGGCCAACTCGTTATTGACAGGTGGTCATAATGTTTTGGCTCTTGAGTGTATTACTATTAACTGAGTATTAGTAAAATAGGAGTGAATATTATCTAAAATGTATACTTTTTTACAGGAGTGGGCGATTAAAAAAGGTTTATGGGATCCTCGTAACCCGAGAGCGCCAACGATCGCCAAGCAGAGATTTCGGGCAGCCTTGCTAAAGTTAAGGCACGTTACTATATTACGAAAAGAGCACGACTACAGAGATTACAAAATTGACCTTACGTTAGGTAGGCATTTTTTAATGATTTATTAAAAAAAAAATTTTTGTTTCTTATGAACCTTTTATTTAACGTGAGATTATTTTCCAGCGAAAAAAAAGAACATAATGAACTATAAAAAAAGAGGATATTATGCTACTAAATTCTTCTTATATAAAACCCTTATTAGACCTAATATGACTGTAGAGCGTTGCAGGGGCATTGTTACTCCATGTCCGTAGCTCATCTTCGAGTTACACGCGCCTCCTGGGTTGGTAACGAACGGTACAACGCAGAAATATATAAATGTTATAAAGACCCAGACATTATAAAATTTATTAAGATCAATAGATTAAAATAGGGCCTGAATGGCCAAATGGCTAGCGCTCTGGCGTTCAGTACCATATGTTTCGGGTTCGAGTCCCGGCGGTGCCATGGATGTTTGTAGTGGATCGGAATCCACTTTAAACCATAGATCCCGGTCTAATATGACTGTAGAGCGTTGCAGGGGCATTTTTACTCCGCGTCCGTAGCTCATCTTCGAGTTACACGCGCCTCCTGGGTAATGCAAAGTGAGTAACGTCTGCGCAGCACTTGCCTTAAGGCAAAGACAGTTGTCTAAGTGTTTGCCAGCTGCCTTAAGAAAAAAGATTAAGTTGGGCTGCTCATACACTCAAGAGCGAAAACATTATGACCACCTGTCAATAACGAGTTGGCCCACCTTTGGCGCGCACACAGCTTCAACCCGCCTTGGCATGGATTAATACCACCACTTAATACCATTTAAATACCACTTCCACCAGATCCCGTTCCTTCCACGTCATCCAGGAGAGTTCATTGCAAAATGTAGGGGTGCTCATAATGTTTTGGCTCTTGAGTGTATATTTAGAATGAATGATTTAAACTCTGTAAAAAAGCTCGTTTTGGCAAAGCAAAGAGATAAAGAGGAAGAGGACGACACAGGTTGTGAGGGATAGACGCAGTTGAGAAATATTTTGCTGTACTAGAGATTAAGAATTGGAGGATCATCGTCACCCTGAGGAATGAATGGAAATTTCAAAGGAAAGCCTTGGCGCACTCTGGGCTGTCGTGCTATTGATGATGATGATGGATACTACGCTACAAGCGTAATTTGAATTGATAACACCCAAAAGCATTCGCTTAGAAGCAAAATAGTTCTGAGAATATCGATTTTAAGACAAAAATCATTGAATATCTTTTTTTTTTTTTTTTTTTTTTTCCCCTAAAAGAAATTAGCTTTTCCGCATTGGTAGTTATAAAATTCAAAATATTAAACACTATACATTCTACATAAAACTCTTTAATTAAATATTAAAGCATTATTTTACTAAAAATCAGATGAATCTATGTAGTGATTTTTTTTTTCTGTTAAGGACCCATGTTTTATTAGAATTAATGTTTTAATTAATTCGATGCGTTTTTAATTTTTTAGATTATATTACAGGACATAATATAAATCAGATATTACTTGCAAATATATTTAAAACATTTTACATTTATTCTAACAAACTAACTTCCTGACTACATCCCATGATGGACCAACTACCTATTGGCAGATTTCGAAACAGGAGATGGTTTCCTTTTATGGGATAGGGCCTACGCTCTATAGTCATAATAGACCGGTAGCTACGGTTTAAAGTGAATTCCGAACCCCTACAAACATCCATGGCACAGCCAGGACTCGAACCCGAAACCTGATGCACCCAGCGCTATAATCACTCGTACATCAGGTCCTTGTTTTCAGGATAGCGCAAGTAAATAAAATGACGAATTCCATATAAAACAACGAGGAAAATAACCAAGTTATTTACTGAAGTATACATCTGTCATGTGACGAGGGTTGAAAAGTTCGTAGGCTACCACATAGATGTCGCTACTAGTATTAAATCCATATGATTTTTAGTTAACCCTAACCTTCAAAAGACACGTGTAGAAATTTGACAACTGTTGCACTATTAGTATGTGAGTTATAACATTTTTAGTGAAGCGACTTTTGTTAGTTTGAAAAAATGGATAAAAATGAATTTCGTGTGTTAATAAAGCATTGCTTTTTGGCGAAAAAAAGTACTATTGAAGCCAAGGCTTGGCTTGATAAACATTCTTCGGACTTTGCACCAGGAAAATCAACCGTAGAGAAGTGGTTTGCTAAATTTAAACGAGGCGAAATGAGCACCGAGGACGATGCACGCAGTGGACGCCCCAAAGAGGCTGTTACCGACGAAAACATCAAAAATGTCCACAAAATAATTTCTGATAACCGTAAAGTGAAGTTGTTTGAGATAGCTGAGGCGCTATATCAAAGGAACGTGTTGGACATATCGTGAATGAACATTTGGATATGTGAAAGCTCTGTTCAAAGTGGGTGCCGCGCGAGCTCACAATCGACCAAAAACAACAACGAATTGATGATTCTGAAACTAATTGAACAGCTCCAAACACTAATTCCAGTGTTTGGAGCAGTTCAATCGTAATAAACCCGAATTTTTGCGTCGATATGTGACAATGGATGAAACATGGATCCATCATTTCTGAGTCTAATCGACAGTCAGCCGAGTGGACTGCACAGGATGAACACTAAAAATGCTATAACTTCACTGAAAATGCTATAACTCACATATTAATAGTGCAACAGCTGTCCAATTTATACACGTGTCTTTTGAAGGTTAGGACTAACTAAAATTCATACGGATTTAATACTAGTAGCGCCATCTATGTGTCAGTCTATGAACTTTTCAACCCACCGATTATGTCGACTTCAAACTGGCAGCCTTTATGCACACTCAGTTCTACTAATACATTATGATTAAGACGTTTTTTGTTAACAAAGTTGTTAGCCTGTTCAGCTGCCTGAACAAGACGTCACGCTGTTCAAGATGTAAAATTAAAATTGGCGCTTTCACTGTTTACACCATTAACGTTCTACTACTACAACACCATACCACATACCTGTGCCTAAAGCTGACTTGACCATATACAGTTTGAGAATGATGTGATGAGAAGTCTGGCTGGGCTCCGTGACGCTCTACTGTCATATGAGACCGGGACCTACGGCTAAAAGTGAATTCCGAACCACTACAAACATCCATGGCGCCGCTGGGACCCGAAACCTGTGGTACCGAGCGCCAGAGCGTCAGCCACACTGCCATCAGGCACAACATTGAAGCTCAGAAAAATTACTTTCTGGCTAGAACCTCACATGCTTCTTGGCTAGGACCTCAGTCCTCCGACGTTTTCTCTCTTCTCATCGGAAACAGGGGCCTGATGGCCGAATGGCTGGCGCTCGTTACCACAGGTTTCGGGTTCGATTTCAGTTGGTTCCATGGATGTTTGTAGTGATTCGTAATCCACTTAAAACTGTAGATCCCAAACTGTTTAACCCTCGTGTGCACAAGATGACCATAGAGTGACAAACCAAGCCAAATCTCATCAGAAAAGGTAGTTCAATTCCTGGAGGTGGGTGGTCTGGCAGAGAAAGTAACAATGAAACAGAGAATTTGCTTTCTACGTACATTCGTTTTCTATTTCTATTCCGGATATCGGAGTTTTACGTTTTTATTATCATCGTTTTTAATTTGATTAATTTCATAAAATGAACCTCAGGGAAAGAAGCTTGAAAACACCCCTTGGCACTTCAGCGACTGATATGAGAAAGAAAATTCAACCCACACAACCTCTCTGCACATGAGAGGATGATCATTTAATAAGAATAATTGATCATTTAATAAAAATTATTGATCATTTAATACGAATAATAGAGTAGTAATTTAATAATAGTAATTGATCATTTAATACGATTAATAGAGTAGTAATTTAATAAGAGTAATTGATCATTTAATACGATTAATAAAAGTAATTGATCATTTAAGTAATTTAATTTAAGAGTAATTGATCATTTAATACGATTAATAGAGTAGTAATTTAATAAGAGTAAGTAATTGATCATTTAATACGATTAATAGAGTAGTAATTTAATATAAGAGTAATTTAATTGATCATTTAATACGATTAATAGAGTAGTAATTTAATAAAAGTAATTGATCATTTAATACGATTAATAGAGTAGTAATTTAATAAGAGTAATTGATCATTTAATACGATTAATAGAGTAGTAATTTAATAAGAGTAATTGATCATTTAATACGATTAATAGAGTAGTAATTGATCATTTAATACGATTAATAGAGCAGTAATTTAAAAAGAGTAATTGATCATCTAATACGATTAATAGAGTAGTAATTTAATAAGAGTAATTGATCATTTAATACGATTAATAGAGTAGTAATTTAATAAGAGTAATTGATCATTTAATACGATTAATAGAGTAGTAATTTAATAAGAGTAATTGATCATTTTAATACGATTAATAGAGTAGTAATTTAATAAGTAAGTAATTGATCATTTAATACGATTAATAGAGTAGTAATTTAATAAGAGTAATTGATCATTTAATACGATTAATAGAGTAGTAATTTAATAAGAGTAATTGATCATTTAATAAAAATAATTGATTATTTAATACGATTAATAGAGTAGTAATTTAATAAAAGTAAATCTCTTGTCATTGCGGCAGAAAAAAGAGATAAGCAGTCTCTCAGTTTTGTATAAAAGAATTTATTGTTTTTCTTTCCCCTTTTTATTGTAGGTCAAGGAAATCAATTCCCCGCAAACGATGATTACTTGGAGAGTGATGCCTTCATCGAAGAAATTTTGAGGGCGAACCTTCAAAATGGGTTTCATGGGTGAGGGCAAATCACAAAGACTTTTCAAATGTTCATATTTTTTATTTTTTATTTTCTCGTATTACTTGTTTCATTAATGTGTATACATCACCATTTTTTTTGTAAATGTTTCTGCTTTTTTTTTAAATAAAATGTTGAAATGCTTTTCATTTGTTCCTTCAGTTTATTTTATTCAAATATTATTCGCAAACGAATTTTTGAAATTTATAGTGAAACGTAGATATTTTTAAATCGTTAAATAATCATTTAGTTATTCTATTAGGCTGAAATATTCATGACTTTTAGATTTATAGAATTGAAGATTTCATTTTGAGAAAGTTAAAATTTTCAGTTTAAAATAATATGGAGTACTATGGGTAATACTTTCGTTTAGCTCATGGTTTCAAAAAGTTTTTTTTCTCTATTATATGGCATTTATATCATGTGGAAAAAAACAACAAATTCAGATAGTTAATCAAAATTCAAAACAATATACTATTTAAATGTTTTTAAACAATAAAATATTTTATTCGAGCAATACTCAAAAATAAATTCGGTTTATTTGCATGACTTTAAAAATTTTCTGTTCGATAAGATAATAAACATTATACGTTTCTTTTTTCTGTTATATAATTAATATTCTAAATTATTTTCTTTATCAAAATAACTAATATTAAATAACATTTATTATAGGAGATTAACATTTTTCAAATAATAAATTATTCCGTGGATAAAATTTTCGATCCGCTCATGATTTCAAGAATTTTTTTCTCTATTATATCGCATTTACATCATATGGAAAAAACAAATTCAAACAGTTAATAAAAATGGAAAACAATATCTTTCAATATTTTTAAACAGAATATTTTTCAACAGTTATTATTTTACTCGAGCAATATTCAAAAACATATAATATAAAAAAAAAAAAAAATTTTAATGTCAATTATTACTTTTTTTTAACTATTTTGCAGAAAGTCCTTTATAAATAATTTTCATTCATTTTTTTAAGTTTATCTGGCGCCATCTATTGGTAGATATATGCACCTTAAATCTAAAAAAAACTATAATTAATTAATTAAATTTAATTACTGAATTAATATTTGAAAAAATTGTATTAACATCAAGTGTCATCCACTACAAGCCCAAAAGAAATGTATTTGTACGTATGTGAAAAAACAGTACATTAAAAAAACGTTTGTTCGATGAGATAATAAATAATGTTCTTTTCTATTTCCTCATATAGAAATAACATTCACATTTTTTTTTTTCAAAATAACTATTAAATAAATGAAAATAAACTATTAATAAAAATAACAGTAAAATAACTATTTAAATAAATGAAAATAAAATTAATAAAAAATGGATGTTTTAAATAATGATATTAATTAATTTTTCGATTTACAGAACTTTAAAAACGTTTGTTCGGTGAGATAACAAATATTATACTATTCTTCTATTACATAATTAATATTCTAAATTATTTTTTATCAAAAATAACTAATGATATTAAACAAATTTTATTATAGATATTAACATTTTTAAATATTAAAATAATTCATGAGTAAAACTTTTGTTCCACTCATCATTTCAAGAACTTTTTTTCTCTATTATATCGCATTTATATCATGTAGAAAGAACAAATTCAAATAGTTAATAAAAATGGATGTTTTAAAAAATAGAACATTTTTCAACTGTTATTATTTTATTCGAACAATATTCAAAAAATAAATTGATTTATTTCCAGAACTTTAAAAAACGTTTGTTCGGTGAGATAACAAATATTATACTATTCTTTTTTCTATTACATAATTATATTCTAAATTATTTTTTAAAAATAACTAATGATATTAAACAAATTTTATTATAGATACTTCATTCATGAGTATTAACATTTTCAAATAATAAAATAATCCGTGTTAAAACTTTTGTTCCGCTCATCATTTCAAGAACTTTTTTTTCTCTATTATATCGCATTTATATCATGTAGAAAGAACAAATTCAAATAGTTAATAAAAATGGATGTTTTAAAAAATAGAACATTTTTCAACTGTTATTATTTTATTCGAACAATATTCAAAAATAAATTCGATTTATTTCCAGAACTTTAAAAAACGTTTGTTCGGTGAGATAACAAATATTATACTATTCTTTTTCTATTACATAATTAATATTCTAAATTATTTTTATCAAAAATAACTAATGATATTAAACAAATTTTTTTATAGATACTTCATTCATCGAGTATTAACATTTTTCAAATAATAAAATAATCCGTGTTAAAACTTTTGTTCCGCTCATCATTTCAAGAACTTTTTTTTCTCTATTATATCGCATTTTATATCATGTAGAAAGAACAAATTCAAATAGTTAATAAAAATGGATGTTTTAAAAATAGAACATTTTTCAACTGTTATTATTTTATTCGAACAATATTCAAAAATAAATTCGATTTATTTCCAGAACTTTAAAAAACGTTTGTTCGGTGAGATAACAAATATTATACTATTCTTTTTTCTATTACATAATTAATATTCTAAATTATTTTTTATCAAAAATAACTAATGATATTAAACAAATTTTATTATAGATACTTCATTCATCGAGTATTAACATTTTTCAAATAATAAAATAATCCGTGTTAAAACTTTTGTTCCGCTCATCATTTCAAGAACTTTTTTTTCTCTATTATATCGCATTTATATCATGTAGAAAGAACAAATTCAAATAGTTAATAAAAATGGATGTTTTAAAAAATAGAACATTTTTCAACTGTTATTATTTTATTCGAACAATATTCAAAAATAAATTCGATTTATTTCCAGAACTTTAAAAAACGTTTGTTCGGTGAGATAACAAATATTATACTATTCTTTTTTCTATTACATAATTAATATTCTAAATTATTTTTTATCAAAAATAACTAATGATATTAAACAAATTTTATTATAGATACTTCATTCATCGAGTATTAACATTTTTCAAATAATAAAATAATCCGTGTTAAAACTTTTGTTCCGCTCATCATTTCAAGAACTTTTTTTTCTCTATTATATCGCATTTATATCATGTAGAAAGAACAAATTCAAATAGTTAATAAAAATGGATGTTTTAAAAAATAGAACATTTTTCAAGTGTTATTATTTTATTCGAACAATATTCAAAAATAAATTCGATTTATTTCCAGAACTTTAAAAAACGTTTGTTCGAAAAGATAATAAATATTATACTTTATTTTTCTAATACAGAATTAATATTCTAATTTTTTTTTTCAAAATAACTATTCATATTAAATACATTTTGTTGTAGATACTTCATTTATCGAATATAAACATTTTTTAAATAATAAAGTAATCCATGGGTAAAACTTTTGCACCGCTCATTGGTTTAAGGATTATTTTTTTCTCTACTATATCGCATTTATATCATGTGGAGAAAACAAATTATGACGGTTAATAAAATTGGAAAATAATATATTTAAGTGTTTTTAAAAATAGAATATTTTTCAACGGTTATTATTTTACTGGTGCAATATTCAAAAATAAATTAGGTTTATTTGCATGACTTTAAAAAACGTTTGTTCTATAAGATAATAAATATTATGCTTTTTTTTCCTCATATAGAATTAATATTCTAATTTTTTTTTTTCAAAATAACTATTAAATAAATGAAAATAAACTATTAATAAAAATAACTAATAAATAATGATAGTAAATAAATTTTCTTGCAGATACTTCATTTATCGAGTACTAACATTTTTAAATAAATATTAAAATAATCCATGGGTAAAGCTTTTGTTCCCCTCATCATTTCAAGAAATTTTTTTTCTCTATTTTATCGTATTTATATCATGTGGAAAGAACAAATTCAATGAGTTAATAAAAATGGATGTTTTAAAAAATAGAATGTTTTTCGACTGTTATTATTTTATTCGATCAATATTCAAAAATAAATTCGATTTATTTGAATAACTTTAAAAAACGTTTGTTCGGTGAGATAATAAATATTATACTTTTCTTTTTTCTAATACAGAATTATTATTCTAAATTTTTTTTTTCAAAATAATTATTGACATTCAATACATTTTGTTGTAGATACTTCATTTATCGAGTATTAGCATTTTTTAAATAATAAAGTAATCCATGGGTAAAACTTTTGCACCGCTCATTGGTTTAAGGATTATTTTTTTCTCTATTATATCGCATTATATCATCTGGAAAAAAAAATTCAAATAGTTAATAAAAATAGGAAACAATGCTTGTAAACGTTTTTAAAAATAGAATAATATTTTTCATCTGTTATTATTTTACTGGAGTAATATTCAAAAATAAATTCGGTTTATTTGAATGACTTTAAAAAATGTTTGTTCGATGAGAAATTAAATGTTATACTTTTTTTTTCTCGTACAGAATTAATCTTCTAAATCATTATTATTATTTTTTTTTTTTTTTTCAAAATAACTATTGATATTAAATAATTTTTGTTGTAAGATAGTTCATTTAAACGGTATTAACATTTTTCAAATAATAAAATAATCCATGGTAAAACTTTCGTGCATCTCTTGTCTTGAAGATCTTGACTCAAAGGGCAAGAATATCGTTCTGCAGTGGATCCCAGGCCATTGTGGGATCTTGGGTAATGAGAAGGCGGATTCTCTTGCCAAAAAAGGAACAACCATCACCCAAACCTTTTGTAAAGACATCTCTTTTCACTCGATGAAACTGATGATCCGAGACTTTTTTCGGAACACTCTATCTGATAATCTACTTGAATGCAACTCATCTAAAACCTGGTTTAACTTAATTTTAAACATCCCTGATCAGCCAGGTTTAAAGCTGTTGCCCTTTTCAGACTGCTGACGGGCCCTGACTGTATGGCCAATCATCTTTTTCGTATGAAAATATTTGCAAGCCCAAAAGTCTTGCTGCTGCAGTCTTGGAGAGGACATGGATTCATCTCACCTTCCTGTCTGCCCTGCATTTGCTTCCTCTACTGTGCATGGTCGTTACTGGGAGGCTAGGGCCCTTATGGGCTAAACATGTCACTATGTGATTTGTTTCGATTCTCGTTGTTGTTTTCATGTTCTGTTTCTTTTTTTTATTTTATTACTTTTTGTAGCCTGCATTGGAAATAAAAATAACCCATTCTGACAGCCAGTTGCTTCAGCTATTTTATCCTTCGCAGTCTAAGTTTTTTAATCACCCGAGTGTTAGATATATTTACGTTCAAAATATATTATCAAATTTAACTCCTTAATGTAACATTTTTTGTGTGTCTCTTGCATAGAAAGATCACTAATTTGATTGAAATTTATATTACGTGTAAATCTTGGAAAAACTATTAGCAAGCAGTAAGATGTAGCTCACAATTCACGAAAAATTTTTTTTATTGTATTTGACATTTTAAAATATTTTCTATGTGGTTAAGGACCTCATTAAGATAGTAGTTACTATAATCCCTAAAAAAAAAAAAACTTTAAAAAATTTCCATTCAATTTTTATTTTTATGATTGATCCTACAGTAATAATTTTATAACAAAAGTTTTGATTTATCATTTGAAAGCCCAAATATGAATGAAAAATGTCTTTGAATTTGACACCTTTACTGTCAAAGCTAATATTCCACATATTTTAATACATTTTTCTTGAATACATGAGCTATGTTTTCTAGCCAAAAGTATACTATATCCTAAATGCCCCTTATAGTGTAAAAATTGGTAAAATGTTATGTTAAATTCATCAATTTGAAACGACAAAGCATTGGTCAATTACAATGCAACATTCTAATTCAAACTATTACAAGAATATTAGTTTTTTTTTTTTTTAATTAATGGTATATCATGCAAATATGATGCAATAATAACCTAGATGAGAATGAATATTTTGAGTTTTAGAGGTTTCTCTGTAATGAAAAGTTAATAGTTTGATATTTATAATGAAACAGTATTTATCGGGCAGTAATTTTCTATTGCTGAAGTTCTGCGATACATATGAGTTACTTGTCTAAATTTTAAATTTCGTTTTCATTATATACCTAAGGATAAAATTAAAACTTAACTGCTACTGTTAACTGTTTTTAACTTATTTCCAGTAATGTTAAGTTATAAGATTTTGTCATGATTGTTCACTATTTTTGTCAATTCTATTGACCTGAAATCATAAAAACATTGCAACAAAAGATTAGTCCATTGACTTTCTTAAGCCACTTTTAAAGAAAAAATATTGTTTGGTACTGGCATAATAATCTTTAATTTCTTTTATTATGATCAGGTAAAAAATACTTCAAGAAAATATAAGGGGCGGGCTGAAAAGTTCGTAGGCTACCACATAGATGGCGCTACTAGTATTAAATCCATATGATTTTTAGTAAGTCCTAACCTTCAAAAGACACGTGTATAAATTTGACAGCTGTTACACTATTAGTATGTGGGTTATAGCATTTTTAGTGAAGCAACTTTAGTTAGTTTGAAAAAATGGATAAAAAGGAATTTTGGGTGTTAATAAAGCATTGCTTTATGGCGAAAAAAAATACTATTGAAGCCAAGGCTTGGCTTGATAAACATTATTCGGACTTTGCACCAGGAAAATCAACCGTAGAGAAGTGGTTTGCTAAATTTAAACAAGGCGAAATGAGCACCGAGGACGATACACGCCCCACAGAGGCTGTTACCGACGAAAACATCAAAAAAGTCCACAAAATAATTTCTGATAACCGTAAAGTGAAGATGATTGAGATAGCCGAGACCCTAAAGATATCAAAGGAACGTGTTGGACATATCGTGAATGAATATTTGGATATGCGAAAGCTCTGTTCATAGTGGGTGCCGCGCGAACTCACAATCGAATTGATGATTCTAAGCAGTGTTTGGAGCTGTTTAATCGTAATAAACCCGTATTTTTGCGTCGATATGTGATAATGGAGGAAACAGGGCTCCATCATTTCACACCGAGTTCAATCGATAATCAGCCGAGTGAACTGCACGTGATGAACACTAAATATGCTATAACTGACATACTAATAGTAAAACAGCAATCAAATTTATACATGCGTCTTTTGAAGGTTAGGGCTAACTAAAAATCATATGGATTTAATACCAGTAGAGCTATCTATGTGTCAGCCTACGATCTTTTCACCCATCTGTTACTATACTTAATGAAGGAAAATATCTATCTATTATTGACAGTTGAAAAATAACACCTTTTGTTAGCTATCACATAAAAATTCAGATAATAGATGAAACTATGGAGAAAGAATTAAAGAGAGGAAATTTCAGTGGCTGCAGATAATAGCTTTATTTTTTATAAAAGGTACCAATGTATAATAAGTTAAGAGCTTTCCAATGCTAAAATAATTAACTCGCATGATAAGATAAAAAAACAGAAAGTAACTAGTAAAAATTACACTAAATAAAATAACTGCACAAATTGTTTGTGGATTATATATATATTTATCACCAAAAATTACAAATAAAGATTATTAAGAGGAAAAAATTGAGAATTTCATACTGAGGCTTGATGGCGCAGCTGATAACTCTGCATTAAGTCTAATAATTAATAAAAAAATAGTGGTTATTAGATAAAAAAACTAGTGTATTTACCCAAGTGACAGTTATCATTACATAGAATTTCAATACCACTGTATATGTTAATTCTATGTGCAAATGACTTTTTCCTATATTTGCTGATTAGAAAAATTAAAAATAATTTGATTCTTTTACCATCTAACATGACTTTATAAATAATAATTTAATAACCCTTTCAAAAATAAATTTTAAGGTACGTGCAATAAACAAATAATACAACAAAACAATAATTACAACAATATTTATTTATTTAATTACAAAACAATCAATAAAGAAATATTTTCATGCAATAAAATATACTAAACATTGAATTTATTGTGTATAATAAAAGCACACATAGGAAAAATTAAATAGAAAAACAACTACAAAGCAACATTTTCTAAAATCAATTAAGATTATAAAATAAATCTTGATTAATTGAAACAATTTCAATTAATTTCCAAGATCAATGACAATTTATTACATCAAAATAATAACAATTACTTGTTATTAATTATTTAGAAAAAATAACTAAAACGAATTTATACATCCTGATTTAATTATTTTTAAATTTAAAACAATTGAAATAATTGAACCAAAAATGAAATTATACTTTTATTTTAATGCAATAATTGCACACAGATTGCAAAACACTTTAAGAAAATGTATTGAATATATTCATAAAATAACTATCTAGACCTATTCATTAAAATAATGAAAAAACGGCAAATCATAAAGGGCATTTGCCCTTTATTTTTTTTTAAATATAAAAGACAACCCCTTTTATATTTTTGCCCTTTAAATGTTTTTAAAATATAAAAACATTTAATTATATATATATATATATATACATACATATATAAGTTAAGACTTTCATGCATCAGTGTTTGGACAACATAGACAAATTTTTTTTTTAAAATTGTCCTTATTAAATCATACTAGTTCTGCAAAACAGAACTAGCTAATTTAATAAAAATATTTATGATTAAATCAAACTTTATTATTACCCTTTATTGCTTTGAAAATATAAAAAGATTTCATTTTATGAATATATATATATACGTTAAGACTTTCATGCATCAGTGTTCGGACAACATTGACAAGAATTTTTTTAAAAAACTTGTCATTATTAAATCATACTAGTCCTGAAAACAGAACTAGCTAATTTAATAAAAATATTTACGATGAAATCAAACTTAGGCTACTCACTCGGAATTTCAACAGTTTAAAAGTATTCATGCTTTTGTGACCTATACTACTTAAGCTAATATAAAATCAAGCATTAATATTCAAAACATTTAAATAGTAAAACTGCTAAGATCTTTTTGATTAGAATATAGTATAAAATACATTTTTTCATTTACAAAGTAGAAACCTGCTTTAATGAATGCATAACTTGTAATTAAATAGCCTAAGATTATCATCTCAATATTTCATTATCCGTTAAGACCGTCATGTGCTTGGAACAAATACAATCTATTCAGCATTAGGTTCCAAAATGACCAATAAATGGCCATTGACATGCTTATAATCTTTTATTTTTAAGTTCAAATTCTGAATTTTGTTCAGCATAGCTTCATCATAGATTATTTTCAATTCACCTAAAAATAAACATCATAAACTAAAATTATATGCATCTAAAAATATCAATTTGAAAATAAAACCAAATTAATTTAATCATTAACTGACAGAAAGAAATTTTTCAAAAGATAAAAAAAAAGAAAAGTTTTGTTATTAAAATATTTTTCACTTAAAAGAATCTTCAAAACACTAATTTTGTCTTAATCACATTAATGTAAAATGCATAAAAATATAATTTCGTGAATATTTCAAAATACAAATATTAGTAACTTTTTAGAGGCACAATATTTTAATGGCATTGACATTATTAAAACGGGGAAAAAACTTCAACTTGATTACAGATAATTATAAATCTGTAATAAAAGTATAATTAAATAAATTTGAAGTTTTAATCATTTCTTTAAAGAAAATTTAAATGTTGTAAAAATCTTTTTAAACTTACCAGAAGTATCGATTGTAAATACTCCTGAATCCTACAAAATTACAATATGACATATTTAGAGAAAAAATACATTTGCTGTACAAGAAAACATCAAAAAATAAAATTGGCCTGAAAAACTAACCAAAAATATACTTACCAAATATTCACAAAACAAAATGGGTGTGTCTCCAAGATAGTCCAATTTCTTGCAAATAAATCGATTTTCTGGCTTTTTGGGAATTTCTAAGGAAAATAATAAGTTAAGTGAAATCGTAACACACATAATTGGTTTTCTAATTTAAAGGATATATAAAATTAAACTCAAAAAGAAACTATGAATATTGTCCCATACTTAAAAAATATGCTTAACTAAAATTATGCAGATCTTATATATTAATAATTATGCAGATTTAACTAAGAACGGAAAACAAATGTACAAAGCCTAACAGAATAAAAAGGTTAAATAAACCATATAAAATACAAATGAAATTAGAGAATAGAATTTTAAAAAAAAATCTCAAGACTTCTGTGATGAGAATACCCTTAATTAGAGGCTTATTTCTGGAAGAGCTGCTAAATGGATTTGTTTATTCATGACCATACGGCTTGATGGCAGGGGTTTTTGATTACCAAAGTATTTAAATAAAATTAACTTTAATTTAAAAATATTTTAGTTATAAGCATGTATTTAAAAAAGAAATAATTTACTTAAATTATTTTTATATTAACATAAAAATAAATACAAAGTAGCATTATAAAAATTATGTAATACAAACCTTGAATATTTCCATCCGAAAATAATTCATTTAAGTCAAAATCCATAGGTTTAACACATTTTAAAAAATCATTTAATGGTATATTCATTAATTCATCAAGAGATACTATATTATGCCCTTGATTTTGGACTTCATCCGATAAATTTACATTGTCTTCAGATTCACATGCAACAAATTTTGCATGGTCAGCTAGAATTTCAGCACTTTCATACAAGCATTCCATATCTTCAGCATTTTCATACAAACATTCCATATCTGTATGGTTAGTCAGAAAAACATCAAAATTTATTCCACAATTCATGACTGATTTTTCTTCTATATCCATCTGTTCAATTTTGATGTCATTTTGTAGCAGAGCATTTCCATCACAAGGTAATCTAACAATTGGGCTATATCCAAAGTCATGGTCATGTTTTATCGCATGTAAAAATTCATTGTTCTCATTTATGTTATCAACAGCATTATAAGGAGAACCCATGTCACTGCCATATCCAGAGGATGCATCGCTTTCATTTTGTTTTTCTTTTTTAAGTTTTTTAAAATCTTGTTTTTTTCTTTTTTTTTCTGGAAAAAAAATGAGTCAATAGAAGACCCGGCCACGTGTTGCTGTGGCTTTCTTGTATTTCGTTCAATTATTAGATACTATAATTGGTATTGTTATCGTTTGCTGTCGCGGTTTGATTTGTTGACATGAGGGCCCTCTCAGCACGTCTACGTCGTACCTCACGCCTACGGGTATTGTTGAGGTTAGATTTTTTTGGTGGCATTTTACTGAAAATGATAATCGAAAAAATACAATACAATTAAAATAAAATCGAGATATAATAATAAATGACTTAAAAAAAAATTCACAATAAAATGTAAACGATTGTTTAAGGTACACGAACACGTTCGAATGAATTTTTTGAAATTTTTTATCTTTGTACACATTTTGGATTGAATGTATCTAAAAACTAATGATTTCACATAAAAAATTTCATTATTATTTTTTTTTATTTTTATTTTTATAAGCTAAAATAAGGGTAAAAATGGCCAAAAATTGATACTGTTACAAAACATGATAACTCAAAATCAAATCAATATTTTTTAAATTTCTAAGTTTGTATTTGTTTGTACTAACATATTACAGGGAATGGATCTCTGGTAAATTTATATCTTTATTATTTTGTGCTAGTTTAAATGCTGTCTACACAAAATTCTTTCAAAATTTGCATGTCATTCCAAGCTTAACAATTAAAATAAAAAATACTTATGTAGCTATAATCATTTCAGAGTTTTATTACCTGTAAACATTTATGATAAACATAAATACAAAGTTTTGTAACATTTGGATCAAAATTACTTGTGTTATGGTGCTTCACATGAAAACAAAAAGCATAAAAATTCATTCTGAGAAAAAGTTAAAAACAACTTTTAATTGGAGATATTACTTTTAAAAATGTTGTAAATATATTAAAATGCCATTGAATTATCAAGTTCATAGTCTTATTTATTAAAAAATATAGTTTTATTTTTCCTTAAAGCTCTAAATATTTTCTGAGCTTTGTTTTGAAAAAGTTAAAATTTGCTCAACAAAATTTTTTTTTACAACTTCCTCCTATTTGCAAAGGCTTTTTAATATGAAATGACCTGGATTTAAAATATTTAGCCTTTTTTCAAGTGTTTTGATTAAATACATTCAAAACCTTTGAACTTCACATAAAAATATCAACTTTAACTATTTTTTATACAATTTATTCTTTAAAATATGGATAAACATTGCAAAAATGTGATATTGTTGCAAAACTTGATAATTCAAAAATAAATAAAACATGAATAGTTTTTTCCTTTGCAAATATTTTTATGCTGGGAATATCCTTATGTAGGTAATATACTGTTTTCAAATTTATATCTTAATTATTTATACATTTTTGTATGCTTAAAGTTTGTCGACACAAACTTTTTTTTACATATTTACAAAAATTCTTAGTTTAAAAACTGAAATAAAAATAAGTTATGAATTTAGGTTAATTTCCATGTTCTATTCCTTTCATACATTTAAAGAAAACTTTTACATGAAGTTTCAAAGAATTTAAATAAAAATATATGGGTATTATGATGTTTTGAAGGAACACAAAATGCATAAAAATTCAAATAAGAAATAATTAAAACCAACTTCTAAATGTAAATAAAAACAAATGTACATACATAAAAATGTTATTGAGCTTTAAATTCTCCTTTATTAATATAAAAACTTATTTATTTGTTTTGTGTTTCTTTAAATAACTTCCAATTTAAAAGTACCATTTATCAATTTTTCTTCGACAATATTCAAATCACTCAAATTCTTTGTTTTTCAAATAAAAAAAGTTTAAAAAAAAAAAAAATGTCCTTGATTTTCAACTTGCAACTATTATAACACCTTTTATAAAATTTTAATGTTATCATTATATGAAATAATTGCAGAGTTTACTTCATTTTGACACTTTTCAAAAAATGCTTAAAATTCATCATATTTCTTTAAAATTATATTGTCTATATTATATTATCTTGCAGATCACATTTCATTTTAGAATTCTTAATCAAATAAAACACATGTTGACAAACTTTAAGTATAGAAAAGTTCAATGTTTTGATTCGCAACTTTTCATTCAGTATATTTTATTCCAATTCAAATTTAGAATTTTATGATGAAAGAAATCACAAAACAAATGGAAAAGTTAATGAGCTTTATTGTCTATATTATATTATCTTATAGATCACATTTCATTTTAGAATTCTTAATCAAATACAACACATGTTGACAAACTTTTTCAAAAAATGCTTAAAATTCATCATATTTCTTTAAATTTACAAAAATTCTTAGTTTAAAAACTGAAATAAAAATTGAGCTTTAAATTCTCCTTTATTAATATAAAAACTTATTTATTTGTTTTGCTTTCTTTAAATAACTTCCAATTTAAAAGTACCATTTATCAATTTTTCTTCGACAATATTCAATCAAATCACTCAAAATTCAAATTCTTTGTTTTTCAAATAACAAAAGTTTTTAAAAAAAAAAAAAAAAAAAATGTCCTTGATTTTCAACTTGAAACTATTATAATACCTTTTATAAAATTTTAATGTTATCATTATATCAAATAATTGCAGAGTTTACTTCATTTTGAACTTTTCAAAAAATGCTTAAAATTCATCATATTTCTTTAAATTTTTACAAAAATTCTTAGTTTAAAAACTGAAATAAAAATTGAGCTTTAAATTCTCCTTTATTAATATAAAAACTTATTTATTTGTTTTGCTTTCTTTAAATAATCCAATTTAAAAGTACCAATGTTTTTTTTCAATATTTCATTCAAATTTTAATTATTTCAAATTTCGATTTGAAAAAAATATTCAAATAAAGTTTTTAATGAGCTTTAAAAAAAAATTTCGACAATATTCTTCATAGATAACTCAAATTTTCATTTTAGAATTCTTAATCAAAAGTTTTTTAAAAAAAAATGTTGACAAACTTTTTCAAAAAATGCTTAAAATTCATCATATTTCTTTAAATTTTTCTTAGTTTAAAAACTGAAATAAAAATTGAGTTTTTAAATTCTCCTTTATAATATAAAAACTTATTTATTTGTTTTGCTTTCTTTAAATAACTTCCAATTTAAAAAATTTATCAATTTTTCTTGACAATATTCAAATCACTCAAATTTATAACTCAAATTCTTTGTTTTTTAACAAAAGTTTTTAAAAAAAAAAAAATGTCCTTGATTTTCAACTTGAAACTATTATAATACCTTTTATAAAATTTTAATGTTATCATTATATCAAATAATTGCAGAGTTTACTTCATTTTGACACTTTTCAAAAAATGCTTAAAATTCATCATATTTCTTTAAATTTACAAAAATTCTTAGTTTAAAAACTGAAATAAAAATAATCTATGAATTTAGGTTAATTTCCATGTTCTATTCCTTTCATACATTTAAAGAAAACTTTTACATGAAGTTTCAAAGCATTTAAATAAAAATATATGGGTATTATGATGTTTTAAAGGAACACAAAATGCATAAAAATTCAAATAAGAAATAATTAAAACCAACTTCTAAATGTAAATAAAAACAAATGTACAGACATAAAAATGTTATTGAGCTTTAAATTCTCCTTTATTAATATAAAAACTTATTTATTTGTTTTGCTTTCTTTAAATAACTTCCAATTTAAAAGTACCATTTACTGCATTTTGACACTTTTCAAAAAATGCTTAAAATTCATCAAATTAATATTATCAATATATTATATTATCTTGCAGATCACATTTCTTTTTAGAATTCTTAATCAAATAAAACACATGTTGACAAACTTTAAGCATAGAAAAGTTCAATGTTTTGATTCACAACTTTTCATTCCATATATTTTATTCCAATTCAAATTCAAACTTAGAAAATAAAAAAAAAAATATTGATAATCAAATCAGGTAATACTTGCATACATTTGATTTATTTCGCATAGAAATAATATAAATTTCATACATTATAATTTTCACAACATTTAAAGTAGTACATAAAACAATAATATTCAGAATTTTACGGTTATGTAGTACAGGCATCAGGACACGGCGCCATTTAAAAATAGTCATTATATTGTTCGAAAAAAAAACACTACACTGTTGCCACTACATTGGTCTGCCAAAGAAATTTTAAAAAATATTTAGGGGTGGACCCCCCTTATCACTTAGGGGTTTAAAAAATAGATTACGACCGATTCGCAGACCTACCAAATATGCACAAAAATTTTCATAAGAATCGGTCGAGCCGTTTCGGAGGAGTTTGGCAACAAACACTGTGACTGCATTAGCGCAACTTCTGCTGCAGTGGCGTTAACATGTAAGTACCCTATTTAGTATATATATTAATAAATTTGGTAAATTTTCATTTATGTATATATTTTATTTTATTTGTGATTTATTTATTTTAGTATTAAGCAGTGTTAAAATTATTTTATACAACCACATCAATGTACAATATTCTAATAACAATTATAATTTTATTTATAAGAACGGATTAAGAATATATACCAAGATACTACTTTATAGGGAAATATTGGAAGATTTATTTATAACAGATAAAAATATACATTTTACATATTCTTAATAATGAAAAAGAAATAAAAAATTACCTGCAACCTCTTCTGGACTTAAAATTCTGAAAGTCATTTTATTATCGCCAATTAATATTTTTTCGACATAATCAGATTTTCTCAAAGATGCTGTAATTGCCTGCTTGGCTTCAGTATAATGTTTTAAAAAAATATATTCTTTATCATTTTTTTTATACCACTCCTGAAAAAAGAAATTCAATATTAACAGAATAAAATAAATTTTAAAAACAAAACTACTTCTTGAAAGTTTTATAAATTAAAAGCTTAAAATCTTCAATAATCTACGATAGAAAGTGCCGCCTTAGTCAATTTTCTTCAGTTAAACAACTTATTGTTAAATTAATAAATTTTATAAACAGCTTGGCAATTATTTCCCCCTATTCGAATGCATGCCAAACAAGCTAAAAAGAAGGCAAAACAAAGAAAAGGTGAAGAGAATATACAAAAAAGTAATTAGAGCAATAACTTATTAAAATAAATTTTATAAATAATTTGGAATGTATTCTATGAAATTACTTAAATGTTTAATTTATAATTGATTATTTTAGTGTTTTCCATGTCCATGTACATTCATTTTATGTTGCATAGCCAATTTATACTACGACCTTATAAAATAAAAAGTAACAAACTGTAAATATACAGTAATGAATATTAACAAAACAATTTTTTAACTACCTTTATACTGTTATGTGACAAAAATCTCAGAAAAACAATTAATATATCATTCATTCATTAAAATGGAAAATATAGATTAAAAAATTATGAATAAAGTAAAATTCTTTTAATATTTTTTAAAAAATAAAAAAAAATTTCATATGTTTGATAAAGCCATTATATGCTAAATACATTCAATATTCACAAAGGTAGTATGTGGTTCTGAAACTACTAATATAAATTAAATCACCTTCATGGAATGGGCAATAAAATATAATTTAAAACCGTAACTTTCATTAACAATATAATGAAGATAATTAGTTTTAAAGAATAAAATTTTACAGAAGGAAAATAAGAATTTGTAATAATCAAAGTGAAAATTCTGAAAAAGACACAAGGAAGAAAAATTATTAAAAAGTTTTTGCAAAATATTTTAGATTAAAATTGGAAAATAAAAAATTTAGCTAGTAAATCTAACAAAATCATTTTTACTGTAAAACCATTTTGATTGCTATTATGTATGTTTCCTTTATAAAACTATTTTGTTTTGATCTATTTTTCCCAAATATGTCTAAAATAAAGGGGATGATTCTTTGATATGTTTTATTAACATGACATCACTTTGTACCAAATTATAATATAAGAGTTGCAGTTTGTAGTGAAAGTTGAATTTTGCTATAATTAACACCCTTTTTTTTTTACAGTAAAAAATTACAATTGTTAGCAAAACTGGAAATAAGAACAAAAATAAGGTAATGAATTACACTCAAATAATAATCCTATATATCCTACTAAAATAAAAGCAAAAAATTACAACAAATATTACCTTAAAAATGTACTCCTCTTTTTTGTCTAATTTAGTGGTTTTATGGGGTAAATAAAGACTGAAAATCAGTCTTGAAGCATTGTCAAACACTAAGTTTCTATATTTTTCTTTTTTCAAGCCATCTAGCAAGAAGGGAATTAATTTTGTACCTTTACGGCCCATCTGAAAATTAAACAATACATATATTCAGATAATATAAGCAATTATACAATTAAAAGATACTTTTTTACCATTCACAAGAGATAATATTTGCCAAAGATTTGAAGTTTTTTACAATGAATTAAGCTTAACATCACGACTTGTGGCATTTCACTCAACAGCGATTTGATTTCTCTTTAATATTTTATAAGATAGGGTGCTTAGTTACCAAAAAAAAAATAATAATAATAAATTACATATTCTGAAAATGGTTAATATTATACTTTAAAAAACAAAAGGCATCAAACGAAAAGAGAAATAATTCCCATAAAAGCCCTACTTTCCAAGTACAAGTAACTTAAAATGAAGGTTGCTCAATTTAAGGTAACAATGTGAAAATCATAAAATTATGATTAGGTGACATTTAAAACCAAATCCTTTCAAACAAATACCTCTAAAAAGTAAAAAAACTTTTCATTGCTCACTCAATTTACACATAGATTTAGTTTTAATATAAAAATTATAGCCAAATTGCAGCCTTGGGATTGTTTACAATTCACTTCACTTCCAATCCCAAACCCTTACTTGGCAACAAGATGTTATGAGGCCAAATTCCAGCGGCCCCGATTCTGCGATTTTACCAAAATTATTAATAAGCTTAAGCTTAAGCTTAAATTTCATAAAACTTTAATTTTTTAATTAAACTGGAATTTTTTTAATTTAAATTTAATAATGCAGAATATTTTGTTACAAGAATATATGAATTATGCAATAGTAACCAAGATGTCAGCCTTTTGTGCCAATAATTTAGTCAAGGAATTCAAAAAAAAAACACCATTTGAATCTTGTATGTAGATTACAGGGAAGCTAGTTACATGAGAGGATTTCTTTTCCCTTTTCTCAATTAAAAACATCAGTACTGTTTATGACTTTTTCTACTAAAGTATACTTAAAAGATAATTTTTTTTGACATATATATTATTCATGATTTATAACATCACTGTCACTCTATTCCAATTTTTCTTCAAATTTTAACATAGTTATATACATATATAGTATAGGAGAATACATCATAAAATAACAACTTAAATCTCTTAATAAATAATTTAAAATACATTCTTTGAGAATTTTTTAATCCTTTTTAATTATACTAATTTATTAAATAAAAAGAAAAATTGAAACCTTAATAAACTCTCCTTTGGATATTTTCTGAAACCTAAAAAAAAAAAAAAATCAAAGGCAAGTAACTTTGAAACAAGAAAATACATAAATCAATAAACAATATCAACAGTGAAAAATATTTTTAAATAGCAAATGCTGCATTCTAAACTTTCTATTGAATACAAATATTAGCACCACATAAGGTTATCAATTAAGAGATTTATTGCACTGACCCTAAACAAGGGACAAGATTTCTCAAAGTATACTTTGATTTTAATATAAATTTAAGTGAACAAAAATTAGGTTATGTTAAATAGATTTTATAATTAAAAAAATTAAATTTAAGTATTATTCATGAAATTATTATTCATTTCAGTGATACACGAAATAATGAAAGGGAGTTGCACACCAGCAAGATTTTCGAAAATGGTATTGGCCTGCATTTCAACACTATTCATAAAATAATATGCTTTCATGTAAGTTAGATGATATTACAGATTTTATTAGTAATCTCTATGTTATTGTGTTAAAAGTACTGACATTCAGAAAATTTTAAAAGGTGCTTATAAAAAAAAACCCTTCCAAATAGGATTGATAAGTGTAACAAAATATCAATCACATATCATGAAAATTGTTAACTACATACGATTAAAAAATTCTAAAAAGTATAGTGGAAAACTTGAACAATTTCTAATAAGAAATGTATTAATATTGAATACATAATTATTGAAAGATTTCATAAAATAGAAACTTACAAAACAGTACACGCTTCCGTAACGAAAAATATTGCTATGACCTAAAAAATATCTCCAGTTCGCTCTATTTCAGGATGGTTGGCGAAATACAATTGCTATTACACACTACATATTGAGAAAATTTGGCGTGCTTATTGGCGAAATACAGAACGGGAAATTCCCCCTTATCCGAGAAAAAAAAATTAATAATAACAATAGAGTTTCGGTTCCAAAAACTTCCTGCTAGATGATACATATGCAGAGAGCTCCATGTATTTAGAGCGACCTCTGCTTTAGATTTTTATTATTAGTAATAACTATAATTATAATTCATAATAATTGATGACGCAATTCTGAGCATCATGGATTTGAAGGAAGAGAATTAAAATCTATATAGTTATTTTTGTATAAAATTTAAAAAATTTTATTATTCAGTAATCTAATAATTAGCAAGAGTAATTGTTTAATTAAGAATTCCTATTATAATCCATGCGTAAAAACTATTGAAATTCTGAATCAATATTTCATATTGATATTAAAAAGGCTATCAGCTATTCCGAAGGGGGGAAAATTTAACAATTACGAAATTAAAACTAGTTCAAAAACTCAAAATATATTCTTACATTTATTCTCATTGCTGAATTACATTAAAGAAATGACTTATTAATTTAAATCAGATGTATTGAAATTATAAATTTACTCATTATCGGTATTTCCATTAAGATTTTTAATTATAATAATTGTTACTGTAATAATTTCAGAAAATTCATATGTTGAGAATTCTAGCCAACTTGGGAAAATAACCGAATTTAAATATACCATCAGCATTTTGGTATATTTCATCATCATTCAACATTCAAGGAGTACATTGGCCGGTTATGGCCTTAAACTCCTAATCCAGTATGCTAAGGTTCATTGCGATAAGAAAAAAACATTGATAACAAAAGGCAGTGAGCGTATTTATGTCCATGTTAGTAAAATAAAAAACAAAAAATAAAAATAAAACAAGAAGGAGTAATTAAAAAGGATGGCGCATTTATAAAATAATTAAATAGGAAGCGACTAGCGCAATTAATTGAGGCATTTAAAAAGAAATTGTAATTTGTCAATGGGACTATTAGCATTTTTAAGTTGCGTGTAAAAATTATCTAGACCTCCTAGCATGTTAAAGATATTTACAATTTCTGAGAGTACATAAAGCGCTTTAGTGGCTGAATCGGCAGTAAGATTAGAAGGGTTAGAGTTAGTATTGTTAGCATTAATATTTTGTAAGAGTTGCTTTGAGACCGATGGCATGGTGTTAGAATTTTTCGGGGTTCCTTGAAAGAGACTTGCAAAGGAAACTCCCTCGGAAACTGGCCGGCTGCTGAAGGTGGGTCTTGATGGTGCTTGGCTCTGGTTGGGCGGGAGGCGTGGCCTAGGAAACATTGGGCAGCCTCTCCAAGCGGCAAGGTGCCCCATCTGGTGGCAGTTTATGCAGGTGGGGTTTTCGAGGTGCTCTTTAATGTGGCAATCCTTGAGATGGTGCTCACCTCCGCATTTGAGGCATCTTTTCTTGTAATTACAGTTCTTTGAGGAATGGTGGAACAAATTGCATGAGAAGCATTGAGATGCTCCTGGTCTTCGGTTGAATTTTTCAATTTTAACCGAAAAGTGCAGTAGTCGATTGACCTCAAAGATCTTAGCGTTCTCTGGGGCTTTTCTGTAAATAATTTGCCACACCGGGATGGGAGCCTTCGTCTTGAGATTAGTTAGTTGTCTGACTTGGTTTAACTTGAGACCAAGTTCAGAGAGTCCAGCGGCGATTTCTTCAGTAGAGTAACTGGCCGGGAGTCCTTTAAGCACCGCTTTGAGCGGGCGTTGGTTTTTGGGCGTGATTACGTAGTATTCAAGCTGTTGGTCCGTGAGGTATCTGGCGATGGCTCTATGCACGTCAGAGTTAGCTGGAAAGATTTTAAGCTGCTCACCGGCAAACTTAATTCGGATGTCATCTTTATGCTGGTGGCTGATTTCAGCAATCTGTTCTTTCAGTTCGTCCTTGTAGCGCACCATGATGGGCGGCAGTTTAGGTTCTGTAGCGACAGTCATATCAGCATTAGTTGCGGCATCGGTCTCATCAGCAGTTAATTGAGCAAAGTTATTATTAGTTTCAACAGGATTATTAAAATTAGTTTCGATACTAATTTTAGCAGTGTGCCTTTTCGGCGGCTTAACGTAGCCATCATTATCACAAGTAGCAACAGCAGCGGGTCTTTTAGATTTTTTAGTTTTGGTATTAACGTTACTTTTGGGGTTTAACTTAACTTGAGCATTACTGTGCCTAGCGCAGTTAGTAAGCGGACATAAACCAAGCTCACTTACCCTTTTTGTAGCTTCTGCGAGCGCATCTTCGGCTTTCTTGAGTCCATCCATGGTGGGTTTTACGGTATGTGGTTCAATAAAACCTCCGTCGATAAGTATATTCTGTTTATTTATGATTTGGTGCCTTTTCTTTATCTTTAAGCTGCGTCTTAGCTGCGGTGATGTTCAAGCAGTGGTCAGCTTCCGAGTTGAAGAGCGACACGGTGGTCATTGGTGATTCAGTAATCATAGCTTCAGCGGCAGCGCCGGGACTGGGTACTTCCAAATGGTCCTGAGGAGGACCGTTCCCCGTCGAAGAGCGAACATCCTGTTTGGGTGGAAAATTGCCTTCAAATTTGGAGCGAAATTTCGCCATCGTTCGGAGTAGGTTATCCATTGCGAGATTGTCTGCCATCATTGGAAATCTTCGATCTTCATCTTCCATCTTCGACATCCGGTGCAGTCCAAAGATGATCTTGATTTTGGTATATTTGAAAGATAATTTTAATAGGTAATTTTTTTTAAACATTTTATTAGTGATATTGTCTATTTCTAGTGTTTTATTAATTTTAAGACAGAAAATTTGATCGATAATTATAATAAAAAAAAAGTTTTCGTGTGTATAATTTTGGAAGTGTGTGTAAAGGAGTTAAAAGTGGAGATCGAATCATTAATAATCTTAGTATTTTGAGTGTTATTAGTGTTGTTCTCGAAAAAACCTTGTCTTACAATTTCGGAATTATCTAGTTCTTCTTTTTGACTTTTAATGTTTTTCTTAATCATGCGATCAAATGAATTCTAATAAAAATAATAATAATTAGTTTTCGATATTTAATTATTAGTTTTCTATATTTTTCGATGAAAGAAATGCATACAAATAGCAGCGAAGCATTTTTTAAACGGCTCGAATTTTCTATGTATCATTCTAATATGAAGGAAAACATTTAAATAACATCATTTCTTTCGCCAACTTGGATTTCAGGGTTTTCTACCGCCGCACCACTCTCTACATGTATTTCAGTTGTAATTGGTAATGCAAAGTCTCAAGGCTTTGATGTTTTTCGTCCATTTTCTTCTTTTAAAATAAAACTATCTGGAATTTAATCATTTAAAAGTGAAAGATCTCCTTTATGATTGATGAAATTATCCATCGTAACATTTTTAGGATGGGACAACTTCTTTATTAATTCTTTTTGATATCTTGAATACCAAAGATCTAGATTTCAATTCATTTCCCTCACTAAGTTCCTTGTTTGTGTGAATTTGTTTTATTTCAAATTCTTTCATACCCTGAAATAAAATTTTAAAACGTTAGTTTACTCATCACAGTGTTTGAAGTAAGGGGAGGGGGGAATGCATACTGTTTAACGTATTAAAATGTTTATAAAACCTATCTGATGTATTCATAGAACAAACGTGATAAAAAAAACATTTAAAAGTTATTGCTCAACGCCTTTTATTAAAAACAATTTTTATTCGAAAATTACTGGTTTTCATAATTCTTTTCAAATTACTTTTTAATATTATATATAAATGTTTTGTCGCTATTTGTGACATAAGAAAAATATTATATCAAATTTATCTACGATTACGGGATTTCTGAAGATAAAACTATAATTTCCCCATTAATTTTTTTTAAAAATTGGTGAATTGTACTTTTAAAATAATTTTATAGCCATATCGTAAAATAGGATGGGATTTAACAACTTTCTTGTGGAGCCAAATGTGAGGCGATAAGTTGCCAAATGTGGTAATCCCGGTTTCTTGTATTGTTTGCAATTCACTTAACTTCCAATCACAACCTGTTTCTCGGCGCACTTTGGCGAAAAGATTTTTTGATGTCAAATCCGAACGGGCTCTATTCTGCGATTTTACCAATTTTATTGTTTAACTTTTTGTTGATCCAATAAGACTTTTCATTATAGTAACTTTTGTAGGACTTAATTATTGATCAAGTTATTTTCAAATACTTAGATCAATAAAAAATACTATTTTCATTTTTTATTTTCCACATATAATTTTTTCTCTTGTTGAAAAATCCCATAAGTTATACAACAAATGAGCATAGGTAAATTTTACGAATGCAATTGAACATTAGTAATTTTTTTAAGAAAAAGAAAAAGAGCAAAAATCAATATGGATGAAGTTCGAAAGTTCTTAATTTGCTTTACACTGAAGTGACAAAAGTCATGGGATACCTCTTAATATCGTGTCCGCCCTCCTTTCGCCCGGCGAAGTGCAGCAACTCGACGTGACATGGACTCAACAAGTCGTTGGAAGTCTTCTGCAGGAATATTGAGCCATGCTGTCTCGATAGACGTCCATAATTGTGAAAGCGTTGATGGTGCAGGATTTTGGGCACGAACAGACCTCTCGATGATGTCCCAGAAATGCTCGATGGGATTCATGTCGGGCGATCTAGGTGGCCAGATCATTCGTTGGAATTGCCCAGAATGCTCTTCAAACCAATCGCGAACAGTTGTGGCCCGGTGACATGGCGCATTGTCATCCATAAAAATCCCATCGTTGTTTGGGTACATGAAGTCCATGAATGGCTGCAAGTGATCTCCAAGTAGCTGAACATAAGCATTTCCAGTCAATGTTCGGTCCAGTCGCACCAGAGGACCAAGTCCATGCCATGAAAAAACAGCCCACACCATTACGGAGCCACCACCAACTTGAACAGTGCCTTGCTGACAGTTTGGGTCCATGGTTTCGTGGGGTCTGCGCCACACTCAAACCCTACCATCAGCTCTTACCAACTGAAATCGTGACTCATCGGACCAGACCACGGTTTTCCATTCATCTAGGGACTAACCGATATGCTCACGTGCCCACGAGAATCGCTGCAAGCGATGTCGTTCTGTCAGTAAAGGCACACGAGTCGGTCTTCTGCTGGAATAGCCCAAGAAAGCCAAATTTCTCCTCGCAGTTCTAACAGACAAGTCCCTTGTACGTCCCACATTGATTTCTGCGGTTATTTGACGCAGTGTTGCTTGTCTGTTAGAATTTACGACTCTTTGCAGACGTCGCCGGTCTCGGTCGTTAAGTGCAGGCTGTCGACCACTGCGCTGTCCATGGTGGGATGTTATGCCTGAAATTTCATACTCTCGGCACACTCTTGACACAGTGCATCTGGGAATGTTGAATTCCCTAACGATTTCCGAAATGGCATGACCCATGCGTCTAGCTCCAATTAACATTCCGCGTTCAAAGTCTGTTAATTCCCGTCGTGCGGTCATCATCACGTCAAAACCTCTTCACATGAATAACTTGAACAGAAATGAAAGCTCTGCGAAAGCACTGCGCATTTATACCTGTTCTACGCGATGCTACTGCCATCTGAAAATTTGCATATTGCTATCCCATGACTTTTGTCACTTCAGTGTATATTGTTAATCATAGAATTTTTTGCAGTATTTTTTATAAGAACAAATTTATTTCCTTTAATTTAAGAAATATATGCTTTTTGATTAGTCAAATATCGTTTATGTTCAACAACTGTTATGTAGTACCTAAAATTAATTTTGTGTGGGAAAATATCTGGAGCTACATATTTCTATTTTTAAATAATTTGAGTTTCAAATTTGTCATATGTTCCACTTACATACATTTTATGATCAAGAAGTTTAAAAAATAGTGTATATTAAAATAGGTAGAAAAATATTTTTCACACAGATTTCTGTTTTTTTTAAACATCTCTTGTATGATAACGACTAAATGAAATCATAATTAATTGTCTAATTGCAATTGTACTATCAATTATGGAAATGATGTACAACATTCACAATTAAATAGTTACATGTCTTTTTTAATCTTATTCCATAATGATGAATCATTTAGAATAAAATGATGAAGAAAATAGTAAGTTTTATCATCCTTATGAGAATAAAATAGAAAAGATATTATTTGTTAAAAATGGTGAATTGTGACTATTAATTACGATGTGTTTTACTAAATAAGTTTCATAAATAAAAAAACATCCTGAAGAATTTAAGATTACATTTATGATCTAATATTAATGCAGCTAAAGAAATGAAATTAACAAAAATATTTTTTTTTTATATTTAAAAAACCTTATTTATTCATTTTTGCAATCTTGTTGCATTTTTTATTTAATTCACTTTTTGATGTCTATTACATTTATCGGTACTTCAAAAAAAATTTTTAATTTTTCAAAATCACTTTAAAGGTAAATTTAAGATTAATTTTACCAAATCATTTAATGAATAAGTACAGAGGTTATAATTTATAGCACTAGAAATTCATATAGTACTGGACAAATTTCTTAATGATACTCAAAAGTGCACTTAGTACTAAAAAAAAGTACATCAGAATATTGCTAAAAAAATGCATTAATGTAGTGCAATTATTAGTATACGAATATATAAAAGTATTTCAGAAATTTTTTGAAATATATCCTACATATGTTTTTAAAAAATAGTTTAGGCTAATGAAATTTCGTTAAAATTGTTTAAGAACAACAAAATTAAAGAAGAATAAGAAAATTCAATGCCTCGTATGTTTTTTTCCAACATTTGTGTTTTTAAAATTAATTAAATATATACAAATATCATTAAATATACATTTATATATTCATCAAATATTATCAGGGATTATTGATAACAGTGGTACCAAAGGAAATCGTACATAAAAAAGAAAGTTATCCTGGCAGTTTGTAAAATCCATATTAACTCAATATTTATCATTTCAGAATTAAGTGATAATTGTAGATAAATATAAGTGAATAGATATCATAAAATAGTAACTGGCAAAACTGAAGAATGAATTTATAAAAAATTTATTAATCTACAAGCAAAGTATAATGTTTTAGAGACAAGTTGGTTGTATTTTATGTCACAAGGGGCAATTTTGGTCAAACAAATGGTACAATTTCAAAGCGAATATTTATAAAATCAATTAAAATTTTTCTTCGGTTGCACATTATTAAAATGCAAGTAAAAATATATTGAATAAAAGAAGATAAAATGGTGCTTAAAATAAATTTTAAATATAAGGTTTAAAAAAATTAAAAAAATGTACTGTTATGGTCTAAGAATAACAAGTGATATATATAAAAAAAAATTTTAAGTCAATTCCTACTTTTTTTTTTCACTATATTGCAGGAAGTCCTTTATAAATAATTTCCATTCATTTTTTTTAAGTTTATCTGGCGCCATCTATTGGTAGATATATGCAACTTAAATGTAAAAAAACTAAAACTAATTAATGAAATTTAATGAGTGAATTAATATTTGAAAAAGTTGTGTTAAACATCAAGTGTGATCCACTACAAGTTAAAAAAGAATGCATGAGTGGATGAATAAAAAGTATTTTATGAACGATTGAAAATTTGAACAAGATATACATAGGGAGAGTGTGAGTTAATAGAAGGAATTGAAAAATACAACTCCTTTATTCGAAAACCAAACGCACTCTGCTGGTGTTAAATTTCTTTATCCTTCCAGCCAGCTCACGCCCACGCAGACAGGATGTTTATATTATCAGGCGCTGGCTTACACTCCGACTTTTTTTCTTTTTTTTGACTATGAACGCGGAGCTATTTATCCTTGAGGCAACATTTAGCATGAGGAGTTTCTCTGAGTAAGTCAGACAAAGTAGGTTGTTCATTACTGAACTGATAGAAACGGATTCTATTGAATCTTAGGCGACTAGTATATATTTGACGGATGAAACATTACCGCATGTGGAATAAGTTACAGGAGGTTCCAAGAAAAGTAGATGCGAATGTGTAAAATGAGCTTGACCTGTAAATAGTTGTGTCAATGTTACCTTAGCCGTCGATTTAAATCAATTTGACAGATGATTAAATGCGGAAAAGTTTATTATTTATTGGTTTGTTTATGCTATGCATTTTGCCTAACATTTCAAGAATCCATATTGTAAAAGGGGAACAAAATTATTAATCAACAAAACTACCGATTTAACCACCATGTCAGCATATTCGTTGTCTGCTATTATAACATTTCCAGGTACACAACAAAATGAGATTTCAAAATTGTCATTTAAAATAGAATATTGGATCATACACTTTAAAACAGATGACTATGTCTTGTACTATTTCAAAGATCCTTAATGGAACTCTTGGAATCAGCGTAATAATCCAACCCCTGTACTTCATGATTCTCAACTTCTGGAGAACCTGTAAAATAGCATATATTTCGGCAGTGAAACAAGAACAAAATTTATATAAGTACTCGGTGATTACTTCATTTTCAAAATGAGATGGAAAGGGATTCTTTGACTTGGAGCTACCAGTATAAATTTCTTTATAGTGTGAAAAGACTTGTCTGCAATAATAATAAAAAAAATTAAAATTAAGCTGTTGTATTCTACCCCTGTGACCGGAGGTTTCTAAGCTACGCAAATCAATTCATGCGGATCTGAGATGCAATCTTTGGCTTTTAAATTTTTAATTAATTGCTACGATGTGTAACCTTAGTTTAATCAACTGGCTATCAAATTTTTAAATTTTTGGTTATATTTTCTTTTAATTACTTCTGCTGACTGAATCTCAGTTTAACTTTAAATCAATAGTTTATCTTTAAACTTTTAATAGTTCTGGCCTTCATTTTAATTTCTGTAATTCTTAATTTTTATTATTATTATATATATATATATATATAAACTGTCAATCAAACATTATGTTTGGTTATTGGAATATACACACGGTCGTGGCGTCATCAATTGGAAAAATAAAAAAATATCTTGTTATATACTATTCTAGTGGAATTGTTGGCATAAGTAATAAATCCTATCGCCAGCGAAAACTTCATAAAAACAGAACTCTTATAAAATTGGTTAATTATTACCCTTTCTGATAACGATATTAGAAAAGAAAATGGGTAGATTTCTACAAAAACCTATAGTATGTAAATATTTTAAAATCCCAAATCGATATTTTCTATCATAAGCTTTCTCCACATCAAAAAATATTAAAACACAAAAAATTATTCAACATACCTCTTTTGTGGCAAAATCTGCTT